>CM075783.1:43755817-44255817 GCA_037974665.1 Ehretia macrophylla
TTGAGAAAAGCTGTATTGTATTGTTGGGACCTTGTTTAAGCGTTTACAGGTTTTTAGAATGTCCACGGTACAGGGGAGACTCTGTCCGTGTGTCGGGTCCGAGCTTAACCTTTAGCTTGGGGGTTGGGTCGGGGCGTGACATTTAAGTGGTATCAGAGCTATAGATTGCATGAAGCCGGGTTAAATTTCTCGGTCTGTGGGTAGAGATTTGTTATGTGACTTTGTGAATACATGAGTCCTTGATTTTGATTGATCTAAGTGAAATTTGAATAAGGAATGAACATGCTAGCATGGAAATAGAATATCAAGAGTCTAGAATGTCAAGTATGATCTAGTGATTTATGTTTGCTTCAGGAATGTGGAATATTTATTTGAACCTCTATGCACTTGACTTTATGTGAATCTAATTGGACTTTTCTTTATGTGTTTACTTATAAATTGCATATATATATATATATATATACCTGTCATAACACTTTGCATTCTAGCTATTCGTGATGGGGCCTCGTCGTCGTGCTGATAATCCGAATGTTGGTGGAGAACCCGAGGGGGTACAAGGGCAAGAAGCTGAGATGGCCGAAAATGCACCGCAGGTTCAAGAGCCGAGCACTGCACAGATCTTGGCCACGATGGCCACAGCTATGAACACTATTGCCCAGTTTGTTACACAACAGGGTCAACCAGGGGTCGTTGCAGGTAATCAGGCTGCGAGAGCCGGAGGTAGTGGCCCTACCGGAGGGAATCTGTATGATCGGTTTATACATCATGGGGCCTATACTTTCTTTGGGGAGCCGGACGATATGAAAGCTGAGATGTGGCTAAGAAAGTTCGAGAGAGTGGCAGCGATACTGGAGTGCCATGATGACAGGAAGATTACTTATGCTACTTTCCTTCTCGAGGGTGATGCTGAAGATTGGTGGAATACCATCAGTGAGAAATGGGTAGCTGAGGGAGGTCATCATTCGTGGGCCGATTTTGTCCGAGAATTTCGAGACAAGTATATATCAGTAGTGGCCCGCGAGAGGCGACAAACTGAGTTCATAAACTTGAGGCAGGGAAGCATGACCGTAGATCAATACGAGGCTACTTTTACCCGGCTTTCCCGCTATGCACCAGCTTTAATTCAACCGGAGGATATGAAGATTCAGAGGTTCATCATGGGTTTGAGGAGAGATCTTCAAATGATTTTCCTAACTATGCTGCAGTAGTCCGAGCTGCCTTGAGATATGAGAAACGGAAAGCCGATGTGTTAGCCGAGACCAGTCAGTCGAGTAAACGGTTTCAGTCTCAGAGTCAAGGGTACCAGGGGCAAGCTGTATCAGTTGGACAGAGTTCGCAGCCGAGACAGACTCAGAGTTACACAGGGCCTACTCAGACTCAGGCACGACCAGTTCAGAGTCAGACTCAGAGTCAGTTCCGTCCAGCAGTTTCCCGTTCGCAGCAGGGTAGTTCAGCTACCTCTACTTACAGAGCTCCTTCGGGAGGCACTGTTGCAAGACGTCACCAGCAGTGCAGCTTCTGTCAGCGTCAGGGCCACACTGAGGATGTTTGTTGGAAGAAACATAACAAGTGTACAGGTTGCGGCAGTGATCAGCACAGAGTTAAAGACTGTCAGAAATTTAAGAACCCTAGGGGTCAGACATCAGCTCAGAACTCTCAGACCAGGGCCCCAGCTGCAGCACCACCACCACGAGGCCAGGCCCGAGTATTTGCTTTGGATGCCGAGGAGCTTCCGGACACTACCGCTGTGGTAGAAGGTATTTTTCTTCTTAATGATCAATCAGTTAAGGTTTTAATTGATTCCGGGGCTTCGCATTCTTTTATTACTCCTACTTGTGCACAAAATGCTAAATTGAAACATGATAAACTGTTGCATGAGATTGTGGTTTATACTCCTATGGGTCCGAAGTTTGTTACTAGATCTATTTGCAGAGCATGTAGCATATTTATTGAAGGTCGTGTTTTTCCTGCTGATTTGATTATCCTACCCTTCAATGACTTTGAAATTATATTGGGGATGGACTGGTTAAGTAAATATTATGCCCAGCTTGATTGTAGAAAGAAGATTGTGTATCTAGAGATGCCTGACCAGCCTGTACTTAAAATAGTTGGTAGTAGAAAATCTACGGGAACTCCTATTATTTCTTCCATTAGGGCATCTAAATTATTGAGCAAGGGTTGTGAGGCTTATCTTGCTTATTTGATTAATCAACCTGGGGATCAACTGAAATTGAATGATGTACCTATCGTGAGAGAGTTTCCGGGGGTCTTTCCTGAGGAATTACCTGGGTTACCGCCTGATAGAGAGATAGAGTTCATGATTGATTTATTGCCGGGGACTTCACCTATCTCTAGGACTCCGTACAGAATGGCTCCACCTGAGTTGCAGGAATTGAAAGTTCAATTGCAGGGCTTGCTTGAGAAGGGATTCATTCAGCCGAGTTCTTCACCGTGGGGTGCGCCAGTTCTTTTCGTTAAAAAGAAAGACGGATCTCTTCGCCTATGCATCGATTACCGGGGTCTTAATCAGGTAACCATCAAAAATAAATATCCTTTGCCTTTAATCGAAGAGTTGTTTGATCAGTTGCAAGGCGCCAGGGTATTCTCTAAATTTGATCTGAGGCAGGGCTATTATCAACTGAGGATTAAGAAAGATGATGTTCCTAAAACTGCCTTCAGAACTCGATATGGCCATTATGAGTTTGTTGTCTTGCCGTTTGGTCTTACTAATGCTCCCGCCGCATTCATGGATTTAATGCAGAGGGTATTCCGTCCTTATCTGGATCAATTTGTAGTCATATTTATTGATGATATCCTTGTCTATTCTAAATCTGAGGCGGAACATGAACAACATCTCAGAATTGTGTTGCAAACTCTTCAAGAGCATCGGTTATTTGCAAAGTTTAGCAAGTGTGAATTCTGGCTTAAGCAAGTTGCTTTTCTTGGCCATATTATCTCGCAGGATGGTATTTCTGTTGATCCAGCGAAGATCGAAGTTGTGTTATCTTGGAAACGACCTGAAACTGTCACGGAAATTCGTAGCTTCCTTGGTTTAGCTGGGTATTATCGGAGGTTTGTAAAGGATTTCTCTAAGATTGCAGGGCCTTTAACTCAGCTTACTCAGAAGAAAACAGTATTTGACTGGAATGATAAATGTGAGGCCAGCTTCCAGGAATTGAAGAAGAGATTGACTACAGCTCCTATTCTTGCTTTACCTGAGGGTTATGATAATCTGGTGATCTACAGTGATGCTTCGAAGGAAGGTCTGGGTTGTGTATTGATGCAGAATGGCAGGGTTATTGCTTATGCTTCCAGGAAACTGAAGCCTTATGAACTCAACTATCCGACTCATGATCTTGAGCTTGCAGCTATCATTCTTGCGTTAAAGAAATGGCGCCATTATCTCTGGGGCAACAAGTTTGAAATCTTTACAGATCATAAGAGCTTGAAATATCTGTTTTCACAGAAAGAGTTGAACATGAGGCAGAGGCGTTGGCTGGAATTACTTGAGGACTATAACTGCACTATTAACTATCTTCCAGGTAAGGCCAATATTGTTGCTGATGCCTTGAGCCGAAAGGCTACTGTTGCCAGCTTGATTATCAAGAATTGGGAATTCATGGAAGAATTGTGCTTATGGAAGCCTAGTACTTCAAATTCTGGTATTCAATTTGCAAGTTTGCAGATTCAATCTCTGTTGTTATCCAGGATTCGAGAAGCTCAACAGGCTGATCTTCAATTGTTGAAAGTCTTAGAGAATTCTAAAGGGGGAGAGTCGGATTTCAAACTGCACGACGATGGTATTCTTAAATTCAAGGGTAGAATCTGTATTCCGAATGATCCAACTCTGAAGAAGGATATTCTTGCTGAGGCACACAGTTCTCGATATACTATCCATCCAGGCAGTACGAAAATGTATAAAGATTTGAAGCAGAACTTCTGGTGGAATAATATGAAGAGAGAAATTGCTGACTATGTTGCTCGATGTCTTACTTGTCAGAAAGTTAAAGCAGAACATCAGAGACCTGCAGGGTTGTTGCAGCCTTTGGCTATTCCTGTTTGGAAATGGGATCATATTACTATGGACTTCGTATCCGATTTACCGAGGTCTTCGAGGGGTAACGACTCAGTCTGGGTTATTGTCGATAGACTGACCAAGACTTCTCATTTTATTGCTAAAAAGAAGTCTGATTCTCTTGATAAACTGGTAGAGTTGTATATTGAGAACGTGGTCCGACTTCATGGAATTCCAAAGAGTATTGTGTCGGATAGAGATCCCAGATTCACATCTCAGTTCTGGCAGAAGATTCAGAAAGCTTTGGGCACGAATTTGAATTTCAGTACAGCTTATCATCCTCAGACAGATGGTCAATCCGAGAGAACTATCTTGATCCTTGAGGATATGTTGCGGGCTTGTATTCTGGACTTCGGTAAAAGTTGGGAGAAATATTTGCCACTAGCAGAGTTCGCCTACAACAATAGTTATCAAGCTACTATTGGTATGGCACCTTATGAGGCACTGTATGGGCGTAAATGTCGGTCTCCTCTCTACTGGGATGATGTTGGTGAGATGAAGACTATCGACCCTACTCTTTTACCTGAAATGAACAAGATGATTGATCAGGTACAGCTTATCAGAAAAAGAATGCTTACAGCACAGAGTCGGCAGAAGAGTTATGCAGATAGACGACGTCGTGATCTGAAATTTGCTGTGGGGGACCGGGTATTTTTGAAAATTTCTCCTCGCAAGGGTTTGATTCGGCATGGTAAAGGAGGTAAACTCAGTCCTCGATATGTGGGACCATTTGAGATAACTGAAACTGTTGGTGATTTGGCTTACCGTTTGGCTTTACCTCCCAGTCTGGGCAGAATTCATGACGTATTCCATGTTTCCATGCTTCGGAAGTATCAGCCAGATCCCTCTCACATACTTGAGCCGGAACCGCTAGAGATCAGTGAAACTTTGACCTACACCGAGAAACCTCTTCGAATTGTTGATCAGAAAGTTCAGGAGTTGAGGACTAAAAGCATTCCGATGGTTAAAGTTATGTGGGATCATCATGGAGTAGAGGATGCGACATGGGAAAGAGAGGATCAGATGCGGGATCGGTATCCGGAGTTATTCGCCGAATCATGTAAGAATTGCGTGGGCGCAATTAGTTTAAGGGGGAGAGGATGTGACGCCCGAGAATTTGCCATGCATTTAATTACTGTTGCATCCCTTATCTGCGCATTTACTTCTATGCCTTATTAACTGACTTGTGACTACTATTCACTCCGTTTTTAAAATGCTTTCTATTAGTTAACTAGCATTTTTATTAAATCATATTAATTGTAAAAGTAGTGGGAAAAATGTGCTTTTGAGCTTAAGGCGTTAGGAAGGCTCGTTTAGAAAATAATTTTAGAAGTCAAGTGAATAGTGTTACGTAATAACTTTATAGATTTAATTAGTTAACCAATGTGTCACCCCTTAGACTCGCTTTTAAAGCTTACTACGCGTATTATATTAGACCACTCTAGCGCCCAAAGGACCCCACCTCAACTCAACCCCTTATTATATCACACTTTAGCTCATATATCACACAACAAAAAAAAATAAAAGCTGAATGGCACTGTAGCAAACCCGACAGCCTTCCTTGTGCATTTGGAGGAGATTTTGCTCATCAAATCATCAATTCAAGCCAAGCCAAGCCTCGAGCAACTAGTGTAGGGTGTTTGCAAGGTTCCTAGGTGCTCCTACGCGTAGTGGTGAGGGATTTCATGGCTTGTTTTTGCATTTTTAAATAATTGCTCATTTCTTGAATCGTTGGAAATATGATTAAATGCCATTGTAAATGTTATCTATGCTAATATACTATCTATATGAATGCTAGAGAACACTTTTGAACCGTCGTTTCGCAATTTAAACGGTTAGAATCGTTAGTTTGATTTCTAGGGTGAATAGTGACGTTTTTTCTAGGGTTTTGTGTAATTGCTCGAATTGTCTTGAATTAATGCTTCTAATTGATGCCTTAGGTGCTAGTGAAGATAATTAAATAACCCCGTACACTTGCATTGCCCTTAAATCGCCTAAAAATGGAAAATAGCCGACTTTAAGTTGGGGCTTTCGGGGTTAATGCGATTCCGGGTGGATTCGGGCTTCAATTCTAGTTTCCTTAGGCTACCTAGGTGCTATAGATGCCTTGATATCCCTTGTTTGAAGCCCGGACAATGTAGGTGTGGTTTAAAGCCAAAAGAGGGAAATTGGGGCTTTCGGGGTAAACGCGGGCATTTGATTGAGTTCGCGGGTTGAAAGGGTACCTTGGGGGTTAGTTAGAAGGTTGGGAGAGTTTCTTTTGAAAATGAAATCATTAACTTTGGTTTAGAAGAGAAATAGATCGAAAAACAAAGGGGTTTAGGTGCAATTTAAGTTGTCTCACACTTCTAAACCCATGTCAGGGCTTCTTAAGTGTTTATATATGATTTTAAATTGATTTGGAGCTTTTGGAATGATTCTATACTTATTTGGTATAAGTTCATTTGTAAACTGCTTATTAACTTCTACATTTGCTTCTATCCTAATTGTATCGAGGTCAACCTACTTTGTTGATCCTCATATGTGTTAATGCTTATATTATTGTTGTTAACTTGCCATCGTTGAGTGCATTGCATAGTGGTTGCGCAACCATAGTGTCGGGGCGGATGTGTTGAATATCGGCTGGGCGGCAGAGGGCTTGCCGATGGATATTCAAACTCCGTACCCTATTCCCTCATTCGCCTGGTCCGGAGATTGCCAGGGGATGTTGGGTCGTAGGTTTCGGGGTACATCCGGAGTACACCCACTGGAGTGATTGGGGTTATGCCGGCTTATCGTGATCGTGCTCGTGGTTCGTGGATCGTGATTGAAGACCAGTGAAGATTGGTGTATAGGGGATTGTTGAACGTATCCTTTTAAATGTGTGGTTATTTAAGTTATCGTTGTTTCTTTATTTGTCCAAGTGTTATTGTTGTATGATTGTATTACATGTTGCATTGCACGCCCCGGGACTATATCCCTCACTGGGCAACAGTGGTTGCTCATACCTCGATATCTGTTTCAGGAGACACTGAGGGTGATCCCCAGCTGGTTGATTTAGTTGAGGAAGAAGAAGTCCAGATCGAGCCTTTACCTTAGTTGCCGTACTTGATAACTTGAGGTGGTCATTGAATTTGCTGCTATGTGGAATGCTCAACTAATTGCTTTATGTACTATTTTGTAGCCAAGGGCTATGTATATGCTTGTTGTATAAGTCGAAGATTAGATGGTTGGGTTGTAGCTTTGAAAGTCTATGAACTGTAATAACTTTTATTCCTGTCTTATTTCCTTGCATGCTTGGGAGTGGTTAGTTGATGTAGAATTCTTTATCCCTTAAGTTATTTTATTGATTTCCTAGAATGTTATAATTATAAGACTATGCTGTCAACTAGTTCTCGCATGCTTGAGTGTTTTGGGATTATTGTGCACTATAAGGCTCGGATGGCCTTATAGCTTTGTTGTTTAATTGAGAAAAGCTGTATTGTATTGTTGGGACCTTGTTTAAGCGTTTACAGGTTTTTAGAATGTCCACGGTACAGGGGAGACTCTGTCCGTGTGTCGGGTCCGGGCTTAACCTTTAGCTTGGGGGTTGGGTCGGGGCGTGACAGGCGGTACTATTGTGATTCCTATTTGGGTTTTCCTTCGGGCGTTTTTATTTAGCGTGTTTAGCAACCGATGAAGAGTAGTTAGAGTTGGACTTTAGTTGATGCTGAGTTCTCTTGAGAGAAGAATTGCGATGTCGTAATTGTTTTAAGGGGGGAAGGATATTGTGAAACCCCAGACCCAGCATGTAGTAAACAGTACTTGTCTGCATATATTTAAATGTGTGTTTAAGTATTTGAATGCAATTATGTGTCTCCTTTAGCAAATCACATTTATTAGCTAGAATACTACTTATATTTCTTAAAATGTGCAAAGTATATTTAATTAATTTATATATAAAAAATGATAAATAATAATAATAATAAAATAACTAACCTATTATTTTGATAGTTGCATTAATTAGATTTATTTTCTTTCCTTATTTACTTAAATTCTATTATTTGCTAAAGAGCTCAGAGCACGAAGTGATTTTTAAGTGATTTTATTTAATTATTTGGCATACACATTTAACTTATTTAAACTATTTCTAAGGTACGTTCATCGAAAGAATTTCATTTCGAGCTTTTTGAGAAAGGTCTGAGTGAATAGTGACACCCGAGCTCGGCCATGCATTTATTTTATTCATTTATATTTATTTACTTTATTAACTTGCATTTCGTGAGAAAAATACAATAATACTTATTTGTTTTATTTAAATTATATGATTTACCCAGGACACTACTTTATTATTCTTGTAATGCCCTGATCCCTTAATAGACCGGAGGCTCTAATAGCCATACTATTTTCAACCCAATTCCAACCCGGTCACAAAATTTTAGAGAAAACGGACAGAGTCTCCCCTGTACCGTGGACATTCTGGAAACATGTAAACATAATATAAGCCACAATACAACTAAACTCTAACTCCAACAACTCCAGCTCTAACTATATCATAGCTTCAAGGTCAACCAAGTCTTAAGCAAGACATAGAAAACACACCCAAGCATGCATTTAACAATCCTTGAAACCTTATCTCTTTTAATCTCCTTATCATACCACTCTATATTAACCATTAGACTTTCTTATAAACTAAAGCCAAACAACTATTAACTCTCATTAACACACAAACAAGCAGCATAAAATAAAGTAAAGATAAACTATTACAATCTACTACTATTCAAGCCATACATTAACCTAGCTATTACAATTCTTCAATAACTCCAAATATGTACAAGCCCATAGGCACAAAATAGAACATAACATAATACAAACAAAGTCTTCCACAGTTTAGCACACAAACAATCCAATCTCAAGAAATAGCACACATCAATCAAGGCAAGTCCTCCAACTGCACCACCTGAAACATGTTTAGCGAGGTATGAGCAATCACAATTGTCCAGTGAAGGATAAAGTCTACCGGGGACGTACAATGCAGTAGATACCTCAATAGGCATTTAAAACAACTAAGGAACAATCGAAATAACAAGTTACCACACATTAAAAATGATACGATTCACTTGTTCTTCAATCACAAACCACGAGCCACGAACTGAAATCCCGATGTAATAATGACACTGATATCGATAAGCCGACATCACATTATAACTCCAAAATGGGTGTACTCCGGATATACCCTGAAATCCTACGACCCAAATCTCCCTGGGCGGCATCCCAAGCGAGAGAGGGACTGGACAACTATGGTAGCCGAGGTAGATCGGCAAGCCCGATGCCGCCCGGTTTCCACAACATTACCATTCCCAAATGGTTGCGCAACCATGATGCAATGCACTCAAAATGATAACAATAAGATAAACCAATAAACACATGATCGAGGGACAACAAAGTAGGTTGCCCTCACACACAATATATAGACAATAAGTGTACATAAAGATGAAGACTCCCTCACCTCTACCAAGCTCCAAGATGTAAGTTTGAAACACATCATTTCTAGTCACCTTCAACCTATGAGCAAGCATTACTTCAATTACTCTTTAACTACAACATTCATGAATTATTCACCTAGGTTAGCTAACTTATAACTTCACTTATTTGGCATACAATATCTATTAGAATTGTAACGCGTCGAACCCAACTCCCACACCTATAGGATACCTGTAACACCCCGATCTCTCACGAGACCGAAGGCTCTAAAAACCAAGCTATTCTCAACCCAATTCCAACCCGATCTCAAAATTTCAAGGAAAGCGGACAGAGTCTCCTCTGTGCCGTGGATATTCAGAAAACCTGTAAACATTCAAATAAGCTATAGAACAACACTAAAGCCATTTCCAAAATAAAAATCTCAACTTTAAGGCCATCCGAGCCTTAAGACATGCAAACAGTTTAGATACACACAAACATGCATTTATAACTTAACTTCTTTACAAAATCGCTTATCATGCCACTCCATGATAGCTTTTAAGCATTCTTAGAAATTGGAAAACAACCCGTCATTCACTCCCAAGCATGCAAAGAAGCTAAGAGCATAAATATAAGTTATTACATGCCATAGTTCATATCTCCTACTACAATCAATTGGCATTCAGCTTACAATCACTCAAACATGTACATAAGCACTTAGGCTACAAAATAGAACATAAGGTAGAGCAAACAAGATCTCCACATAACAACAAGAACCATAAATCCACCTCACACAAGTACCACACAGCATGTGAAACCCTACTTTTCTGTTATATCTCGTTTTGCGTGTTTATTCTCGTTTTACGTGAATTGACATGTCTATGTGCTATATGACTTAGAATGTGGTAATTTTGATATTAATACCCCTAGAACATGCTAAATGTGTATTTATAAAATTTTCATAAAAAACGGAGTCATAAATTTTATTGTCGATTTTGATGAATAGTATTTTTGAAACACATCCGCTAAAATTTTGAAACTAGTCTTAACCCTTCTAGACCTAGTCCACAGACTTTAATAGACCTGTGTTTGATGAAAATGGTTTTAAATCGGCTTAGGAATTTATTAGGGTTTTTACACCGACTTTTGCGAAAATCAAGTTTTAAGCCGGCTCGGGTGAAATTGTTTGATTGTAAAACTTCTTGTCACCTAAAAATAACCTACTTGAGCTTTCTTAGGAGTTGCGTATTTTTTTTTGAGCAAAGAGATAGCTAAAATGCATTTAAAAGACAAGAAAACACAAAAATACCAAGTTTACTCAACTTTGATTTTATTTAAAATGTTGACCTTCATGCATATATCACCAACACACATTACAATAGCACAAAAACACACTCAAAAACTCCTAGATGGCCGAGAGTTTCATGGGAGAATAAGCCAAGGTTTTCTTCAAGTTTTCAAAGCAAAATTTCAAAGAAAAAGCTAGTTTTTGTCCGTAGAACTTCGTGCCAAGTTGGATTCCGCTTGTTGGGCACGCATTACATGCATATCTAGCCTTATATCGCATCAAAGGTGAGAGAAAAATTCTAGATCTCAAAACTCATATTTTGTGTTTATGCGTATAAATAATTATTGAACCGTTAGAATGTTAATTTGAAGTTAGATTATTGCTCCATGCATGTTAGGGATCGTTTATATGTATTCTTGTGAGATTTGAACCGTTGTAGCATAAATTTTTATTTTCGGGTATTTAAAGTTGAGTTATTTACCATTTCTTGATTATCTTGAGTTGTATTGGTTGAAATCGATTGCCATCGATTTCTAAAAGTTTGATAATTACGTGGTAGAGCCGTTGTAATGCCGAATTTTCTATTGCGAGGTCGGTGCTAAAGTCCAAAAATTTCAGCCATGACACACTAGGGTTTTAGGGTTATTGGGTATGATTTGGATGTGTTTTGGTTGGTTTCCGATGGGGCTAATGTAGTTGATTGAGTGGGTGAGTGATAGAAACTGATTTGGAGTTGTTTGGATTAATAGAATGTAAGATATGAATATTTGAAGTTTAGGCTGTCTTTCTTTAAAATGTTAAATTATGCCTTTAGTTGATTGGGTGTGGTTTGAGTGATTGAATTGTGAGTTGATGATGGGTAAACTAGGGTTTGATTGTGTGTTTAATGCATGTTCGGTTGGATGGCCTACTTTGTCATCTAACTTAGTTATTTGTTGTTAAATTGATTATTGATGTTATTATGATGTTAATATGATTATTGATTGATTATTGATTGATGATTGATGAACCGGGAGATAGTCAACGGAAAAGGTTGTCCTCCTGTGAATGATTGATGTTTATTATTATTGCTGAGTCTTTGGTATGTGTGTGCCACCTCTCGGGCAGCATCGGGCTGTCGGGTTGATAACGGCATGACTACCAGAGACTACCTCTAGCTCGCATGACGGAGGTATCATTGAAGGAGAGGTTATTGGGGTACCTCGGGTGCGTGAGTTTATGGGAGTCACAAGAAGGCTGTTATGATCGTGATGGCGTTTGGAGCTACACCAACTAGTGTATCCTTTATTGAATGGTCATTATAGTTTATGTGATGATAGTATCATTGATGTTATTGTGTGTTTACTTGCTCAAAGGATTATTTTCCAAGGAGTATAGTGAATACTGTTAGAGATATATCGGATCCTCACTGGGCTTATTTTATATAAGCTCACTCTCTATTATTGCATGCTTACAAGCGTTATTGAGCAAGATTACGAGTACGTGCCTCCTGAAGAGGAAAATGTGCCTTACGTGGATGAGTCTTATGTTCCGGAGTCTTATCCTTGATGTTGTATTGTTTTACTATCTTGTATATTATCTAGTTGACTTTTATATGCTTTGTAGTTCATAATGTAAAAGATGTTGAAAAGATAAGGAATTAGTTGATGCTATCTTAGTAGTCTTTCTTTTGTTTATGATGAGGTTGCTAGGTTGGTATCAATATATTTTTGCGATGTATATTAAGGTTCATGTATTATGTTGGAACAGAGGCGTATAACGAGGAATGTTTATTGTATAATATGGTTATGATGTATGTTGTTATTTTAATGAGGAGTTGTTTGTTGTATGGTTTATAGAGTTGATGTATGATGTTCTAATGAGGTTGGTTTAGAGCCTCGGTATCCTATTTACTGTCGTTATACTGCCGAAATTCCGTTGCGTCCTGACTGATCGTGGGTGGGGTCGAGTTGGGGCATGACACAGCAACTAAGGTAACTATTCCTCCAATTGCACCTCCTGAAATATGTTAGTGAGGTATGAGCAACCACAATTGCCTAGTGAGGGATAAAGACTACTCGGGACGTGCAATACAACAATTATAGCAGTTAAGCAAGAAGGCAAGTAAAGTATATTTGAAACAGTAAATAACCACACATATCAAAGGATATGATACACTTAACCCCAACACTCCAGAATTCTCTTATCTTTGATCACGAACCACGATCCACGAACCACGATCAATGTGCCAGCATAACCCCAATCACTCTAGTGAACTTCAGATTTACCCCGATAATCCTACGACCCAACATCCCCAGGCAATCTCCGGACCAGGCGAATAAGGGACTAGGGTACGGAGTTTGAATATCCACTGGCAAGCCCTCTACCGCCCAACCGATATTCAACACATCTGCCCCTGACATTATGGTTGCGCAACCACTATGCAATGCACGTTAACTCTTGACAATGAGATAACCAATGAAAGACAGTAACACATAGGAAGGTCAACAAAAGAGGTTGCCCTCGAGACAGTTCATAATATAAGTAATAGTACAAACTAATTAAAAGAGTATAAAGCGGGCCAATAAACCAATACCAAAAGCTCATAAACATCTTACAATTGTAATTAAACACTTAATAAACCTTTACAAGGTTATAGAAGTGAAAAACCATTCATTTCTCAATTATTTCCCTTTTTATCCTAAGCCATTTTCCTTACAAATAAAAGTTAATGTTTCGAATTCATGGGGAAGCTGTACCATTCTTCTAATTAACCCTTAAGGCACCCTTATAACCCTCAAACACATTCAAATACTCTCAATTACCACAAAAGCCCCAATTTTTCTCTTATGGCTTTGAACTAAGCATACCTTGATCGGGATTCAAACGAGGTTCAACAAAGCTTCTATAGCACCTAGGTAACCTAAGAATACCAAATGTGAAGCTCAAATCAACCCAGATTAGCATTAACCCCGAAACCCCTTTTATAAAGTCGGTTATTTCACGTTTTATGCAAGTTTAGAGCAATTCAAGGGCATGGAGCTATTGGACTACCTTCATTAGCACCTAAGGTATCTATTAGAAGCAATGAATCAATCCAATACGCACAATTACACAAAACCCTAAAATTTCGTCATTATTCACCTCATAAAATCAAAGTAACGATTCGAACCATTTAAAATGCGAACCAATGGCTTAAATGTGTTCTCTATCACTTATATACAATGTACAATAGCATAGATAAACATTTTAATAGCATTTGATAGCATTTCTAACAAATCAACAAAAATGTAACCTTTTTAATATGCAAAAAGAGCCATGAAATCCCTCACCTAAAGCGCGTAGGACCACCTAGAAGGCTTGGACACACCCTAAACTACTTGCTCTAGGCTTGGAGAGGCTTGGATGAAAAATTTGGAGAGCAAAATCTCCTTATTTGGCTGCTATAGGGCTGTTCGGATTTTGAACAGTAATTTCTGCATCTTTTTTTTTTTTTTGCTAAGTTATGACTTGTTTGTGTTTGGTTGAATATATATTAGTGTGGGGCCTATTTGGGTGAGTGTATGGTCTATTAAAATGAGCCTAGTTAACTTAAAAACGAGTCAAATGCGCATAAACTAAGTTAGCTAACTAAAACACTTAGTTAAGTCATGTAATACTATTCATTAGATTGACAAAACATTTTCTAAACGAGTGCTCCTATCGCTCTAAGCTCAAATGCACATTTTTCTCATTCCTAAAACAATTAATATGATTTAATAAAAATGCTAATTCATGGTAATTAAGTAGTTGAAAAACGGAATAAATAGTGATCAAAGAAGACAACAAGCAAAGCACAGAAGAAATGCACAAATAGGGAATGCAATAGTAAGCTAGAAGTACGGTAAAAATCTCGGGCGTCACATCCTCTCCCCCCTTAAACAAATTGTGTCCACGCAATTCTTCTTCACAAGAGAACTTCGTATCAATTGAAAACCAACTCCGATTACTCGATATCAGTTGCTAAGAAAGAATACCATATATGAATTCTCGTGGGAGCTTATTAAGAAATCCCAGTAGTATTGCATGTGAACCTCACGTAATAAGGCCAAATAAAGGCTCCAATAGAGATGCTACTTCGAAATCCAAATAAGAATCCCGCTGGTACGAATACCGTAGAAGAATAGAATCCCAACTAAGAGCGGCGAGAAAATACCATTAAAAGACCCGAGGAGGAGTACTGTAGATAATATCGTATAATAAGGCTAAAAAGAATTCAATATACCAAGCCTTCCGAGAGATGCCGACAAAAGAATACCAAAAGAATACTTGATAAGAAAATACCAAAGAAAAATGCTCCAGAGAACCATCATATAAAACCCCAAAAGAAGCTACTCATTTATGACCGCAAAGCACCTTAGAAGAATCCCAATAACTGAGCTCCAACTACAACCACCAACTCCTAATAAGAATGATCAATGACTCTTATTCCCGCTAATCCACATAATTTGGAAGTCCTGTCACTAATCACCTCTCTTCAGGGGGAGGAAGAAGTCTTCCTTACCAATTCATCGAGACATGTATGAATGCCAATATATTACATTTACACATATATGTTTTAAACTATTATGCAAACATGTTTATATAAGAGTTTATGAATCCGTGTAATCATCAAAGTCATTCAAGCATGACAATCAAGTCAATCATAACACAACTCAATCCAAGACATTCAAATACACACATTACAAGCAACAGTTCGAGCAATTAACAATTCACGAGGTTGATTCGATTCACGAGGTCAATTTGATGCACAACTAGCCACTTCACTTCATTTAGCATACATTTAGCACATAACACATAACTATATCACATATGTATACACATTCTATTCAAGACACACAACCTCACATACAAGCACACACCTTCAAAACATACTTAACAAGCACACATGCAAGGATTACTACTCGACAAGCCTAGGACCCTGTCCCAACTTAGAGCTAACTAAGCTCTGATACCAGCTGTAATGCCAGGATTTTTCACGAGACCGAAGGCTCTAAAAACCGAGCTATTCTCAACCCAATTCCAACCCGGTCTCAAAATTTTAAGAAAAACGGACAGAGTCTCCTCTGTGCCGTGGACATTCTAAAAATCTGTAAACATTCAAATAAGCTATAGAACAACACTAAAGCCATTTCCAAAATAAAAATCTCAACTTTAAGGCCATCCGAGCCTTAAGACATGCAAACAGTTTAGATACACGCAAGCATACATTCATAACTTAACTTCTTTACAAAACCGCTTATCATGCCACTCCATGATAGCTTTTAAGCATTCTTAGAAATTGAAAACAACCCGTCATTCACTCCCAAGCATGCAAAGAAACTAAGAGTAGAAATATAAGTTATTACATGCCATAGTTCATATCTCCTACTACAATCAACTGGCATTCAGCTTACAATCACTCAAACATGTACATAAGCACTTAGGCTACAAAATAGAACATAAGGTAGAGCAAACAAGATCTCCACATAACAACAAGAACCATAAATCCACCTCACGGAAGTATCACACAGCAACTAAGGCAACTCCTCCTCCAATTGCACCTCTTGAAATATGTTAGCGAGGTATGAGCAACCACAATTGCCCAGTGAGGGATAAAGACTACTCGGGACGTGCAATGCAACAATTATAACAGTTAAGCTAGAAGGCAAGTAAAGTATATTTGAAACAGTAAATAACCACACATATCAAAGGATACGATACACTTAACCCCAACACTCCAGAATTCTCTTATCTTTGATCACGAACCACGATCCACGAACCACAAACCACGATCAATGTGTCGGCATAACCCCAATCACTCCAGTGGGTGTACTCCGGATGTACCCCCATAATCCTATAACCTAACATCCCCTGGCAATCTCCGGACCAGGCGAATGAGGGACTAGGGTATGGAGTTTGAATATCCACTGGCAAGCCCTCTGCCGCCCAACCGATATTCAACACATCCACCCCTGACACTATGGTTGCGCAACCACTATGCAATGCACGTTAACTCTTGACAATAAGATAACCAATGAAGGACAGTAACACATAGGAGGGTCAACAAACGAGGTTGCACTTGTAATAGTCCATAATATAAGTAATAGTACAAACTAATTAAAAGAGCATAAAGGGGGCCAATAAACCAATACCAAAAGCTCATAAACATCTTACAATTGTAATTAAACACTTAATAAACCTTTACAAGGTTATAGAAGTGAAAAACCATTAATTTCTCAATTATTTCCCTTTTTATCCTAAGCTATTTTCCTTCCAAAGAAAAGTTAATGTTTCGAATTCATAGGGAAGCTATACCATTCTTCTAATTAACCCTTATAACCCTCAAACACATTCAAACACTCGCAATTAGCGCAAAAGCCCCAAATTTCCTCTTATGGCTTTGAACTACGCATACCTTAGCCGGGATTCAAACGAGGTTCAACAAAGCTTCTATAGCACCTAGGTAACCTAAGAATACCAAATGTGAAGCTCAAATCAACCCGAATTAGCATTAACGCCGAAACTCCTTTTATAAAGTCGGTTATTTCACGTTTTACGCAAGTTTAGAGCATTTCGAGAGCACGGGGCTATTGGACTACCTTCATTTGTACCTAAGGTGTCTATTAGAAGCAATGAATCAATCCAATATGCACAATTACACAAAACCCTTAAATTTCATCACTATTCACCTCATAAAATCAAAGTAACGATTCCAACCGTTTAAAATGCGAACTAATGGCTTAAATGTGTTCTCTAGCACTTATATACAATGTACAATAGCATAGATAAGCATTTTAATAGCATTTGATAGCATTTCTAACAAATCAAGAAAAATGTAACATTTTTAATATGCAAAGAGAGCCATGAAATCCCTAACCTAAAGCACGTAGAAGCACCTAGAAGGCTTGGACACACCTTAAACTACTTGCTCTAGGCTTGGAGAGACTTGGATGCAAGATTTGGAGAGCAAAATCTCCTCATTTGGCTGCTATAGGGCTGTTCGGTTTTTGAACAGTAATTTCTGCATCTTTTTTGTTTTTTGCTAAGTTATGACTTGTTTTTGTTTGGTTGAATATATATTAGGGTGGGGCCTATTTGGGTAAGTGTATGGTCTATTAAAATGAGCCTAGTTAACTTAAAAACGAGTCAAATGTGCATAAACTAAATTAGCTAACTAAAACACTTAGTTAAGTCACGTAACACTATTCATTAGATTGACAAAACATTTTCTAAATGAGTGCTCCTATCGCTTTAAGCTAAAATGCACATTTTTCTCATTCCTAAAATAATTAATATGATTTAATAAAAGTCCTAATTCACGGTAATTAAGTAGTTGAAAAACAGAATGAATAGTGATAAAAGAAGACAACAAGTAAAGCACAGAAGAAATGTGCAAATAGGGAATGCAATAGTAAGCTAGAAGTACAGTTAAAATCTTGGGCGTCACATCCTCTTCCCCTTAAACAAATTGCGTCCACGCAATTCTTCTTCACAAGAAAACTTCGCATCAACTGAAAACCAGCTCCGATTACTCGAAATCAGTTGCTAAGAAAGAATAACATATACGAATTCTCGTGGGAGCTCATTAAGAAATCCCAGTAGTATTGCCTGTGAACTTCACGTAATAAGGCCAAATAAAGGCTCCAATAGAGATGTTACTTCGAAATCCAAATAAGAATCCCGCTGGTACGAATACCATAGAAGAATAGAATCCCAACTAAGAGTGGCGAGAAAATACCATTAAAAGACCCAAGCAGGAGTACTGTAGATAATATCGTATAATAAGGTTGAAAATAATTCCATATACCAAGCCTTCCGAGAGATGCCAACAAAAGAATACCAAAAGAATACTTGATAAGAAAATACCAAAGAAAAATGCTCCAGAGAACCATTGTATAAAACCCCAAAAGAAGCTACTCATTTATGACCGCTAAGCACCTTAGAAGAATCCCAATAACTAAGCTCTAACTATAACCACCAACTCCAAATAAGATTGATCAATGCCTCTCATTCCCGCTAATCCACATAACTTGGAAGGCCTGTCACCAATCACCTCTCTTCAGGGGGAGGAAGAAATCTTCCTTACCATTTCATCGGGACATGTATGAATGCCAATATATTACATTTACACATATATGTTTTAAACTATTATGCAAACATGTTTATATAAGAGTTTATGAATCCGTGTAATCATCAAAGTCATTCAAGCACGACAATCAAGTCAATCATAACACAACTCAATCCAAGACATTCAAATACACACATTACAAGCAATAGTTCAAGCAATTAACAATTCACGAGGTCGATTCAATTCACGAGGTCAATTTGATGCACAACTAGCCACATTACTTCATTTAGCACACATTTAGCATATAACACATAACTATATCACATATGTATACACATTCCATTCAAGACACACAACCTCACATACAAGCACACACCTTCAAAACATACTTAACAAGCACACACGCAAGGATTACTACCCGACAGGCCGAGGACCCTATCCCGGCTTAGAGCTATCTAAGCTCTGATACCACTTGTAACGCCCCGATCTCTCACGAGACCGGAGGCTCTAAAAACCGAGCTATTCTCAACCCAATTCCAACCCCGTCTCAAAATTTTAAGGAAAATGGACAGAGTGTCCTTTGTGCCGTGGACATTCTGAAAATCGTTAATCATTCAATAAGCTATAGAACAACACTAAAGCCATTTCCAAAATAAAAATCCCAACTTTAAGGCCATCCGAACCTTTAGACATGCAAACAGTTTAGATACACATAAGCATGCATTCATAACTTAACTTTTTTACAAAACCGTTTATCATGCCACTCCATGATAGCTTTTAAGCATTCTTAGAAATTGAAAACAACATGTCATTCACTCCCAAGCATGCAAAGAAGCTAAGAGCAGAAATATAAGTTATTACATGCCATAGTTCATATCTCCTACTACAATCAACTGGCATTCAGCTTACAATCACTCAAACATGTACATAAGCATTTAGGCTACAAAATAGAACATAAGGTAGAGCAAACAAGATCTCCACATAACAGCAAGAACCATAAATCTACCTCACGCAAGTATCACACAGCAGCTAAGGCAACTCCTCCTCTAATTGCACCTCCTGAAATATGTTAGCGAGGTATGAGCAACCATAATTGCCCAGTGAGGGATAAAGACTACTCAGGACGTACAATGCAACAATCATAGCAGTTAAGGAAGAAGACAAGTAAAGTATATTTGAAATAGTAAATAACCACATATATCAAAGGATACGATACACTTAACCCCAACACTCCAGAATTCTCTTATCTTTGATCACGACCATGATCCACGAACCACGAACCACAATCAATGTGTCGGCATAACCCTAATCACTCCAATGGGTGTACTCCGGATGTACCCTGATAATCCTACGACCCAACATCCCCTGGCAATCTTCAGACCAAGCGAATGAGGGACTAGGGTACGGAGTTTGAATATCCACTAGCAAGCCCTCTAGCGCCTAGCTGATATTCAATACATCCGCCCCTGACACTATGGTTGCGCAACCACTTTTCAATGCACGTTAACTCTTGACAATAAGATAACCAATGAAGGACAGTAACACATAGGAGGGTTAACAAAAGAGGTTGCCCTCGAGACAGTTCATAATATAAGTAATAGTACAAACTAATTAAAAGAGCATAAACGGGAAAAGTTGCACATTTTCCAATAAACCAATACCAAAAGCTCATAAACATCTTACAATTGTAATTAAACACTTAATAACCCTTTACAAGGTTATAGAAGTGAAAAAAAAAACATTCATTTCTCAATTATTCCCCTTTTTATTCTAAGCCATTTTCCTTCCAAATAAAAGTTAATGTTTCGAATTCATGGGGAAGCTATACCATTCTTCTAATTAACCCTTAAGGCACCGTTATAACCCTCAAACACATTCAAATACTCACAATTACCGCAAAAGCCCTAATTTCCCTCTTATGACTTTGAACTACGCATACCTTAACCGGGATTCAAACGAGGTTCAACAAAGCTTCTACAACACCTAGATAACCTAATAATACCAAATGTGAAGCTCAAATCAACACAGATTAGCATTAACCCTGAAACCCCTTTTATAAAGTCGGCTATTTCACGTTTTACGCAAGTTTAGAGCATTTCGAGGGCACGGGGCTATTGGACTACCTTCATTTGCACCTAAGGTGTCTATTAGAAGCAATGAATCAATCCAATACGCACAATTACACAAAACCCTTAAATTTCATCACTATTCACCTCATAAAATCAAAGTAACGATTCCAACCGTTTAAAATGCGAACTAATGGCTTAAATGTGTTCTCTAGTACTTATATACAATATACAATAGCATAGATAAGCCTTTTAATAGCATTTGATAGCATTTCTAACAAATCAAGAAAAATGTAACATTTTTAATATGCAAAGAGAGCCATGAAATCCCTAACCTAAAGCACATAGCAGAACCTAGAAGGCTTGGACACACCTTAAACTACTTGCTCTAGGTTTGGAGAGACTTGGATGCAAGATTTGGAGAGCAAAATCTCCTCATTTGGCTGTTATAGGGCTGTTCGGTTTTTGAACAGTAATTTCTGCATCTTTTTTTTTTGCTAAGTTATGACTTGTTTTTGTTTGGTTGAATATATATTAGGGTGAGGCTTATTTGGGTGAGTGTATGGTCTATTAAAATGAGCCTAGTTAACTTAAAAATGAGTCAAATGCGCATAAACTAAGTTAGCTAACTAAAACACTTAGTTAAGTCACGTAACACGATTCATTAGATTGACAAAATATTTTCTAAGCGAGTGCTCCTATCGCTATAAGCTCAAGTACACATTTTTCTCATTCCTAAAATAATTAATTTGATTTAATAAGAATGCTAATTCATGGTAATTAAGTAGTTAAAAAATGGAATGAATAGTGATCAAAGAAAACAACAAGCAAAGCACATAAGAAATGTGCAAATAGGGAATGCAATAGTAAGCTAGAAGTACGGCTAAAATCTCGGGCGTCACAATATCCCCTGGGACAGAAGCCCAAGCGAGCACCGTGGCCAGGGCGAGCAGGCCCAATAACGCACTATGCACGTATTGTCCTCTTTGGGGCACATACCTCTCACGGATTTGTCACCTCCCAGCCACTGCCAGGAAAATGCGCGTACACGGATAGTCCAGGACATCCCTTATATCTAATAGTCCCAGCATTTCTCCTTCCGATGTGGGATGGGGTTACCACATCTGTCCCCCTTCTGGATTCCTTCTTTAAAGCTTCTAGTATTTTCAATAGATTCCTCAGCGATGTTAGTATGAGTATTCTCTTGGTACACTTGTCAGTGCACTTCTTTGGCCGCAGATCCGTTTGTAGTTGTGTCAATTGATGCGAGATCTTTTGGAGAATGAGAAATTGCGAGGTAGCAATTTGTTTAAGGGGGGAAGGATGTGACGTCCAAGATCACTACCATACACTTATTAATTATTGCATCCACTATTTGCGCATTTTCACTATGCATTACTTGTTACTTTCTGTGGTTACTATTCATCACATTTTTCAACCACTTATTTTCTTTGAATTAGCATTTTTTCTAAATCATATTAATTATTTTAAGAATGAGAAAAATGTGTGGTTGGGCTAAATGCGTTAGGAGCATTCGTTTAGAAAATGTTCTAGTGGTTCGAATGAATAGTATTATGAAAGAATAGTAACTTTTTGTAGAATTTTTATTTGGGCTTCTAGTGAATTAGCTAGACTTTGGACTTTTATTAGATCCTTAAATATGTTTAATTAGACCTAATTTACTAACCCAACCCATTATTTCCTTAGTCTATTATCTATATAACATAATAAGAGCCAAAAAAAAAAGTGCAAAAGCTGAAAACACTGTAGCAAATCCGAACAGCTTTGTGCAGCCAAGGAAGAGAGTTTTAACTCATCAAATATTTATTCCAAGCCAAGCCAAGCTAGATTCAAGTAGTTTAGGGTGTCTACTAACCTTTGCCGAGCTCCTACGTGCTTTAGGTGAGGGATTTCATGCTTGTTTGTGCATTTTAAAAATGTTGCTCTTTTCTTGAATTCATGGATTTGCTATCAAATGTTTATATAATGCTTAAAGATTCTTATGTATGTTGTATATAAGTAGTAGAGACCTTATTTATGCTATTGTTTCGTAGTTTAAACGGTTGAATTCGTTCGTTGATCGTATGGCATGAATAGTGACGTTTTTCTAGGGTTTTATGGAATTGTGCGATATGGCTTGATTCATTGCTTCTAGTAGGTGCCTTATATGTTAATAAATATAGTTTAATAGCCACATGACATTGAATTGCTCAAAAATTGGCTAACACATGAAATAGGCGACTTTTAGAAAGGGGTTTTGGGCGTAATGCGAATCCAGGTTAATTTAGTCATCACATTTAGTGTTCTTAGACTATATAGGTGCTAGATATGCTTTTCTAAACCTCAGTTGAGTTTCGGTTAGGATACTTGTAGTGTAAATGCATAAAGGGGTAAATTCAGACTTTTCTGGTAATTGTGATTTAAAGTGTGATTTCAAGGTACTAAGTGGTGTCATTAAGTGTCAATAGGAAGGTAGTATAGCTTGGTTGCATATCTTGAACTTCATATTCCGTTTGGAAGCTAATTAGTCTTGGTGAACAAAGGGGTTTTGGGTCAAACGTAAATCCAGGTGAATTTAATTGTTATATTTGGTGTTCTTAAGGTAAGTAGGGACTAAATGTGCGTTTCTAACTCTTGGTTGAGCTTTGGTTAAGATACTTGCAGTACAAACGCGCAAAGGGGTAATTGGGGCTTTTGTTGCTAATACAGGTTAATGAATGATTTCAAGGGTTCTAAGTGTGCCGTAATATGTAACTAAAAGATTAGAATAGTTAGTTGGTGAATCTTGAGTCTTAGCCTTCGGTTTGGAGTTAAATGACTTAGGATAACAAAAGGAAAACTCGGGGTTTTTATGCTTAGCCTTTGGATTAGCTTTGGTGCTTGTATATCTTGCCTTTATATGTTATGTTATGGCATTTGTGAGCATTTCATGAAGTTTTGTGATCATCGGTCATTGACCCCTTTGTGTTGGTATAGTTATTTTCATATTTAATGCTTATATCTTGTTATAATGTTTATATTACTTGTACTTTGTTAAGATCAAACTCTAATAAACATTATATGCTAAGTGAGTAGAACTATAAGGATACCTTTTCTAGTTATATGATTATTGATTTTTGTAATTAAAAGTATTTGGAATTTATAACTTATGATCTTAACTTAATGGTATTTGATGATTTTAATGTCTTCTATGCTGTCTAATGATATGGTAAGGTGAACTTTGCAGCTCAATTGTATGTGGAATATGAACTTGTGTGAATAAGTGATTATAAATATAACTTCTATTGTTGTAGGGTTGAGTTAAATAAGAGTTGAGTTGGAATTATTATAGTTAATTGCTAAACTTATATGAACACCCTAGGGTTACATATTCGCGTTAATTCGGGAAAGTTGAAGTAAATAGGAGCCATTTTCTTGCGTTCTTGGCTTAATCCAGATGAGGGAATCTTCATCCTTATGTGCATAATAGTTTATTTACTTGTACATAGATTACGTGCACTTATTGTCTATATCATGTGTGTGAGGGCAACCTACTTTATTGACCATCAATCATGTGTTTATTGATTTATTCTATTGTTATCATTTTGAGTGCATTGCATCATGGTTGCACAACCATTTGGGCATGGTAGTGTCGTGGAAACCGGGTGGCATCGGGCTTGCCGATCTACCTCGGCTACCATGGCTAGATAAGAAGCTAATCCGACCCAGTAAAAGCTCATGGTCGTGTGCAGCCTTTTATGTTAATAAACATGCAGAATAGGAACGAGGAGTCCCTCGTCTTGTCATTAACTATAAGCCCTTAAACAAGGTCTTACAATGGATCATATATCCATTACCCAACAAGAATGATCTCCTTAAGAGATTACACCAGGCCTATGTCTTCAGTAAATTTGACATGAAATCAGGATTTTGGCAAATCCAAGTTTTAGAACCAGAAAGATACAAAACAGCATTCACCGTTCTATTTGGACAATATGAGTAGAAAGTTATGCCTTTTGGGCACAAGAATGCACCTTCAGAATTCCAGAACATTTTGAACCAGATTTTTAATCAGTTCACATATTTCACAATTGTTTACATTGATGATGTTTTAGTCTTTAGTACTGACATTCATCAGCATTGGAAGCATTTGCATGTTTTCTTTAAAGTTATTAAAGAAAATGGTCTTGTGGTTTCTGCACCCAAGATTAGGCTTTTTTAGACAAAAATTAGATTCCTTGGAAACATGATTTCTTTTGAAAAAATTATCCCTATCTAGAGGACCCTTGATTTTGTAGAAAAATTCCCAGATATTCTGCGTGAGAAAACATAGTTGCAGAGATTTTTAGGATCTCTAAACTATGTTGCAGATTTTTATCCAGGCATTCGCCATTTATGTAAACCTCTTTTTGAACGTCTTAAAAACAACCATCCAGCATGGTCTAAAGTCCATACCAAGGCTGTTCAGGAAATTAAGCGTCAAGTTAAGGTTTTACCAGTTTTGACTTTATGTCAACCAGACACCCCAAAGATTGTTCAGACAGATGCTTCTGAATTAGGATTTGGAGGTATTTTAAAACAGATTTTTGAAGCAAAAGAACACATTGTTCGTTTCCATTCAGGAACATAGGATAAAGCCTAACAGAACTATTCAACAGTTAAGAAAGAAATTTTGTCCATTGTTAAATGTATTTCAAAATTTCAGGATGATTTGTTGAATCAGAAATTCTTAGTACGTGTTGACTGCCAGTCAGCAAAGGATGTACTTACTAAGGATGTTAAAAACATAGCGTCCAAACAGATCTTTGCCAGATGGCAGGCTATCCTGTCAATATTTTATTTTGATATAGAATATGTCACGCCCCAACTCGACCCCTCCTATAATCAGTCAGGACGCAACGAAATTTTAGCAGTATAACGACAGTAAATAGGATACCGAGGCTCCAAACCAACCTCAATAGACATCATACATCAACTCCACAAACTATACAGCAAACAACTCCTCAATAATAACAACATACATCATAACCATATTATACAATAAACATTCCTCGTTATACGCCTCCGTTCCAACATAATACATGAACCTTTAATATACATTACCAAGAACATGTTGAGCCAATCTAGCAACCTAATCATAAACAAAAGAAAGGCTACTAGGACAACATCAACTAATTCATTAACTTAATATCATCTTATACATTATAAACTACAAAGCAGATAAAAGTCTACTAAGTTAATTTACAAGATAATAAAACATGTACGACATCACGGATAAGACTCTGGAACATAGGACTCATCCACGTAAGGCACGTTTTCCACATTCTCCTCTTCAGGAGGCACGTACCCGTAATCCTGCGAAAGTACACCTGTATGCATGCAATAATAGAGAGTGAGCTTATATAAAATAAGCCCAGCGAGGATCCGATAGATCTCGAGCAAGGTCTACTAAACTCCTTGGAATAATCCTTTGAGTCAGTAAACACATAATAACAACAATAATAATATCATCACATAACTATATGACCATTCAATAAAGGATACTCTAGTTGGTGTAGCTCCAAACACCATCACGATCATAACAGCCTTCTTGTGACTCCCATAAACTCACGCACCCGGGGTACCCCTAGTAACCTCGCCCTTCATGATACCTCCGTCATGCGAGCTGGATGCAATCTCTGATAGTCATGCCGTTATCAACCTGACAGCCCAATGCTGCCCGAGAGGTGGCACACACATACCAGAGACCCAACAATAATAATAAACATCAATCATTCACAGGAGGAGAGTCTAGCAGAACTGTTTATCTCCCGGCATCAATCATCAATCAATAATCATATTATCATCATAATAATCATCAATAGTCAATTAAACAACAAAATAACTAAGTTAGATGACAAAGTAGGCCATCCAACCGAACATGCATTAAACACACAATCAAACTCTAAATTACCCATCAACAACTCACAATGCAATCACTCAACCCACACCCAATCAACTAAGGCTCAATTCAATAATTTAAAGAAAGATAACCTAACTTCAAAAATTCATAACCTACATTCTACTAATCCAAACCACTCCAAATCAGATTCTATCACTCACCCATTCAACCAACTACATTAGTCCCCTCGGAAAACCACCATACCCCCTCCAAAGCATGCCCGATAACCCAAAAACCCTAAGGTGTCAAGGCTAAATTTTCCGGATTTCCACCCAAACATCATAATCCAAAATTCGGCATTACAACGGTGCTACCACGTAATTATCAAACATTTAGAAATCAACGGCAATCGATTCCGATCAACACAACTCAATTTAATCAACATTGAACAAATTAATCAAATTTAAATACCCGAAAAATAAAACTTATGCTACAACCGATAAAAACCCGTAGTAATGCAACTAAATGATCCCTAGCATGCAAGGAGCAATAATCTACCATCAGATTAGAATTCTAACGGTTCAATTTTCATTTATACGCAAAAATGCAAAAGACAACTTTTGAGATCTAGAATTTTTCTCTCACCTTTGATCCGAAGTAAAGCTAGGAATGCGTGCAATAGGTGCCCAACAAGCGGAATCCAGCCCGGTTTGAAAAGATTCGGACTTTAAATGAGTTTTCTAAGGCAAAATTACTTTGAAAATAAGTTGAATAAAATCTCTTTTTTTCCTAAGCTTTCACGGCTGCAAGGTGTGTGTAAATGTGGTGTTTTGCTTTGTTTCATTGTGTGTTGGTGATATATGCATGAAAGTCAACAAGTCAAATGAAAGTCAAAGTTGAAACTTTAGTATTTTTAGTGTTTTCTTGACTTTAAATACATTTTATTGATCACCAAAGTTCAAAACAATTATTCAACACCCAAGATAGCTCAAGTAGGTTATTTTTAGGTGACAAGAAGTTTTACAATCGAACAATTTCACCCGAGTCGGCTTAAAACTCGATTTTCGCAAAAGTCGGTGTAAAAACCCTAATAAATTCTTAAGCCGATTTTAAAACCGTTTTCATCAAACACAGGTCTATTAAAGTCCGTGGACTAGGTCTAGAAGGGTTAAAAATACCAGTTTCAAAATTTTAGCGGACATGTTTCAAAAATACTATTCACTAAAAATCGACGATAAAATTTCTAACTCCGTTTTTTATGAAAATTTCATGAATGTACATTTAGCACGTATTAGGAGTATTGATATCAAAATTATAACATTCTAGGCCCTATAGCACATAAATAGGTCATATGCACGCAAAACGAGAGAAAGCACATAAAGCAAGTTAAAGCAAATAAGTGGGGTTTCACATTCTCCCCCCCCCCCCCCCCTTAAAGAAATTTTGCCCTTGAAATTCTTACTTGATGTACTAAACAAATTTGGGTACTGCTGCTGCATCTGATCCCGTCTCGCCCAAGTAGCTTCCTCGATACCGTGATACTTCCACAACACCTTAACCATCGGAATCTTCTTCGACCTCAACTCTCGTTCCATCTGATCAAGAATACGAATCGAATGCTCGTCATAAGTCAGATTCTCACGAAGCTGTAACGGCTCTGGCTCAAGAATATAAGAAGGATCCGGATTATATTTCCGCAAATTAGACACGTGAAATACATCGTGGACATTAGAGAAGTTCTCCGGTAAAGCCAACCGATATGCCAACTTACCAACCCTACCGGTAATCTCAAACGGCCCAACAAATCTCGGACTCAGCTTTCCACCTTTACCATAACGAACAAACCCCTTACGAGGAGACAATCTCAAGAAAACCCGATCTCCGACTGCAAACTCCAAGTCCCGTCAACGCTTATCAGCATAACTCTTAAATCTACTCTGCGCCGTAAGCATTCTCTGCCTGATCAACTGAACATTCTCAATCTTTTCTAGAAGCTCTGGCATGATAGTCGGATCAATAGTCTTCATCTCTCTTACCTCGTCCCAATATAAAGGTGAACGACACTTACGACCGTAAAGAGCTGCGAAAGGTGCCATCCCAATAGCAGCTTGATAACTATTGTTATAGGCAAACTCGGCAAGTGGTAGATGTTTCTCCCAGTTCTTCCCGAAGTCCAGAACACAAGCCCTAAGCATATCTTCCAGAATCTGAATAGTCCACTCCAACTGACCGTCGGTCTATGGATGATACGCGGTACTAAAGTTCAACTGAGTACCCAAGGTCTCCTGAAGTTTCTCCCACAAACGAGAAGTAAATCGAGGATCTCGATCTGAGACAATACTAGATGGAATCCCGTGAAGTCTAACAATCTGATCCAAATAAAGATCCGTCAACTTTGTAACCTCATCTCTCATCCTCATCGAAATAAAATGAGATGTCTTCATCAAACGATCCATGACAACCCAAACTGCATCATTACCCCTCGGTGTTCTAGGCAAACCAGTGACGAAGTCCATCGTAATATGCTCCCATTTCCACTGTGGTATAGCCAACGGCTGAAGCAAACCTGCTGGTCGTTGATGCTCGGCTTTCACCCTCTGACAAGTCAAACATCTAGATACAAACTGAGCAACCTCCCTCTTCATATTATTCCACCAGTAATGTTGCTTCAAATCCCGATACATCTTGGTTCCACCGGGATGAATAGTGTACTTAGAATTATGACCTTCCTCCAGAATACCTCGCCTCAAGCCCGGTTCATCGGGAACACAAACCCTGTTCCGAAATCGAAGAATACCGTCCTCATGCAGTTTAAAGTCAGACTGATCATCCGTGATCTGATCCTTGATCTTCTGAAGTTTAACATCAAGTTGCTGAGCTTCTCTGATCTGAGACAACAATAAAGGCTGAATACGGAGATGTGAACACATCATCCCAACCTGAGTCAACTCTGGTCTCCAATAAGTGAATTCCTCAAGAATCTCCCATTTCTTGACAGCTAAACAAGAGATACTCGCCTTCCGACTGAGAGCATCTGCTACAACATTTGCCTTGCCAGGCAAATAATTGATAGAACAATTATAATCCCCAAGAAGTTCCATCCACCTCCGCTGACGCATATTCAACTCATTCTGTGAAAACAAGTACTTCAAACTCTTATGATCAGTGAAAATCTCGAACTTACTGCCCCACAGATAATGACGCCACTTCTTCAGTGCGAAGACAACTGCTGCCAACTCAAGATCATGAGTCGGATAATTCACCTCATAAGGCTTCAACTTCCGGGAAGCATAGGCAATAACTCGGCCATCCTGCATAAGAACACATCCCAAGCCCTCCTTGGATGCATCACTGTAAATAACCATATTATCGGTCCCCTCTGGTAGAGCAAGTATTGGAGCAGTAGTCAACCTCTTTTTCAACTCCTGAAACCCACTCTCACACTTCTCATCCCAATTAAAGATAGTCCGTTTCTGAGTCAACTTAGAAAGTGGCCTAGCAATCTTCGAGAAGTCCTTGACAAACCTACTGTAATAACCCGCCAAGCCAAGAAAGCTACGGACCTCAGAAACACTCTCTGGCCGTTTCCAAGACATCACCGATTCAATCTTAGTGGGATCTACAGAAATACCGCTCTGTGTAATAACATGGCCAAGAAAAGATATGCGTTGCAACCAAAATTCACATTTGCTGAACTTGGCAAACAACTGATGCTCCTACAGCTTCTCTAATACAAACCGTAGATGTTGCTCGTGCTCCGATTCAGACTTAGAATAGACCAAGATATTATCAATAAAGATTACCACGAACTGGTCTAAATACGGCTGAAAAACCCGATGCATAAGATCCATGAATGTTGCCAGTGCATTAGTTAATCCAAAGGGCATAACAACAAACTCATAATGCCCGTACTGAGTCTTGAAGGCAGACTTCGGAACATCCTCCGTGCGAATCCGAAGCTGATAATACCCCTGCCTCAAATCAAATTTAGAATAGACTTTGGCTCCCTGAAGTTGATCGAACAACTTGTCAATCAGTGGCAAAGGATACTTGTTCTTGATAGTCACCTGATTCAAACCATGGTAATCAATACACAACTTCAAGGTACCATCCTTCTTCTTCACAAATAAGACTGGAGCTCCCCAAGGTGAAGAACTCTGCTGAATGAATCCCTTCTCCAATAACTCCTACAACTGAGTCTTCAACTCCTTCAACTCAGCTAGTGCCATCCGGTACGCTGATTTAGAAATAAGTTGAGTACCGGGAATAAGATTAATCACAAACTCCACATCTCTCTCTGGCGGTAACCCTGGCAACTCCTCGGGAAATACATTGGGATATTCCCGAATAATAGGGACTTCCTCTAGCTGTAGCTTATCAGATGGCTTGTTGATCAAATAAGCTAGATAACCCGAACACCCCTTACTCACCAACTTAACGGCTTTAGTTGCTGAGATAACAAAACTCGTCTTTGCACCCCGGTTCCCTACTACCTCAACTACTGGCTGATCTGGCAAACGAAACTGTACTACCTTGGTTCTACAGTTCAACTGGGCATCATACTTAGAAAGCCAATCCATACCCAAGATAACATCATACCCCCGGATAGGAAATAAAATAAGGTCCGAAGGAAAATTATGCCCCTTAACATGTATTATACAATCCTTACATACTAAGCCAGTAACATACTTATCAGTCAAAGAGGTACTAATCTCAACCACATAAGGTAATATTTCAGGTTGCAAATTAACACGTTGCACACAAGCAGGAGTAATGAAAGAATGCATAGCACCAGAATCAACCAATACTTTATCAAGTTGATCAAGTATAAGGAAGTTACCTTCCACAACTGCAGTCTCCTCAGGCATCTCTTCTAAGTCAACTGCGTAGGCCCGAGCCTGGACCCGCTGCTGCTGAGGTGCACTGGCCGCAGGTCGGCCCTGATAACTCTGAGTCACTGTCCGACCCTCAGTCCTCGCATACCTAGGGCAATCCCTCGCCCTGTGCTGATTGCTGCCGCAACCCAAACACGTCCCTGCAATCGGCCTCCACATGCCTCGTGCGGTTGCAGTGTGTACACTGCAATGATGATGCACTAACACTGCCCCTAGAAGAACTAGGAGCTGAAGAAACAGCTGATCTAGCCTGCTGCTGCTAAGGCCTTACCAAACTAGGCCTGTACTGACCCTGAGGCTGGGCTGGCCTAAACTGGGACTGAACCCTATATGGCCCCTGCTGAAACTGAGGCCGATAGTAACTCTGCTGACCCTGTGGCCTATAAGTACCCTGCTATGCTGGCGGCTTGTACACAACCTGCTGTACTGGAGGCCTATACGTACCCTGCTGATACTGCGGCTGATACGGCCTCTTACTGGGCTGACTAGAAACAAGCTGATCCCCCTTTCTCTCCTCTAGTCTAGAAGCTGCCTCAAAAGCCTCAGTGAAAATATCATACCGATTCAGAGCCATCACATCCTGAATCTCGGGCCTCAACCCCAACATGAACATACAAGTCCTCCGCTCCTCGTCTGCCACATACTCCGGTGCATTCCGGGACAATCGAGTAAATGTGGCCTCACAATGCAATCACTCAACCCACACCCAATCAACTAAGGCTCAATTCAATAATTTAAAGAAAGATAACCTAACTTCAAAAATTCATAACCTACATTCTACTAATCCAAACAACTCCAAATCAGTTTCTATCACTCACCCATTCAACCAACTACATTAGCCCCCTCGGAAAACCACCATAACACCTCCAAAGCATGCCCGATAACCCTAAAACCCTAAGGTGTCAAGGCTGAATTTTCCGAATTTTCACCCAAACATCATAATCGAAAATTCGGCATTACAACGGTGCTATCACGTAATTATCAAACATTTAGAAATCGACAGCAATCAATTCCGATCAACACAACTCAATTTAATCAACATTGAACAAATTAATCAAATTTAAATACCCGAAAAATAAAAATTATGCTACAACCGATAAAAACTCGTAGTAATACAACTAAATGATCCCTAGCATGCAAGGAGCAATAATCTACCATCAGATTAGAATTCTAACGGTTCAATTTTCATTTATACGCAAAAATGCAAAAGACAACTTTTGAGATCTAGAATTTTTCTCTCACCTTTGATCCGAAGTAAAGCTAGGAATGCGTGCAATAGGTGCCCAACAAGTGGAATCCAGCCCGGTTTGAAAATATTCGGACTTTAAATGAGTTTTCTAAGGCAAAATTACTTTGAAAATAAGTTGAATAAAATCTCTTTTTTTCCTAAGCTTTCACGGCTGCAAGGTGTGTGTAAATGTGGTATTTTGCTTTGTTTCATTGTGTGTTGGTGATATATGCATGAAAGTCAACAAGTCAAATGAAAGTCAAAGTTGAAACTTTAGTATTTTTAGTATTTTCTTGACTTTAAGTGTATTTTATTGATCACCAAAGTTCAAAACAATTATTCAACACCCAAGATAGCTCAAGTAGGTTATTTTTAGGTGACAATAAGTTTTACAATCGAACAATTTCACATGAGTCGGCTTAAAACTCGATTTTCGCAAAAGTCGGTGTAAAAACCCTAATAAATTCTTAAGCCGATTTTAAAACCATTTTCATCAAACACAGGTCTATTAAAGTCCGTGGACTAGGTCTAGAAGGGTTAAAAAGACCAGTTTCAAAATTTTAGCGGACGTGTTTCGAAAACACTATTCACTAAAAATCGACGATAAAATTTCTAACTCCGTTTTTTATGAAAATTTCATGAATGCACATTTAGCACGTATTAGGAGTATTGATATCAAAATTATAACATTCTAGGCCCTATAGCACATAAACAGGTTATATGCACGCAAAACGAGACAAATCACGTAAATCAAGTTAAAGCAGATAAGTGGGGTTTAACAGAATATATCAAGGGAGAGGATAACTCCATCCCTGATTTTCTAACCAGAGAATTTTTAACAGGCCACGTGCCTATCACATAGGATTCCTACGGGAATACCTTTTCATTTTTTCTTTTACAGATCACAAATCTGAGAGGCGGACACCAAAATTCATTTAGTGAATTCAGATGGATAGTTTCAAGTCTACCGCATCAAGTAGATTGAAACAAGATGTCAGATCTAGAAGCAAAATTGATAATATTTCAATTCCGTATTTCTTTCTATATATTGTTGCTAACCATTTGCAGGAACCATTCATTCCGAACTTAGTAACAATGGCACCCAAGAAAGACAAAGGCAAGGCAAAAGCATTCGACATCAGTTCTTATGCCTAGAAAGCCATCACTCTAGCACAATCATCAACCCCAGTCAAGGTTGAAGATAAACAGATAACCCATACACAGAAATCTACCCAGTCACCCCTAGGTAGAAACCTCACAGTTTTGGGGACTTTGACCCCACAAAAACAGTTAACCGGTGTTCATTCAAGTTTTGCAGGTACATCACAGACGAAAGTCAGTAACAAGTTTCAGCCCCTTGTTACCAAACCCATACCAGTAACCCCAGAACCCACATAGTCATCACCTTACATTTACAAGGACGTTTTTGACCAGATCCTTGTAACAGAACCAGAACACTTCAAACAGAACCCAGATATCACAACAGATGATTTTGCTCGTGCATATCTCCACCCTCAGTCAAATTATATCCCAAACAATACATTCAAAACTCAAAGTTACTATGAAGCAATTCTCGTAGCAACAAAGTCATTTGAGTTCAGCCCAAACAGAAAAGACATTGGACTAGGTGAATACAGCCATATTAAGGCTAAACTTGAGAACATTATCACCTTGGAACAATGGGGACAACCCCCACATAGAACCAAACAACTTCCAGTTGACAGACCATACAGAGATTATAACTATTATGATTACATTGCGGCATGGTTCATATGTTTCTATCGCCAAAATGATAAACATGATATGTCATGGTTTTTCCTTTTCAAACACAGTTTTCCAGTTGAGGTCCCAAATTGGTTTATCCAGTGGTGGGCGTTATATGGACCTATCACATAAATATTACCAGAACCAGTCCTCAAAAGATTCCAGTACTTCACGGAGAATTGGCAGGCACCAGCACATTTAGCCTACCTTTCACCATTTTCGTGTTCTACAGAATTTTCTTTGTAACATAAATTTTCATATCAGAGTTTGCTTTCAAGCACACATCTTTCGGAAACCAGCAAGTCATACCGGCTTTCGGAAGAACCCACAGAGTAAAATGGTGGGATAAAATGAACAACAGTTCTTGCTCAACTCCCAAAGTACAAGTATGGCTCGAAGCAAACCAAAAATAGAAGAAGGAGATTCCAACAAAACAGCAGGAATTCCTCTCCTTCAAGAATCACCTTCATACGCAGCTTGTTGCTACTACCAGCTTGGATGAGATCAAGGCCATCCTTCTTCAACTCCAAGAACTCAATTCAGATCAAGCCTCAGTTTCAACAGACTTTGCCGACAACAACGAAGATGACTGTCATGGCATATTTACTCCTCTATGAGTATAAACTGGGATAGTAGAGTTTCTTTCATGTTCTCTGACAAAAACATGATACAGAGGAGTTTCCTAATGTTCTCCACAAAAACATAGGACAGATAGGGTTTTGTTCATCTAAGTTCCCTTCAAAAACTAAGATGCAACGGTTAGACTTCCCCTCTCTGAAGTCATATGGCTATTGAAGAATTCCATGAAACTTCAGCTAGTTCAGGTCAAACAACAACTGGTAAAGACATCTCAAGTCCGTTGATGGGTATGGCTTTCCCAAAAAGCCAAAGAAGATTTAAAAACTTGTTTATCTTCTAGCCTATATTTTATTTTGTATTTTGCTTAGTCAACTTACCTTTAGCCAACTTACCTTTAGTCAACCTATTTCAACAATCTTGGAAGCTCACGGGATTGAGAAGCAGAGGGCGTAAGACTCCGTTGTTACCCATGTGGCAGTTAGATGAGAAATAGTTAGACTCCGAAGATAGTAAGGCTTCGAAGATAGTAAGACTAAGTACGATGCAGATTAGATTATAAGGAAAATAGACTAGTTTATATATTTTCTTTGTATTGGTGGGAAATTTACATCACTCAATATACTTATATGTATTCTACCATAAGTTAGTACGATCCAGACATGAAGAAGTTTTACAACGTCTTCAGCACAGAACCAGATTCAGACTCAGAGATGAAGAAGAAGATGAATCCATCCAAGATTCAATCATCAGACATTATCATCACATGACGTCAAAATTACTTTCGGTCACAGTGAAAGTAATCCAGTCAAAAACATAATCATCATGTCAAGACAAAAGATCTTTCGGCCACAGTAAAAGTCAAACAAGATCATCACGTCACGACAAAATAATATTCGGCCACAGTTAAAGCCAACACTATCCAGATATACTATTCATGAAGAGTAAAATCACTTTTTTCTGTTCACTTTAGGAAAAGTTACTTTTGACTTTTATTTTTTTTACATTTCACTTTTGTATTCACCTATTCGATATCCTATATTAAGGCAGAGTCTGCCTCAGAACATAGGATCCGAATATTCTTTCTCTCTATATTTTTCTTTTAATTTAGTATCACTCTTTTCCATTTGTACTCATGTACAAACCAACAATGTAGCACAGTTATCTTTCAGTTCATCTAATAACAAGTAAGAGATATTGTTCTCTTTTATCTTCATCTTTCTCGTATACATTTATTTAATTTATCTGTTATCCTTGTTTATTCCGCTTTATGTTATGTCTATCTTTATCTGTTCTTCCCTGGGTTATATATATATATATATATATATATATATATATATATATATATATATATATATATATATATATATATATATATTATTTAAATAATACATTAGTTGTATTAATTTAAAGGATGTCTTAATATCTATGTGATATTTACAGATTTGATCCCTTTTTATGCCTTTATTTTTGTGATAATTGTATTTTTGCCCCCATGTTTATTAAATGAGCTCTTATCTTTGTGATAATCTCATTTTTGATCCTATGTTCTCAATTAGGGCCATTATGTTTTTGATAATTGTGTTTTGGCCCTATTTCTTGCTAGAATAGTATATAACTTAAATTAATTTCAATTATAATATAAAATTATGAGTAATTTCATTAAGTTTGCCCAAAATTTGTGTAATTTATTGTAATCTTTACGATTACGAGCGTGAAATTTTTGTGATTTCACTATAAAGCATAAAATTTATGTAATTTTATACATGTTGTGTACAACATTAATACATGCTACGTGCATTATTAATTTTTGAAATTAATTTATTTGATAGTTATATATTCAAGTTTGTTTATTTACTCGAGGACTTTAGTAGTCATTTGAGGACTGTGTGAGTTAAACAAATTGCGAGAAAATTTTCCACCACTACTGGACATACGAACACGTACTGTGATTGGCCCAAACTGATTATCCCATAGTTCATTTTACTTTTAATATTTACGTGTAATATTAAATGTTTAATGGGATAATTTTTATGAGCATGTGATAGTCATACGTGATTTCATGTGTAGTGTTTACTTTTTTTTTCCTCCTAATACACGTAGAACCAAATTTGTGTCTTTTGGGTCACGATAAGTTTGAGACAACTTCTACATGCCTAATTGTCATGGTCCATATGTGTTAAAAGAATTGAATGTGTCAACTCTGGTGGACCACAACAATTATAAGAAAAAGGAAAACATTGAGGAGTAGTTATTTTTGCCTAACACTGTTAGTTGTTTATATGTTAAAGATTTTTCTAATTCATGTTGTTATCATAAGCATATGTTGTATATGTTCATAATTAGTTTATTAATTCTTTATCTGAGTGGAAGTTCTAAGATTGAGATTGGTGTGATTCTAATCTAGAACTATTAGTTCCTACACATGTGAATTTATGTAATTCATATACGGAACTAATGTTTCTACTCGAATAGGATTAAATTGTGATAATTGTGACATTTGAATATAGAATTTGGCAGGTTGTACTACAATCTATTGGTACTATATCTTATGTCACTTTATTACATTTAAATACTTGTTCAAGTAGAATTAAACATCTAAATGTGCTAGTATCGAACATTAGAGATGTCTATGTTGTGGTTACTTATGATAATCGCAAAATATAATTGCTGAAGGCAAAATGAAAGGTGATGATTGCAAAATGTGGCATCATCTAGTTCATAATATCCTTGAGGAGCAAATAGGTGCTTGAAACACTGAGTTATATTGTGGTGAACCATTAGGGTGGAAACACCACTCCACATAAGAGGTAGAAGTCTATCGGGTTGGAAAAATGCTAATGCTTGTATCACATTGCTGAGCATTATGCATATTGCCTAATTACTTATTACGAAGTAAGACCTATTGATGTGGGGATTTTGAAAGCTTGAAAGAGAAGTTCAATGGAATTTCTATTTCTAAGCTAATTCAGCTTATAATCAAGTTCGACAGATGCTAAAAGCATCCCAATGCTACTGAGAGGTAGCATTCTCGAGATATTGAACATAATTAGAGAATTGAAGGCAGTTGGTCACATTCTCACTGATGAACAACTAGTGCAAGTTGTCATTGTATCATTTCCATCTAACTGAGTGCACATAATTGTCAACATGACATACAATAGGAATGTTAAGACATTCCAAACATTAAGCGTACCTTGGAGTCTGTATATAACACTTCTTACCTAACTAGACCACTGGTCAAGCTTATGTAGCTGAGTCCAATAAGCAAGGGTCATGTGGATCCAAGCACAAAGGGCAATGACTCCAATGACAAAAATGAAGGATAAGCTAATCGAGAAGACCAAGAAGGTCAGACGTATATAACAGGTGCTATTCAACATTGTGATGGCTATTTGCTACAATTGTCACAGGAAAGGTCACCAAGCTCGGGATTGCCTTGAGCCGAAGACTAAGCGTCTAACCTTATAACTAGATATGAAGGAACATTTAAAATACCGTTAGATTTTAGGTAGATTATGGTGGACATTTGTAGGAAATAATTCAAGAGTTTGAAGACAAGGGCATCAGCACTTGTTAGCTACCACTATGTGATGGTCAAACTCTAATTTTTCCATGCATCCTATACGCTCCAGTTCTAGAAATACTTGGTCTATAGATAAAATCCTTTTACGATTAGTTCTCAGCTTCGTATATTTAGAACTCAGTCAGATTGTTAGGGACAACTCATTATAAATCTGGCTCTATTGTGGATGGTTTTCTTGTTTATGCGCTGAAAATTAAAACCATTGCAATATAAATATGTGTTATTAATGTTACATCTTTGAGATCTGTAGTATAGCAAGCTAGGCATATAAGGGCAAAATAGAATGAACAGACTCGCAAGAGAATGTCTTTTGAGGCTGTGATTAGCACAATTCTATCTGCCCCTGTGTAAAAGTTGTCTAGCTAATAACTCCATAATAAAATGTTTGGCAAAGGCTTGCGAGCTAACTTTAACTGCATTGAATTCATCCCGAAATCTATAATCCAAAGAATGTAAGGGCATGCAAGAGGCCTAATGTTTCATTACTTACAATTTCATAAGTTGTGGGCTTGTTTTTTTGTTTTCTCACAAGTCCAAAGCTTTCAATTACTTTGGATGTAATTTTAAACTTGTTGAGAATCGATTAGATAGAAAATAAAATCTTTAATAATCGACTGTGGTCGGGTATATCTATTTGATTTGTTCAAAAGGCTTGTAATGAAAGAGGTATAGTATGTGAGCTAATTATTCATAGAACTTCGCAACTATGAGATGTTGTAGAAGGAATTAATAAAACCTTATCGGACGAGGTTAAGTATATGATGACTCATATAAATTTCTCAATTTTGTGTTGGAAATTTGTTATTGCCATAAATATGACTACTTAACCGAGAGCCCTAGAAATCAGTCACTTCAACTCCCTATGAGTCATGGGCAGGTAGTGAACTAGTCTGTGATGACTTATAACCCTATGAGTTGACTACTTTTGTTCATAATATTTTTCATAAGCTTGAGAAATTTTAACATCAAGGAAATATGTGTATTTCTATTTGGTACTTTGAACACTCCAAAGGGAATATTCATTGATGAACAGATAGCGGGAGTGTATCTGAACTCAACATTCTTAGATATAGGATTTTCTAGTAGGAGATTCAGTTATCTGAATTGAATGCTCCTAACCCTTACAATTTTTTCAGTTGAAATGAGAACTTGTTTTCGTTCACTGATCCAAGTGGGAGATAAACACCGGTTTGGTTTTGGTCAACTTGAATCCGTTTCCTAATCAAAGGAATACGTTTCATTAGCCAGTTTATGGATCATGTTCACTTGCAATAGTAATATCGGTTTGATCAACACGAATCTATTTTGTGATCAATGTGAGTTCGTTTCACTATCAGGTGGTTATGAAAATAAGTTTTTCATATGTTTACTAGTTAAGATGATGATGAACCTTAGCTAGTGACTGGAGTTCTCTCATCTTTTTGCAAGGGAAAGTCAGAAAAAATCAATGCAAGAGCAATTGCATCCAATATGAGACATTAAGCTCGCCAGTGGCTAAACTGTTGTACTTAAATTGAGGGTATAACTTGTTAGCAAACCTTTTTTCATTGTTAGGTTTGTCTCAATTCAACCATTTTTGATCATGTCCCCCAATTGAATCTCAATTTACATCAGGTGGATGTAAATGTGATGTTTCTTAGTGGAGAAATGCAAGAAGAATTCATTTTGTATGACCTTCAAATGGTTCAATAAGGCATATGTGTATATGTCAATTGATCTGAGAGTATATATGTGATTCTATCTCTCTAGATAGATGAGATTATTGATCAAAAACAACAAGGAGTATATAATCACTATTAGGATATGATAGTCCTCAACTTTATGGGATGAAGGACATTGGTGGGGTAGCTTATGTGTTTAGAGTCAAGATCCAGATGGATCAATATAAAGATTCTTGTTTTGTCGCAAGAGTCATATGTCAAGAAAGCTCTTGAATAACTCTACTCTAAGTCTACAAACCTATAGATATTTCTGTAGCCGAGGGTGAAAGCCTAAGCCAAGGGATGTATCCCCTAATGCCAAAATAGATTGATGAGATAAAAATGTTCCTTATTCAAGCAACACGAGAAGCCTAGTATATACTATGGTGTATTCATGGCCAGATATTTGTTTTTGCCTTGAGATTGGTAAGTTGTTACCAATCAAATATTTGATAAGTTCATTGCATCGTTGTTATTAGAATCACGAGGTATTTGAAAGGCAATTTAGATTTTGCTAATGCCATTAATGTGTTGATCTTTATTAGAAGAAATCTACAAATGCTAACTTGGGTGGTGACCCAAATGAGCGTAAAGTTACCTCTTAACATGCTTACTTGTTAATCAATGGCATTACTTCGTGGAATAGCAAGAAACAAATATGCATAGTATTGTCAACTATAGAAATTGAGCTGTGTGGCATGCTCAGCAACTATGCAAAAGGCAGTATGGCTCGAGAGATTATGATAGACTTGAGATGATTCAGTTGCTAGACGAGCAATGATGATCTATAGTGTCCACTAATTAGTCGTCGCCTATGCTAAGGATCCTAAATTCATGGCGAGACATAGTACATAGACATTAAGTATGGCTTTGTGTCATAAAAGGAAGTGATTGTAGAACACTCACCTACGCATGAGATAGCAGTGACCTACTCTGTAAGCCCATCTCTAGAGATATGTATTTGTTGCAATAGAATCTCTAAGATTGCATAGGACTTGATGTTAATGTTCCGTAAAGTATTGTGTAATTACTAATGTACTCATACTAGTGAGTGTTTGATGCTAGTTCATAGTGAACACTTTTTTTTTCATGTGTTTGCTTGGTGCCTTATCTTTGTGATAAGCTTGGAAGAAATTGAGTATGAGTATGCTAGCACATATTGGCATCGAAAAGTATGTTGACAAGTTGATAAGATTGACTCTCTCACACGAGCAATTGCCTCTGGCGCAGTGGGAGCGTGCAGAGATGAGACGATATGAAAATTGGTTAGTATTCATCGGGAAATACTATACTCATATAAGATATGTCGCCTTAAGTATTGGTTTAGAATTAGTTTCTATGACAATATTAAGATGAAACCTCTTATTTGTATATGTTATAATTAAAAACTGACATGAGGGCGATATGGATTCCCATGGTCCATATAACTTGTTTATAGCCAGACGTGAAACCTCGATTACTAGGTGTATTAAGTTCGAGGATTCAGGTTAGTTTCTGAGTGATAACTACACCAAGAACTGTACAGTGTTTGATTTAGGTAAAGACATGCGCCCTTTTTTAAAGGAAGTCACACTGTAACACATGTTTCATACAATGTGTGCTTTGCGACCGTAAAAGCAAGTGGGTGAATGAATCCCTACTTCACCACTGTGTGAGTCCTTGAAGTAATAAATGCTTCTTTGGGATACCCTTAGTGACCTACGCTCATATTCTAATAGGTCAAGTTCAATGTTAGCTACTTGGTATGTTGCCTAAAGATCATGTTAGATTCGATCATATGGGACATATCCGGGAAAACGGTTGACTTGATTTAGAAGGATATTGAGCCAAAGGAAGACTGTTCGCATCTAGCACTACATGTGTTCATTGGTCGACCAGTTATACAATCTTTGTGATTGAACAATTTTTGTGATTGAATATAACTATGAATACATGTTTGAGATTTAAAGGTCAAACATAGCCTACAAAGGATAAGGTGTGTGTTGACTGATGTGAACTTAAATAGTTCTAGGGTACAGCGAGACATTTTCTTCTGTTGAAGACCGTAGTTCCCATGTCATCCCTAACAGGTGCATGGTTTGAGCTTCTACTTGTTGTGTGCTCGCAGGTCGCACGACTTATTTGCCCGTATGAATTTGTTGGTGGTTCCTGACAAGGACGTAGAGAGAGATAGTGGTGGATATGGGTCTACCCATCTTGTACGAGTGGAAAATGTTAGATTTTGGGGCTGGGTCGCCCAATATGGGTTGATCCGGCTTGACCCATTTTATATGGGTCAATGAGAAATTATGGAAAGTTATTAAAATAATAACTTCCCATATCCAAATAATATATCAGTTTTCTCCAAAAATTGATAGGTTCAATTTTTAGAGAAAAACAGTGACAAATGTATGACTTCTGTCTTCTTCACTATTCCTCTCCCTCTCTTTCTCTATATATGTTTATTACGTATAAACAACTAAATCAAAGAAGGCTCTTAAGTTGTGAAATAGTTAGGCTACAATCTCGTATTGTATACTCGGACCTCTGGCATACGCAGTGGAATAGACACATCAAACGATCCGCAGTTTTCTTCATAAAAGGTTAGTCCTCTTTTATGTATTTTCAATTTTATGGAGATTTTGATATTTATATAAAAATCTTCAGTAGCTATACCATAGCCCGTCCCAATAGAGCCACCAAATGACTACCGAAACCATCCGTAGCCCGAAACGTTTTTTCTCGTTGTAGTACCATGAAATAATCGATTTTACCACATTAAAAACGTCAGTTGTTCATTCATTCTTATATACCAAGTAAAACACTCGTATTTGATATATATACCAAGTAAAAAGTATACCCTAAATGACTTAGAATTATCTATAAATACACAAGTGATAATTGATGAGAGGAACAAGATAAGAGGCAGGGCTAAGATGGTTTTAATAGATTTTTTGCTTTTTCCTATTATTTATTTATTTATTTATATTTTGTTGGAGGGTCAGTTTATTTGCTTTAGGATCGGAATGCAAGAAAACAAGATTGCATTACTGGCCCTTAGGAAATCCTACGCCCCAAAGAAGTTCCAAATACGAATTTCGATAGTATTTCTAACCTATGATTTTTTTTAACTACTTGAATGATTGAACTAGATTAGAGTTAGTAGTTATTGTATTGGACTAGTTTTCTTGTAGACTATTTGAGTTAGTAGTCATTATTCTCACCTTGTATATCTCTAGCATATTTCAATCTACATAAAATTCTCGCTTCTTTACTCCATTATACGCATATCTCATCTCAAGCGCAATTGTGGCCTACTGGAAGGAAAACCATGGCCGAAAGCAAGGGGTTCCAAAAGCACGACGAACAAAAAGACCTCTCCGAATTGCCTGACGATGTTATCAAACACATCATGTCTTTCCTTACGCGCAAAGATGTATCCGCCATGGTCCTTGTGTCTAAACGATGGTATGCTCTTCAAGCTTCATTCCCATGTCCTATTCTTGATCTCAATGAATTGCGATTTCGGCAAAGTTTGGGGTTCGCTTGCACTTATGATCCAATGTTACACTACTCTACATCTGAGGATCGGTTGAAAGCTAATGACAAGTTTCTGGACTTTGCCCACGAGTCGCTAGTGGAATACTTGAGGAAAAAGCCCTACATGGGAACCGTAAAGCTTGAGTCTCTTCATGAACTTGATACTTCTCGCCTTAATAGTTTGATAAAATTCGCTGTCAAGAATAATATCGGTGAACTACATCTCATGTATAGACACCCATCATCATCACTACCATACAAACTTCCACCAACACTGATATCATCCAAATCGTTGACGATCCTACGTTTAAGATGGTGTTTTATCGACGATAGCGATCTGGCTGGAAACCCTATGCTAGATTCTTTGCAAGATTTGTATCTTGAGGAGGTTAATTTATCTCCGAGAATATTATCACTCTTCCTAGGCAGATGCCCCTCACTTAGAGCGCTCACACTAAGATACTGCCGGCACTATTATATTTATATTTTCAATCTATCTCATGCTAAGCTTAAGAAAATTCGTGTGATTCATGATTTTTGTATAGCTGATAAGATAAAGATTGAAGCACGTAATTTGCAAACGTTGAGTTACTCCAATTATAAGGAAACGAAGGCAGAACTTGATTTACATGATTGTAAAAATCTTGAATTGTTGCAATTGAATTGTGAAGTCTTCCCTAATGGAATTTCTGAAAACATATGTGGTGGTTTTTCGAATTTAAGAACTTTTGAGGCTTTGGCGCTGTCCTACACTGAAGAGACTTAAAATCTCAAGTGAGTCGCTGGAAAATTTAAGCTTATTAGAAATAGGGAGCTTGTTGGATGCAGAATTTAATGCTCTCAACGTACATTCGTTCGAGTGTGATACTCAGACAATATCTTGTGCAACTTCAATTGCCTCGCCCTGGAGGCAATTCATGTTTCATTCCTTTACACATTTCGTTTCTTTAACTGGGCATGGGATAATGACCAAAATAAACAAAAGGAATTCAATAATATTGGATACTATTTGGTTCCTAACATTGACAACTCTTCTTGGAAAGCTAAGCCAAAACGTTGATGTGTCATTGCATATAGATCCATGTCACCAGGTATTATTCTCTATTTTCAACAAGTTTTCAATCTTTATAAGAAAATTGATTGAAGAGTTTGTCGTCTTCAAAAATGTTATTTCCAAGTAAAGATACATTTTTGATTTGACTAATGTAGGTCAAGTTCCGTGTGGATGAAGTACTTAAAGGTGTTTTTGACTCTCCATGCTGCAATGTCAAACACATGAAGCTGAGAGTATTTACGTTACGATCTCATTTTTTCCAAGAAAAGAAGCAAGTAATGTACATCCCACTCATGATGGCTTATTTTGGAGTTGTCATCCATTGAAGGTATCGACATCAGGAAACAAAGTATTCAAAGAGGTACTGCCGAGCAAAGATTTATCTGTCTTTGACATATATTAATTAATTCTTCATGTATAACGAGAGTTTTGTATACCACACTATCTTATATGCTGATGATTCCTAAAGTTACCAAGTGTTTGAAATGCAGGTCCTATACCAGGAGCTCATAAATAGAGAAAGGAAGAAGAATTGTTGTGGATCTACTCACATCAGATGTTGGCGGCATTCTTTGAAAGGCTTTGAGATCGAGCAATTTGAGAAGGTCAACGATGAAAACTTTATCAGTTTTAAACTTAAATGGTAATGGCCATGAAAAGCCCTTCCACTTTGGCAACGAGGAATATGATGTTGAGACCTTGTTTCTGCTTGATCCTTAACTACTAATCCAATCACTTCTGTCATACATTTCTAATAATATCATTTCGTTGTTGCTTTCAACATATTCTTATTAATCCGTTAGTCTTTTTGTCGGAGGTTTAATATTTTTGCGCGCATTGCTGTATGTAAGCACCTCTCATTCTTTCATGTGTAATTTTTACCATATATACGTGAAATTTAATATTTGATATATGAATTTGACCATACAAAAAATAGACGAAGAGTGACATAAAACATTGGTCTATTTTAGCTTCTTGCTTGTTCTTATGTTCCGCTTTCACTTTTTTCTTTTTTTTTCTTAAACGGTTGTGGCGTAGATCTTCAAATATGTGTGTTTTTTTAAGTTTATCTCAAAGTTGAGAGAATAATATAAGGAAGAGAAAAAACAAAATATAAAAAATGTAGCTTTTCGGACTGTGGTTTAGGTATCATGAAATACATGCAAAGGTAACAAATTCATACTTTAGATTAGAGTAAAATGTATCATACCTTTTATATTTTTTTAAAATTACGTTATAAATTATATGTTTTTAAAAATTGCACAATATCTCTTGTGTTATCTAAAATGTTGTACATTCACTCCTATCACGAGTTTGGTTAACATTTGTTAATTAGCTGTAGTTATTAAAAGATGAAAATATCCTTTACTGCTCCAGTAGGCCACCAATCTCCAACCAACGCACGCAAAACACACTCAATTGCACAGGCCACAACACAAACCACACTGCTACACACTCTCAGGCACGATACACTCTCATCATCTTCACTGGTCCACAACACAAACCACATTATTGTCAATGATGAGCCTTGTTCAACTTAATATTAAAACTTCATATAAAGTTAATGAAGAATTTTAATACATAATATGAATTCTTCATAAACCAAATAAAATTATACTAATCTTATAGTATATGCGGAAGATTTTGCAGGAATTTGTCATGTTAGTTCCACTGTCTAATAGCTGCGAATCGGAGTTTTAAATACGAGATTTAAAACTGTTGCCTCAACTTAAATGCCTATTTGATTTAGTTGTTTATACGTGATAAGCAATTAGAGAGAAAGAGATTGGGAAAGGAATAGTGAAGAAGGCAGAAGCCATACTTTTGTCCCTGTTTTTCTCTAAAAACTAAACGTATCATTTTTGTCCCATAATTTCTCATTGACCCATACAAAATAAATTAGACCGGGTCAACCCATATTGGTCACCCAGCTCCAAAATCCAACAGTTAAAAAAACGTTGGGAACATTAAGAGACACGCTTGCTAGAAGCAGTCTTCAATAGCGATGCCACCATATTGGTTGTGCAACAGCAGTACAGCACATCAACTTATTTGATGATCCGAGTGAGGACAAGACAATTAATGGCGAGTTCAGTATGTCTAGGACTCTAGGCATATAAAGCGTGCGTTAAAGTGTGAGTGTTGCGGTGGTGAGTTGATGGAGATATGTAGTGGTGATTGGTTGCGTTAATAGTGAAGAGAGATGAGTGCATTTTGGTCTACTAAAATATGTTTTTAGGTTTCAAACCGATGGATTCCAATTACATAAGTGGCATGTGTTATACACTTTCTGTTAAGTTTAACGGAAATTAGACGGTGCCAAAATTTATGTTGGAATATATATTTTTCCACATCAAAAAATTATATACTCTTAAACCACTTAATAAGAACTTGAGTTACTCCACTTGATACCAATTAGTTTTAAGATGGAAACTCGGTTATCTTAATATGATATCAGAGCTAGGCCCATGATTTAGTCTCATTCATCTTTCACGTGCGACCCATCTCAAATCAGGTCCACTTATCTTCAATCTTTCGCGTGTGCATAGTCCACGCATTTTCAATCTTCTTTCACGTGTGTTATCTACCACACGTGTATTGAATCTTCTACATGTATTGTCTACCACATGTGTCTTTAATCTTCCATATGTGACCTATCTAAAAAATTAGGTCCACATGTTCTTCAATTTTTCACATGTGTTATCTATCACATGTATTCAATTTTCTACGTGTGACCCCTCTCAAATCAGGTCACACGTGAGGGGGAGTGTTGTAATATATACTTTCCTACATCAAAAAATCATATACTCTTAGACCACTTAATAAGATTTTGGGTTACTTCACTTGGCACCAATTGATTTTAAGATAGAAACTCAGTTGTCTTAACAGTTTATGTTGCTATATTGTGAGTAACATAATGGGTTATCTGCAACTTTTAAAAATATAGGATTTATAACGCAACTTTTAAAAAATACAATGTGATATAATGCATTTTACTCATTTAGTTTATAAACCAATTATAATAGTGCTATAAGCTTAGTTATGAAACGATTAAGTGAAGAGCAACCATCAAATTCAAAATCCAATCCTTCCACCACCTCAACAAGGGAAAAAACGTAGTTTTCATGGTTGAATGCGATCAACAATCCCTATGTTCCATCACATACTTATGACGGAACCAAGGGTCCGTCGCCTTCTCACCCCCCAAGCCTCAACGCACTCTACGCACCCCTTACCCTACACCCACCCTACCTTTATAATGTTAAAAATTATTTCTTAAAATTAATTTCTAAATTTTGCAAATAATCTATCGTTATTTAGCAACAAAATATATAGAGGAGAATCGGCGACGAAATAGCCACGAAAATTTCAAACCAAATTTTAAAGTCCAAGAAAAGTATAAACAAGTATTTTTGAACTAGTTTTGAGTCCAAAACACCTTTGGAAAGAAAATCAATGAAATGGAATGAAATGAGATATTATTCTTTATATATAGTTCATACTATAGAAAATGATATGTCATTTCGTCAAATCTCTCCAGTCTTTGGTTTGGACCCATAACTGTATTGTAAAACTCTTATTTATACTTTTATCGTAATTTAAAATGTATCTAGGAAAAAAATTTAATTTCTAGTGCTTATATATTTTTAAAATTGAAAGAGAAGAACTAAGTTGAAACAAGTTGTAAAGATATAACTAATATAGGAGAAATAGTAAGGAGACAAGACTAAAATGATATATTTTGAAAGAGAATGACTAAAATAACACAAATACTAAAAATAAACTACAAAACTGAGTATTTACTCTTTTTCATAAAATATTGTCAAAGTATTAAACAATGATTTATTTGTATTGTCAAAGATTATGAGGAGTGCCTAATTGAGTAGGTCAACTCACATAGTTATTCTGTCACTAAATAATTAGGAAACTTTTTCAAAAAAAGTTTGTCACATTTCGGTCGCTTTTCCATAACCATTTTATTTGAAATTAAAAAATTCAATAAAAATATTTACTTAACAAAAGTGTGCAGAATAAGCAAACACTGTAACCATGTAATTATGAATACCTCTATATCCGTTTCAATGGAAAATTTGGTCTTTCAACGCTACAAAAGGTCGCTATTCACTGTGTACTTTTCATAGTTACTATAATTGTTGACTCCATTTACAAATGCTTTAATTTAGTCAAGTGGCAAACATGCAGCTCATTACTGTACATACCAATAATAGATGTTCAACCATATATTTTTTCGTCTAGTGGCGAACATGCAGCTCATTACTGTCTTTGCATTTATACACTATAAAAAAGATGCTAATCCTTGAGACTTTGTATCCTCAATTGAAGAATTACAATACGAATGGAAGTGCTACATTGTTTCCTCCTCGTGTTGCTTTGTGCTTTTCTCCCGGCAGTTGTTAATGCTCAAGATAGTCAATCAGGTTTGGAAACTAAACTCTAACTATTGTAAGTTAAGCCGATACTGTAATATTATGAGGTATTGAGGTTGATCAATGCTACTGAAGTGATGATACATATTATAATAAAATGATTTGTCAAATAACTGTATCATTACTTTACAAATATCAATCTTTCTCGTAACGTTGTAACTTTTCAGGGTTGAAAATCCGATACCAAGGCCTCTTTCTCTTCTTCTCTCACAGGTTTCATGAGCATAGATTGTGGAACCCCGAAAGACACCAACTATACAGATGAGGCAACACACGTACGTTAAATCTCAGATGCAGACCTCATAGACGCTGGTGCCATTAGCAGTATATCAGATGAATACAAGAACAATGTAGTTATAAGGCCATTACTAAATGTAAGAAGCTTTCCAGAAGGCATCAGAAACTGCTACATTCTTAGACCTGTCCAAGGCAAATTCAACAAATATTTAATAAGGGCAACATTCTTGTATGGAGATTATGATGGCAAAAACAAATTGCCGCAATTTGATCTGCATCTTGGAGTTGATTACTGGGATACGGTAAAAATTACTAAGGCTTCCTTTTATGAAGAGAAGGAGATCCTTCACATCCCCTCAACAGATATCATTGACTTTTGTCTTGTAAACAATGGCCTTGGAACACCATTTATATCGCTGTTGGAGTTAAGGCCTTTAAAGAATAGTAGTATTTATGCTACTGAATCAGGATCATTACATCTCATTGGACGAACAAATCTGGGCTCTACAGGCCTTGAAGTGGTCAGGTTAGATTCATAGAATTACTAATTAATTGATAGGTATAGTAAATTGCTCTAATATATTTTTTTTCTTTCTTTTGATGACAATATATTTTCAGGAGAATTTTAAGTGTATACCAGAATACTAAATTTTAGAACACATGACTTCACTTAAGGAATTATGGTCCAAATTAGTTAAATACAAAGTCCACCGGACCTCAAAAGTTTAGCTTTCAGCTCATTCGTAGCTTTAATTATAGAATTGGTCCTCATTTTTATCTTAATTTTTCAATTTTACCCTTATTATTAAAAGTTAGTTAATTTGGTCCTCTTTATCTCAAAAAAATTAGTTAAGTTAGTCCCCCACCACTAAAGTTCGATTAATTTTAACATGAGAGACTGTTGTTTCAAAGGTAAATTACTCATTTTAAGCGTTTCATAATAAAATATTGTCTATTTAGGGAAAATTGCATAAACAACCCTTATTATTTTTTCAAAATTTTAAATCCATGCCTATTGTTCATAATTAGTCAATTTAGTCCCTATTGTCAAAATTAGTCAATTTAATCCATATTATTTTTCAAAAGAAAAATCAATTTAGTCTCTATTGTTTTCCAAAAACTTTCAATTTAGCTAATTTAGGCAGGGACTAAATTGATTTTTTTAGAAACAATAGAGACTAAATTAGATAATTTCGAATAATATAGACAAATTTAAAATTTTAGAAAATCAATAGGCACCATTTGCACAAATTTCCGTCAACTTAGTCACAAATATTTGAGGAAAAGTTCAAATTGATCCCCAAGTATCTTTTTCCGTATTTCTTTTTCTTTTCCTCCTTCTCCATTTTGTTTCACATACACATATACACACACACAGAGCGACACGCAAATAGAGAGACACTTACCCACCCCTCTCCCCTACACCTCCCACCACCCAACACCTAACCCTGCATCCCCTCAACCCACCCCCCCAGGCCCCTAACCCCTGACTCATTGACCCACCCCCGACCCGAACCCTTTGTCTTCCTTATCCCCGTACCCACCCTCACCCATTGACCCTTTATTACCCCTTGTCACGCCCCAACTCGACCCCTCCTATAATCAGTCAGGACGCAACGGAATTTCGGCAGTATAACGACAGTAAATAGGATACCGAGGCTCTAATCCAACCTCACTAGAACATCATACATCAACTCCATAAACTATACAACAAACAACTCCTCAATAAAATAACAACATACATCATAACCATATTACACCATAATCATTCTTTGTTATACGCCTCCGTTCCAACATAATACATGAACTTTAATATACATTTCAAAAATATACTGAACCAACCTAGCAACCTAATCATAAACAAAAGAAGGCTACTAAGTTAGCATCAACTAATTCATTAACCTTTCAACAACTCATACATTATAAACTACAAAGCATATAAAAGTCAACTAGGTTATTATACAAGATAGCAAAACAATACAACATCAAGGATAAGACTCCGGAACATAAGACTCATCCACGTAAGGCACATTTTCCTCTTCAGGAGGCACGTACCCGTAGTCCTGCTCTACAACACCTATAAGCATTCAATAATAGAGAGTGAGCTTATATAAAATAAGCCCTATGAGGATCCGACAGATCTCAAATAGTATTTACTATACTCCTTGGAAATGATCCTTTGAGCAAGTAAACACACAATAACATCAATAATACTATCATCACATAAACTATAATGATCATTCAATAAATGATACACTAGTTGTTGTAGCTCCAAACGCCATCACGATCATAACAGCCTTCTTGTGACTCTCATAAACTCACGCACCCGAGGTACCTCAATAACCTCTTCCTCCATGACACCTCCGTCATGCGAGCTGGAGGTAGTCTCTAGTAGTCATGCCGTTATCAACCCGACAGCCCGATGCTGCCCGAGAGGTGGCACACACATACCAAAGACTCAGTAATAATAATAAACATCATTCACATGAGGACAATCTAGCATAATTGCCTATCTCCCGGTTCATCAATCATCAATCAATAATCATCAATAATCATATTATCATCATAATAACATCAATAATCAATTTAACAAACAATAACTAAGTTAGATGACAAAGTAGGCCATCCAACCGAACATGTATTAAACACTCAATCAAACCCTAGTTTACCCATCATCAACTCACAATTCAATCACTCAAACCACACCCAATCAACTAAAGGTATAATTTAACATTTTAAAGAAAGACAACCTAAACTTCAAATAATTATAACCTACATTCTACTAGTCCAAACCACTCCAAATCAGTTTTTATCACTCACCCAATCAATCAACTACATTAGCCCTCAGTTTTTATCACTCACCCAATCACCCAATCATGCCCAACAACCCTAAAACCCTAATGCGTCATGGCTGAAATTTCCGGACTTTCACACGGACATCACAATCGAAAATTCGGCATTACAACGGCGCTACCACGTAATTATCAAACTTTTAGAAATCGACGGCAATCGATTTCAACCAATACAACTCAATATAATCAAGAAATGGCAAATAACTCAACTTTAAATACCCGAAAATAAATAATTATGTTACAACGGTTCAAATCTTGCAAGAATACATATAAACAATCCTAGGCATGCACTGAGCAATAATCTAACATCAAATTAACATTTTAACGGTTCAATAATCAATTCTACGCAAAAACATAAAAGATGAGTTTTGAGATCTAGAATTTTTCTCTCACCTTTGATGTGTTTTGAAGCTAGAAATGTGCTCAATGGATGCTCAAGAGGTAGAATCAAGCTTTGGTTGATGAAGATTGGCCTTTAATTGCAACTTTTAATAAAAAAAATGCCTTTGAAAACTTGAAGAAAAAGCATGGTTTTTCTCCTATGGAGCTCTCGGCCCTTTGTGTGTGTTTGAGTGTGTTTTATGAGCTTGCTATTGTGTGTAACTACTAATATGCATAAGGGTCAACAATTAAAACAAAGTCAAAGTTGAGTAAACTTAGTATTTTTGTGTTTTCTTGTCTTTTAAATGCATTTTAGCTATCTCTTTGCTCAAAACAAATATGCAACTCCTATGATAGCTCAAGTAGATTATTTTTAGGTGACAATAAGTTTTACAATCAAACAATTTCACCCGAGTCGTCTTAAAACTCGATTTTCGCAAAAGTCGGTGTAAAAACCCTAATAAATTCCTAAGCCAGTTTGAAAACCGTTTTCATCAAACACAGGTCTATTAAAGTCCGATGACTAGGTCTAGAAGGGTTAAAAAGTCCAGTTTCAAAATTTTAGCAGACATGTTTCAAAAATACTATTCACTAAAAGTCGACGATAAAAATTCTGACTACGTTTTTGATAAAAATTTCATGAATGCACATTTAGCATGTTCTAGGAGTATTAATATCAAAATTATCACATTCTAAGTCATATAGCACATAAACAGGTCAATTTACGCAAAACGAGACAGGATAGAAAAGTTGGGTTTCACATTCTCCCCCCTTAAAGAAATTTCGTTCTCGAAATTCTTACTTGATGTACTGAACAGATCTGGGTACCGCTGCTGCATTTGATCTCATCTGTCCCAAGTAGCTTCCTCAATGCTGTGATGCTTCCACAACACTTTAACCTTTGGAATCTTCTTCGACCTCAACTCTCGTTCCATCTGATCAAGAATACGAATCGGACGCTCGTTATAAGTTAAATTCTCACAAAGCTATAACGGCTTTGGCTCAAGAATATGAGAAGGATCCGGATTATATTTTCGCAAATTAGACACGTGAAATACATCGTGGACATTAGAAAAATTCTCCGGTAAAGCCAACCAATATGCCAACTTACCAACCCTGCTGGTAATCTCAAACGGCCCAACAAATCTCGGACTCAGCTTACCACCTTTACCATAACGAGCAAACCCCTTACGAGGAGACAATCTCAAGAAAACCCGATCTTCGACTGCAAACTCCAAGTCCTGACGATGCTTATCAGCATAACTCTTGAATTTACTCTGCGCCGTAAGCATTCTCTGCATGTTTAACTGAACATTCTCAATCTTCTCAAGAAGCTCTGGCATGATAGTTGGATCAATAGTTTTCATCTCCCCTACCTCGTCCCAATATAAAGGTGAACGACACTTACGACCGTAAAGAGCTGCGAAATGTGCCATTCAAATAGTAGCTTGATAACTATTGTTATAGGCAAACTCGGCAAGTGGTAGATGTTTCTCCCAGTTTTTCCCAAAGTCCAAAACACAAGCCCTAAGCATATCCTCCAGAATTTGAATAGTTCTCTCAGACTGACCGTCGATCTGTGGGTGATACGCGGTACTGAAGTTCAACTGAGTACCGATGGTCTCCTGAAGTTTCTCCCACAAACGAGAAGTAAATCGAGGATCTCGATCTGAGACAATATTAGATGGAATCCCGTGAATCCTAACAATCTGATCCAAATAAAGACCCGTCAACTTTGTTACCTCATCTCCCATCCTCATCGAAATAAAATGAGTTGTCTTTGTCAAACGATCCACGACAACCCAAACTGCATCATTACCCATCGATGTTCTAGGCAAACCAGTGACGAAATCCATCATAATATGCTCCCACTTCCACTCTGGTATAGCCAACGGGTAAAATAACCCTGCAGGTCATTGATGCTCGGCTTTCACCCTATGACAAGTCAAACATCTAGATACAAACTGAGCAAACTCTCTCTTCATGTTATTCCACCAGTAATGTTGCTTCAAATCCCGATACATCTTGGTTCCACCGGGATGAATGGTGTACTTAGAATTATGAGCTTCTTCCAGAATACCTCGCCTCAAGCCCGGTTCATCGGGAACACATACCCTGTTTCGAAATCGAAGAATACCGTCCTCATGTAGTTTAAAGTCAGACTGATCATCCATGATCTGATCCTTGATCTTCTGAAGTTTAACATTAAGTTGCTGAGCTTCTCTGATCTGAGCAGCAATAAAGGTTGAATACGGAGATGTGAACACATCACCCTAACCTGAGTCAACTCCGGTCTCCAATAAGTGAATTTTTCAAGAATCTCCTATTTCTTGACAGTTAAACAAGAGATACACGCCTTACGACTAAAAGCATCTGCTACAACATTTGCCTTGCCAGGCAGATAATTGATAGAACAATTATAATCCCCAAGAATCTCCATCCACCTCCGCTGGAGCATATTCAACTCCTTCTGTGAGAACAAGTACTTCAGACTCTTATGATCAGTGAAAATCTCAAACTTACTGCCCCACAGATAATGACGCCACTTCTTCAGTGCGAAGACAACTGCTGCCAACTCAAGATCATGAGTCGGATAATTCACCTCATAAGGCTTCAACTTTCTGGAAGCATAGGAAATAACTCGGCTATTCTGCATAAGAACACATCCGAACCCCTCCTTGGATGCGTCGCTATAAATATCCAAATTCTCGGTCCCCTCTGTTAGAGTAAGTACTGGAGCGGTAGTCAACCTTTTTTTCATCTTCTGAAACCCATTCTCACACTTCTTATCCCAAGTAAAGATAGTCTATTTCTGAGTCAACTTAGAAAGTGGCCCAGCAATCTTTGAGAAGTCCTTTACAAACCTACAATAATAACCCGCCAAGCCAAGAAAGCTACGGACCTCAGAAATATTATCTGACCGTTTCCAAGACATCACCACTTCAATCTTAGTGGGATCTATAGAAATACTGCTCTGTGTAATAACATGGCCAAGAAAAGATATGCGTTGCAGCCAAAATTCACATTTGCTGAACTTGGCAAACAACTGATGCTTCTGCAACTTTTGTAAGACAAGCCATAGATATTGCTCGTGCTTCGATTCAGATATAGAATAGACCAAGATATCATTAATAAAGATTACCACGAACTGGTCTAAATACGGCTGAAAAACCCGATGCATAAGATCCATGAATGCTGCCGGTGCATTAGTTAATCCAAAGGGCATAACAACAAACTCATAATGCCCGTACCGAGTCCTGAAGGCAGACTTTGGGACATCCTCCGTACAAATTCGAAGCTGATAATACCCCTACCTCAAATCAAATTTAGAATAGACTTTGGCTCCCTGAAGTTGATCAAACAACTTGTCAATCAGTGGCAAAGGATATTTATTCTTGATGGTCACCTGATTCAAACCACGGTAATTAATACACAATCTCAATGTACCATCCTTCTTCTTCACAAATAAAACAGGAACTCCCCAAGGTGAAGAACTCTGCTGAATGAATCCCTTCTCCAATAACTCCTGCAACTGAGTCTTCAACTCCTTCAACTCAGCTGTTGCCATCCGGTACGCTGATTTAGAAATAGGTTGAGTACCGGGAATAAGATTGATCACAAACTCTACATCTCTCTCGGGCGGTAACCCTGGCAACTCCTCGGGAAATACATTGGGATATTCCCGAATAATAGGGACTTCCTCTAGTTGTAGCTTATCAGATGGCTTGTTGATCAAATAAGCTAGATAACCCGAACACCCCTTACTCACCAACTTAACAGCTTTAGTTGCTGAGATAACAAAGCTCGTCTTAGCACCCCGGTTCCTTGCTACCTCTACTACTAGCTGATCTGGCAATCGAAACTGTACTACCTTGGTTCTACAGTTTAATTGGGCATCATACTTAGAAAGCCAATCCATACCCAAGATAACATCATACCCCCGGATAGGAAATAAGATAAGGTCCGAAGGAAAACTATGCCCCTTAACATGTATTTTACAATCCTTACATACTAAGCCAGTCACATACTTATCAGTTAAAGAGGTACTAATCTCAACCACATAAGGCAATATTTCAGGTTGCATATTAACACGTTGCACACAAGCAGGAGTAATGAAAGAATGCATAGCACCAGAATCAATCAACACTTTAACAAGTTGATCAAGTATAAAGAAGTTACCTTCCACAACTGCAGTCTCCTCAGGCATCTCCTCTAAGTCAACTGCGTAGGCCCGAGCCTGGACCTGCTGCTGCTGAGGTGCACTGGCCGTAGGTCTGCCCTGATAACCCTGAGTCGCTGTCCAACCCTCAGTCCTCGAATATCTAGGGCAATCCCTCGCCCTGTGCTGATTGCTGCCGCATCCTAAACACGTCCCTGCCTTCACTCTGCAATCAGCCTCCATATGCCCTGTGCGCTTGCAGTGTGTACACTGCGGTGATGATGCACTAACACTGCCCCTGGACCAGAAGCTAAAGAAACAGCTGAACCAGCCTGCTACTGAGGCCTTACCAAACTAGGCATGTACTGACCCTGAGACTGGGCTGGCCTAAACTGGGACTGAACCTGATATGACCCCTGCTGAAACTGAGGCCGATAATAACTCTGTTGTCCCTGTGGCCTAAAAGAACCCTGCTGAGCTAGCGGCATGTACACAACCTGCTGTACGGGAGGCCTATACATACCCTGCTGAAACTGTGGCTGATACGGCCTCTTACTGGGCTGACTAGACACAAGCTAATCCCCTTTTCTCTTTTCTAACCTAGAAGCTGCCTCAAAGGCCTCAGTGAATATATTATATCGATTCAGAGCCATCGGATCCTGAATCTCAGGCCTCAACCCCAACATAAATCTACGAGTCCTCCGCTCCTCATCAGCCACATACTCTGATGCATACCGGGACAATCGAGTAAAGGTGGCCTCATACTGAGCCACTGAGGCATCCCCCTGAACCAGAGACAGAACCTCAGCCTCTCTCCTCTCCCGTGCAATCCTAGGGACATATTTCTCCCGAAAAGCTCTCAGGAAGGTATCCCAGGCATAAGGAACACCCCGAGTCTCCCAGCTAGTTCTCATAATGCGCTACCATTCCTCTGCCTCATCATCGAATAAGTATACGGCAAAGGTAACCTTCCGCTCATCGGTGTAATCAAGAGGATCATAAATCTTCTCCACCTTATTAATCCATGCTTCAGCCTTCTGATCATCGGGTTCCCCCTGAAATCTAGGTGGATGATACCCCAAGAACTCTTTCAGGATACCACGCCCGTGGTTTCCACCCTGCACATTCAATAATTGGGCCTGCCAAGCCTGAGTCTGGGCAGCCTGCCCTGCTAATAACTGTGCCTGTCCGGCCACTAACTCAGCAATCCTATCCATAGCTGCCCCCAAACGATCATCACCCCTATCACGGCCCTGTGCCGCATTACCAAAAATCTCATCTACTACCTCGGGCCTACCTCTGGTCCTTGGTCTACCGGCCATTCTACTAATCAAAGAGTTAGCACAGGTTATAGCACGTAAACAGGTTATAAACAACTATTAGCACATAAACAACAAACTCATATAAAACACATAAACAAATTGATCACATAATCACATAAGCACTAAATCACATAATCACCTAATCACTTAATCATTTAATCATATTAATACATAGTTCACTTTTCTTTCAATTCATACATACTTTCATGCTAAGACCATTACCCACATTCCGAGAATACCCCGGTTGACATCTAAACATGCGCTCTGATACCACTTAAATGTCACACCCCAACTCGACCCCTCCTATAATCAGTCAGGACGCAACAGAATTTCGGCAGTATAACGACAGTAAATAGGATACCGAGGCTCTAATCCAACCTCATTAGAACATCATACATCAACTCCATAAACCATACAACAAACCACTCCTCAATAAAATAACAGTATACATCATAACCATATTACACCATAACCATTCTTTGTTATACGCCTCCGTTCCAACATAATACATGAACCTTAATATACATTTCAAAAATATACTGAACCAACCTAGCAACCTAATCATAAACAAAAGAAAGACTACTAAGATAGCATCAACTAATTCATTAACCTTTCAACAACTCATACATTATAAACTACAAAGCATATAAAAGTCAACTAGGTTATTATACAAGATAGCAAAACAATACAACATCAAGGATAAGACTCCGGAACATAAGACTCATCCACGTAAGGCACATTTTCCTCTTCAGGAGGAACGTACCCGTAGTCCTGCTCTACAACACCTGTAAGCATACAATAATAGAGAGTGAGCTTATATTAAATAAGCCCAGTGAGAATCTGATAGATCTCGAACAGTATTTACTATACTCCTTGGAAATGATCCTTTGAGCAAGTAAACACACAATAACATCAATAATATTATCATCACATAAACTATAATGACCATTCAATAAAGGATACACTAGTTGTTGTAGCTCCAAACGCCATCACGATCATAACAGCCTTCTTGTGACTCCCATAAACTCACGCACCTGAGGTACCTCAATAACCTCTCCTTCCATGACACCTCCATCATGCGAGCTAGAGGTAATCTCTAGTAGTCATGCCGTTATCAACCCGACAGCCCGATGCTGCCCGAGATGTAGCACACACATACCAAAGACTCAGCAATAATAATAAACATCATTCACAGGAGGACAATCTAGCAGAATTGCCTATTTCCCGGTTCATCAATCATCAATCAATAATCATCAATAATCATATTATCATCATAATAACATCAATAATCAATTTAACAAACAATAACTAAGTTAGATGACAAAGTAGGCCATCCAACTGAACATGCATTAAACACTCAATCAAACCCTAGTTTACCCATCATCAAATCACAATTTAATCACTCAAACCACACCCAATCAACTAAAGGCATAATTTAACATTTTAAAGAAAGACAACCTAAGCTTCAAATAATCATAACTTATATTCTACTAGTCCAAACCACTCCAAATAAGTTTCTATCACTCACCCAATCAATCAACTACATTAGCCCCCCCGGAAACCAACCAACACACATCAAAATCATGCCCAACAACCATATAAACCCTAATGCGTCGTGGCTGAAATTTCTGAACTTTCACACGGACATCACAATCAAAAATTCAGCATTACAACGGCGCTACCACGTAATTAACAAACTTTTAGAAATCGACGGCAATCGATTTCAACCAATACAACTCAAGATAATCAAGAAATGACAAATAACTCAACTTTAAATACCCGAAAATAAATAATTATGTTACAACGGTTCAAATCTCGTAAGAATACATATAAACGATACTAGGCATGCACTGAGCAATAATCTAACATCAAATTAACATTTTAACGGTTCAATAATCAATTCTATGCAAAAACATAAAAGATGAGTTTTGAGATCTAGAATTTTTCTCTCACCTTTGATATGTTTTGAAGCTAGAAATGTGCTCAATGGATGCTCAAGAGGTAGAATCAAGCTTTGGTTGATGAAGATTGGCCTTTAATTGCAACTTTTAATGAAAAAATGCCTTTGAAAACTTGAAGAAAAAGCTTGGTTTTTCTCCTATGGAGCTCTCGGCCCTTTGTGTGTGTTTGAGTATGTTTTATGAGCTTGCTATTGTGTGTAACTACTAATATGCATAAGGGTCAACAATTAAAACAAAGTCAAAGTTGAGTAAACTTAGTATTTTTGTATTTTCTTGTCTTTTAAATGCATTTTAGCTATCTCGTTACTCAAAACAAATATGCAACTCCTATGATAGCTCAAGTATATTATTTTTAGGTGACAAGAAGTTTTACAATCAAACAATTTCACTCGAGTCGGCTTAAAACTCGATTTTCGCAAAAGTCGGTGTAAAAACTCTAATAAATTCCTAAGCCGATTGAAAACCGTTTTAATCAAACACAGGTCTATTAAAGTCCAAGGACTAGGTCTAGAAGGGTTAAAAAGACCAGTTTCAAAATTTTAGCGGACGTGTTTCACAAACACTATTCACTAAAAGTCGACGATAAAATTTCTGACTCCGTTTTTGATAAAAATTTCATGAATGCACATTTAGCATGTTCTAGGAGTATTAATATCAAAATTATTACATTTTAAGTCATATAACATATAAACATGTCAATTCACGCAAAACGAGAATAAACACGCAAAACGAGACATGATAGAAAGTGGAGTTTCACACCCCTATTGCCCCTACCACCACAACCAGGGGCGGACCTACCATATAAATAATGTATGTAAATGCTTACACTCAAAAAATATTGATATGTCTTAGTGGTAAAGGAGATGGATTTGAAATCAATTGGGAAGGTATCCAGCAGGTTCGAACCTTGTTGTTGGAATTTTAACCCCTCAATAATTGAGGGGTATTTAGGTACTTTAACTTATAATATATTAGAAAGAAAAAAACAAAACAACATCGCAACTATCTAAAAGCCTCAATTTCCCAAATCCCAAACATTTGATATCCTTCCTCTTAATCCCAAAATTAACCTACCCTCTCTACAAAGCTCAAGTGCTCAACTCTTTTTTTTTTTTAACCAACCAAGAAATCTTACATTTACTCTATTCAACAAAAAAAAAAAAAAAAAAAAATCCTTTCTAATTTATTCCCTCTACACATTCAATCCCAAGGTGAAAAATTGCGCTTCTAATTATTTAACTTTATTTTTAATTTCACGTATTTATTTTTTAAATTTTGCTTTTCTTGCCTACTACTCTTAACTTAACTGTAATTGTTTACTTTTAGTTTTAATTATAACTATTTATTTACTTGTTTAATATATTTAGTTTAATTTATAATTTTAGTTATTTGTTCATTTTTAATTGTAGTTATAGTTCTAATTGCCTTTATTTTTTGGTAGTTCTTGTTGTTTAATTTTAATTTTACAATAGCTGAAATTAAGATTTTTTTAAAAATTCTATAACTTGTAACTACTTTTTTTTTTCTTTCTCTTTTTATATGTTTACATTTTTTTAATTGTTAAAATGTGCTTAATATGTATTAGTTTATGTATAGATGAGTATATTCGAACCCTTTGGTTATTCACTATGTTATTGTAGTGCATGATCTGACCCCCGATACTTGGGTCCATCCCTAACCACAACCCTCCGTCCCCTTCCCTCCCCTATTCCAACATTTGATCCCATAACTCTCGCACCATATGTGTGTATTTGTGTGTCTGTATGTATTTGTTTACATGTGTATTTATATATGTTATTTATATGGGTGATATGTATACATATGTGTGTATGTGTGTGACACCCCGATCCCTCTCGAGATCGGGAGTTCTATCTATCAATCTAATCACAACCCAAATCCAAACCCGTGCATAATTTTTAGGGAAAACGGACGGAGTCTCCCCTATTTCTAGGCAAAAGTGCAACCTGCGACAGCATATAAGTGGACCAATACCATGTCCAAACATTCAACCACCTCAAGGCCATCCGAGCCTTGGTTCACAACAAGCAATCACAACCAAATATACATTCATGCTTAGCAATTAAATCACACCAACCTATTGCATAAGTTAGACTATCATATCTTTCTATCTCTTTTCCTTTGGCCATTACAAACATTCATTAAGGTTAAACTATTCTATCTGAATACATAAGCTAGCTTTTCATTCTACCTCAATTATCTATTTAAATTTAAATTACATTTCCTTTTGACATTAAATACATACAATACATAAAAGCATACATCTTTACAACTTCGACAACTCAAACTACATAGGCACGCAAGACAACTCTTCAAGCATGAACTTTCACGAAATCACGAACTTCCCAGCTGACATGGCATTTCTTGAAATGTGGTGGTGAGGAGTGAGTATACACAACACGTATACTCAGTGAGGGCGAGACAGATATCGAATTGGAGAGAAAGAAAGTCGTGCAATACAAATAAGACAGTTAAGCAATATAACTGATAAATAAGCAACCAAGACAAACAATCAATACAATAAGCAATTACTGAAAGCATTAACACAACCATTCAAAGCTATACCACACTCTGAAGGCTATGGTTCACTCATACGAGCAATGTACCATTTCACGAGCGATACATCAATCTCGAGCTTGATGTTGACAACGATGACAATAAGCGCGCAACCACCTTATAACACCAGTTTGGAATACCCCGGGAGTAACCATCAATTCTACGACCCAAATCTTCCTGGGAGGAAACCCAAGCGAGAACAGGGAATAGGACACGGAGCTAGAGCAACCAACACCGGCAACCCGTGGCTACCCAGAGAGGCCCATCACTCACGCCCTGACACTATGCAATGCAAGACTCGATACAAGGCGATAAACGAGCGATAGCACAACAATACAGATTAGAGGTGATAAATAGGATAACAAGCATTAACAAGCATTCTACAAGCAAATAAGTAACAAGAACAACACCAACAAACATTATCAAGCAACAACAAGTATTCTATAGGTATTATAAACATTCTATAAGCATTATACTATGAAAACACACAAAATCACAAAAATGACCCCAACTTTCAAAACGCTACTACTGTCAAACGAGCCACGAGTTTTGGAAACCGACTTCACCGATCCTCCTAGGTCACTATAAGACATGTCTAAAGACCCCGAAACCCTACTTAACCCTAGAATTCACGCAAAGCCCCGATTTCTCTCCTTGCTCGTTTGACCTACAACTATACCAATCAAACACCCAACCAACGCCATAATCGCACCAAAACTACTTCCATGGCCTCCCGAGACAATGCCATCATGCAAAACGAGAAAATGCTAAACTCGACCTAAACGACCCCGACTTTCACCAATGTATAATTCTCATTTTTTCCATTACGCAACCTAAACAAACCATGCATTTAGGCATTCTAGCATACCTAGCACATTTTCACATCACCAGAAAGTATAACAACGCAACTTCATCGTTTCAAGGGTTTACTATTCATAAATTACTATTTAATTAACAATTTATATTTCAATTTCAATATTCAACTGTAGAAAATGCTAAAAAGCTATAAATACATGTTCTACGATTGCTAGGGAACATTCTTTATGCCTCAAAACGATTTAAATAACAATATACGGATAAATCCCAAAAATCAAAGTTAATACACAAAATATTCAAATGTGCAAATAACGATGAAACCCTCACCTTAGACGCTCCTAGACGCTAGGAAAACCTCGTAGGATGCCTCGGAAACCACCCCGTGCAAGCTCACGCGAAGAATCGAAGATTTGATGTTGAATTTTCTTTTTTTTCTCTCCTCTTATTTTTGGTCCTGCCCTCTTTCTGTTTCAGCTTTGTTTTTTTTTTTTTTTGGGTGCTATTTAAGCTATTTTAAAAGATGGCAACAAGGTCAAATGGTCAAGGCTTGGTAAGGCTCACTTAAGTTGGTCAAACTAGCTTATTTCATGCATTTTGAAGCTAAAACAACTAGCATAATTCTAATTCTAGCTAACAACAACAAAAATATTAAAATTAAGACACTAAATACTAGTTTTCACTATTTGTTGAGGACTAGAATTCATTTCCTAACTATCGCTCTCGAAATGCTATGCACCTTGCGACAATAAAATAATAACAATTAAATCTCAAAGAATTTAAGAAAATATATCATTTTTGGAAAGCATCATAGTTTAAAATTTACTCCGGCTCGGAGCTACTTTTCATTTAATTGAAAACCGAGCACTAAAATGCAAGAAAAATTAAAACCGATTAACAAAATATGAAAATTAGGTGATATTCCGTTAAAATAATTAACTCAAATATTATTTTAATTACCTCTAAAAGAAATATGAAAATAAAACTACAAATACATGTTTAACTTAAAAATAAACACGAAATTCAATGCTAACATTTAAGATAACACTTAGTTAAATGCAATTAAATGCCATTAAATGCATGCCGGGTTCGGGTTATCACATTCTTCCCCCTTTAAAACAATTGCGTGCTCGCACTTCTTCTTCCAATAGAACTCAGCATCATCTGAAATCCAATTCTGACTAATCTTCATCGGTTGAAGAATCCCGTTGACACGAATATCGAAGAAGAATAAAATTCCAACCAAGAGCGCCGAGATAATACCAATAAAGACTAAAGCAAAGATACTGTAGATGTCATTAATATCACACAATAACGACAAGAAGAATACCCCACGCACGAATCTCCAATAGAAGTCTAACTATTACTGCCCGAGAATCCCCAAGCAAAAAGCCAAATAAAGGCTCAATCAAAGGTTCCATCTAGAGGTCCAAAGAAGTACCCCGCTGGTCATGAATTTCATAGAAGAATTCCCTGTTAAGAGTGCTGAAGAAAATACCAAGAAACCCAATCAAATATACTTCCAAAGTTCCAAAGAAGCCTTCCAAATAATAACCCCATGGGACAACCAATTAGATTCCGAGTTTTGCTATCAAATGCTGAGAGGAATGTCAAAGAAAATAGCAGAGAAAATATAATGTGCCCAATAAGACAACCAAGTTGAATAACAAACATAGTTTCCCAAATGGACGAAAACTCCAAGGATAAACACCGAACTGGTGAATAATATACCGAAACCAAACTCTGAGGCCTCTTCACTGTTTGCCAAGTGAGAACTTCATACAACCTTGCCAATAAGGAAAATACCAAGAGAACGCCCAATAAGAATTTCAAAGAATACCATAAGTAGTATTATACAATAAGTCTGATAGGAACTCCAAATACCAAACCTACTGAGGAACACTGAAGAAGATATCCGAAACAATGCTCCAATAAGAAAGTAGCCAAGTTTGCCCAATAAGTAAATATTAAATAATTGGCCACTGAGAATTCCATAAAATACCATTGAAGAATTTCCAATCAGGGATGCCAGTATCACACCAATAAAGACCGAGACACATATACCATAGATAATACTGTGCAGTAAGGCCGATTGAAATCCCAATAGCTAAATCCACCGAGAAATGCCAACAGAAGTCTCCAAAGAATACCCATTAAGAAAACCAAAGAATGCTCCAAAGAGTAACCAAATAAAACCCCAAGAGAAAGCTACTGTTTCACAACTATTAAGCACAAAAGAGGACCTTAGAGATTCGCTAATAACCGAGCTCCAAAAGCAAACACCAATTCCCAAATAAAGGCTAGTCAAATGCCATTCATTTCCTGCCAATCCATACACCTTGAAAAGCCAGCGGTGAACCACTTTCTTCAGGGGAGGAAGAGGACTTACTTACCATTTCCATAGGACATGTATGAATGCCAATATATCACAGTTATACACATGCCTTAAACTATTATGCAAACAAGTTTACAAAACAGTTTATTCAACAAAGTCACTCAAGCACGACAATCAAATCAAGCACAACATAATCAATTCAAATCACGGCATAACCAATTCAAGACATTTCAATACACACATTACAAGCAATACTTCAAGCAAATAACAATTCACGAGGTCGATTCAATTCACGATGCCAATTCAATAGGTCAATTCAATACACAACTAGACACTTCATTTTACTTGAGAAACATTTAACACATAACACATAATTATATCACATAGGTGCATACATTCAAGTCAGGACACACAATCTCACATACAAGCATACACTTTCAAGACACACTTATCAAGCACACATTCAAGGATTACTACCCACCAGACCGAAGACCCTGTCCCGGCTTATGAGCTAAACAAGCTTTGATACCACTTGTGACACCCCGATGCCTCTCGAGACCGGGAGTTCTATCTATCAATCTAATCACAACCCAAATCCAAACCCGGGCATAATTTTCAGGGAAAACGGACGGAGTCTCCCCTGTTTCTAGGCAAAAGTGCAACCTGCGACAGCATATAAATGGACTAATACCATGTCCAAACATTCAACCACCTCAAGGCCATCCGAGCCTTGGTTCACAACAAGCAATCACAAGCAAATATACATTCATGCTTAGCAATTAAACCACACCAACCTATTGCATAAGTTAGACTATCATATCTTTCTATCTCTTTTCCTTTGGCCATTACAAACATTCATTAAGGTTAAACTATTCTATCTGAATACATAAGCTAGCTTTTCATTCTACCTCAATTATCTATTTAAATTTAAATTACATTTCCTTTTGACATTAAATATATACAATACATAAAAGCATACATCTTTACAACTTCGACAACTCAAGCCACATAGGTATGCAAGACAACTCTTCAAGCATGAACTTTCACGAAATCACGAACTTCCCAGCTAACATGGCATTTCCTGAAATGTGGTGGTGAGGAGTGAGTATACATAACACGTATACTCAGTGAGGGCGAGACAGTTATCGAATTGGAGAAAAAGAAAGTCATGCAATGCAAATAAGACAGTTAAGCAATATAACTAATAAATAAGCAACCAAGACAAACAATCAATACAATAAGAAATTACTGAAAGCATTAACACAACCATTCAAAGCTATACCACACTCTGAAGGCTATGGTTCACTCATACGAGCAATGTACCATTTCACGAGCGATACATCAATCTCGAGCTTGATGTTGACAACGATGACAATAAGCGCGCAACCACCTTATATCTCCAGTTTGGAATACCCCGGGAGTAACCATCAATTCTACGACCCAAATCTCCCTGGGAGGCAACCCAAGAGACAAAAGGGAATAGGACACGGAGCTAGAGCAACCAACACCGGCAAGCCGAGGCTACCTGGAGAGGCCCATCACTCACGCCCTGACACTATGCAATGCAAGACTCGATACAAGGTGATAAACGAGCGATAGCACAACAATACAGATTAGAGGTCATAAATAGGATAACAAGCATTAACAAGCATTCTACAAGCAAATAAGTGACAAGAACAACACCAACAAACATTATCAAGCAACAACAAGTATTCTATAGGTATTATAAACATTCTATAAGCATTATACTATGAAAACAAACAAAATTACAAAAATGACCTCAACATTCAAAACGCTACTACTCTCAAACGAGCTACGAGTTTTGGAAACCGACTTCACCAATCCTCCTAGGTCACTATAAGGCACGTCTAAAGCCCCCAAAACCCTACTTAACCCTAGAATTCACGCAAAGCCCCGATTTCCCCCTTTCTCGTTTGAACTACAACTATAACAACCAAACACCCAACCAACGCCATAATCACACCAAAAGTACTTCCATGGCCTCCCGAGACAATGCCATCATGCAAAATGAGAAAACGCTAAACTCGACCTAAACGATCACGACTTTCACCAATGTCTAATTCTCATATTTTCCATTCCGCAACCTAAAAAAACCATGCATTTAGGCATTCTAGCATACCTAGCACATTTTCACATCAACAGAAAGCATAACAATGCAACTTCATCGTTTCAAGGGTTTAGTATTCACAAATTACTATTCCATTAACAATTTATATTTCAATTTCAATATTCAACCGCAGAAAATGCTAAAAAGTTATAAATACATGTTCTACGATTGCTAGGGAACATTCTTTAAGCCTCAAAACGATTTAAATAACAATATACGGATAAATCCCAAAAATCAAAGTTAATATACAAAATATTCAAATGCGCAAATAACGATGAAACCCTTACCTTAGACGTTCCTAGATGCTAGGAAAACCTCGTAGGATGCCTCGAAAACCACCCCGTGCCAGCTCACGCGAAGAATCGAAGATTTGAAGTTGAATTTTCTTTTTTTTTTCTCCTCTTATTTTCGGCCCTGCCCTCTTTCTGTTTCAGCTTTGTTTTTTTTTTTTTTTTGTGCTATTTAAGCTATTTTAAAAGATGGCAACAAGGTCAAATGGTCAAGGCTTGGTCAAGGCTCACTTAAGTTGGTCAAACTAGCTTATTTCATGCATTTTGAAGCTAAAACAACTAGCATAATTCTAATTCTAGCTAACAACAACAAAAATATTAAAATTAAGACACTAAATACTAGTTTTCACTTTTTGTTGAGGACTAGAATTCATTTCCTAACTATCGCTCTCGAAATGCTATGCACCTTGCGACAATAAAAGACTACCACTTACATCTCAAAGAATTTAAGAAAATATCTCATTTTTGAAAAGCATCATAGTTTAAAATTTACTCCGGCTCGGAGCTACTTTTCATTTAATTGAAAACCGAGCACTAAAATGCAAGAAAAATTAAAATCGATTAACAAAATATGAAAATTAGGTGATATTCCGTTAAAATAATTAACTCAAGTATTATTTTAATTACCTCTAAAAGAAATATGAAAATAAAACTACAAATACATGTTTAACTTAAAAATAAACACGAAATTCAATGCTAACATTTAAGATAACACTTAGTTAAATGCAATTAAATATCATTAAATGCATGCCGGGTTCGGGTTATCACAATGTGTGTGTGCGCGTTTACACGTGTGTTTATATATGTTATTTTTATACATGTGTATATACAAACGTATATGTATTGACAAAAGGATATATTGGTAACTTTGTTAAATCATGTAGCTATAATTTAAACATTTCACACATTTAGCGTTTAAATTAATTGATGTTTTAACAGTGAGAATTAACTTGACTTACTTTTTGAAAGAATAAGGGCTAAATTGACTAATTTAAACAACAAGGATAAAAATGTAAAATTAAGTTAATAATAGAGGCCAACTGCATAATTAACCCGTGATCTGAACTCGTAAATTGTAGTTAGTTTTACTGACTCATTACTCATCATATGCATAACGTATAACTTTTCCCATTTTTTGTTATTCAGGTACAAAGATGATATACACGATCGCATATGGATTCCATATGTGGATAAAATCCATAGACCAGTAAGCACTACGTTGCCCGTTAATATTCCTCCTGGAAGCCTTTTGCAACCACCTTCAATTGTCACGAGCACGACTGTAGCACCATTAAACTCCAGTGATCCATTAATATTCTCTTGGACAGCTGAGGATTTCGCTGATGAGTTCTATTTCTACGTTCATTTTTCTGAACTTGAAGCACTTCAAAAAAATCAATCAAGAGAATTTAATATCTACCTTAACGAGGTTTTATACAACAAAGAGCCTATCGTTCCAAAATACTTGATAGCAAATAGTTTCTTCACCTTGGTACCCCAGGGTAATCGTACCCTACATTTACTTAAGATCAATAAAACCCGTAATTCACTCTTCCTCCTATTGTTAGCGGTTTAGAGGTTTACAGCGTGAAGAAACTTCTGAAATCACAAACAGATGAAAAAGACTGTAAGTTCCGTGCATTTATTACTCGTTTTACGCCTTTATTTTGTTGTTTTCGTATAGGGCTGATCCAGAACATTTTATCAGTAGAGTTAAACCGCTTTGGAAATAGGGTTGTGGGCCTGGGCTAATGCACAACAAATTTTTTTCAAATAGAATGATATGTTTTTAGGTATTTTTAATCTAAAATATTAATTAGCTCTTATTAAGAAAATAAAAAATAATATATAAGTATTGATTATAAATATTATAGTTCCCGTTAAAAAAATATCATGGATTCATCTCGAGTTGTGGAAGCTAAGTGATTTTCAAACTTCTAACCATTTTCTGAAGGGTTAGTACGAACTACATGCCCACAATCTCGCACTTAGATATGCCCTTGAGTTCGTGTATGTTTTTTGGAAAAATTTCACTACAAGTCTTCATTATTTCTTTTTGTCCCAAACTAGTCCCCATTATTTAAAGGTGACCAAAAAGGTTCTCAATGTTTAAAAAAAAGTCTCAAAATAGTCCTCACATCTAAAATTCTATCAACTTTCACAGAAAACAGTTTAAAAGACTAAATCACCCTCATATTTTTGACTAAATATCAACAATAACCTTGAACCTTTTTTTAACACTTTTTCTTACCCCTGCAGCCATACCGCGTGCACTGTATCTTTCTTTCTTTGGTTTTGTTTCTTGCTGAACTCTATTTTTCAATTCTCGTTGTAGCTGCAACTCATCGTCAACCATCATCGTCCACCGTCAGATGCATCATGATGGTAATGGTTCTTTGAATCATTTCATTTTCATGTTCAAAACCTGGCAGATTTTATAATTTATTCTATAAATTACCTCTTTTTATTTCAATACCCGATAAGTTATTGTATCTTTAGCTTCAAATAAAATCAAGAATTATTTTTTTTCCAGAATTGGTCGTTCATTGTCATGATCATCTTGCTCAAGAGTAAGTTTTTTTTTTTTTTTTTCTCAATATAATTATTTAATTTATTTTCTATGAACCTATTTTTCACTTGCTACTATTGAGCTGATTTTTTTTTTTTTTTGTTTAATTTTTGCAGAATGTAATAAATGGTGTGTTGAAAGGGCGGACTCAGATTTGGAATAAAGCAAAATTTGGAGGTTCTTATGTAAACAATAATAATGATGAGATTGGTGAAAATTAGGGGGTTTTGAGGAGTTATTTAGCTACAGTAGGTGCAAATAATAAAGGGTTTGTTTCCAAGGCTTATGTAACCGATTTAAATTATGTTTTCGCCAATCTGAGACCGCGCAGTTTATTCTCTAGTGAAAGCCCGAAAGAAGAGAAGTGATCTTAATCTGTTATATATATACACTTTTGAGTGTGCGAATGTTGAAGACGATGGTGATGGTTGAGACGACGATGGTATGTGATGTTGGAGATGATGATGGGTACTGATGTTGGTTGGTGCACGCAGGTGTGGCTGCAGGGGTAAGAAAAAGTGCTCAAAATGGTTCAAGGTTTTTGTTGACATTTACTCAAAAGTATAAGAGTGATTTAGTCTTTTAAACTCTTTTCTGTTAAAGTTGACAGAATTTTGGATGTGAGAATAATTTTGAGACTTTTTTTTAAACATTGGGGACCCTTTTGGTCACCTTTAAACAATAAGAATTAATTTGGGATAAAATGAAACAATGGAGACTTGTAATGAGATTTTCCCATGTTTTTTCTTGTCTTTCTGTAACGTATAGCACTATTGGAATGTTTAGTTACTGCCGTGATGAGCATCAAGTCAATGTATAGGATGACCAAAAACTGGCAAGGTGATCCATGTGGACCTGAAGCTTTTATATGGGTTGGTCTTAACTGCAGTTATGATGGTTCCAATCCCCCAAGGATCATCTCAATGTACGACCTTCAACTTTTCTTCCATAATTATATGTAATTAGTTTTACAATTTCGTTATTTTAAGTCTCTACACTTCAATCTCCAGACATTTTGCATCCGTCTTTGATGAGTCTAGTTTGCAAAGGGTTTGCAATAAGTGCACATTTTGTAAAATTTGAAAAACAGTGGAAATTCTTTCTATGACTAGGAATGCTGATAAACGATTATTTTAACAGGTTGTTGATAGAATTAAAGGAAGAAAGTGGAAGTAGTGTGGGCAAATAGAGAGATCTTGTAACTCACAAACCATATACGAGAAAATTTGTGCTTAAATTGACGATAGTGTGGTATGCACCTAATAAGCTCGATTTTTTCCAACACGCACCCTGATTTTTTGAACGATCCACATGGTAAAGAAATTAATAGTAGTGAGACTAATATCTCCAACACCCTCTAATATACTTCACTGAGTATATCAACTTATCAAGTAAAAAATCTTTGTTCATAATTGTTAAAAAATTGAGATAGAATAATAATTTGTGAATTCTTCCATTGATTAGTACGTAGTAGAAATAGTTACAATAGTTATTATTGAAATACCATCTCTCCAACATTGATTTAGAGATCATGACTTTACTGTAATAGCTCATGACTCCTAGATTTTAGTAGTAATGAAGCTCTCTAGTTCATTAGTTTTAATTGTGAGAGGTTGGCTTACAATGGAGCATAAGAGACCTATTTATACTTGTGCTGAGTTGTGCTTTAACCGACTAATTACTTCATGATTTGTCATTATTCCTCGTACATTTGTTTATTCTTCATTCTAGAGGCTTAGTCGGTTAAGACACTTCTAGATTCTACATGAAATTCTAGCAATGAATAATTTAGATACTAACTCTAGAATATTCTAGCACTAATTAGCACCAATATTTCCAAAAATAATTAATTGGATTAGTAATTAACAAGGACCAAATTAGGATATATGATAAACAGTTTTTTTGCTCGGTCAGTAAGTATGTATTTTATTTTACGTCCAACAACAAATGGCAAGACCATTACAGATGTGAGACATCACTCGATGATCTCTCTAATATCTAATTACCTACTAATTTCTCTATTAACTTGATTGGTCCTATACTTTTTCCCTGACAACAATTTACAGCGAACATCCACAATAATTAAGATGATACATAGTTGAAATGAAATTTCATGTCTTCTGGTTATTATAGCTATCAATTTTATCAGATACTTGGAAATTTCTTTAATTCTTCTCTTATTTTTCTTGCAAATAGGAATCTTTCGTCAAGTGGTCTGAAGGGGATGATATCTCCTTCCATGTCGAATCTTACAATGTTACAAACTCAGTAAGTATATATATTATTTTCAAAATAAACTCTCTCTTGTTAAATGATGTAGTTTATAATTAACAAAGTGAATTCACATTTCAGGGATTTATCAAACAACAATTTAACAGGACAGCTGCCTGAATTCCTTGCTGAATTGAAGTCGTTGAAAATCCTGTAAGCTACCATCACCTGGAAATGGTATTATCAAAAAGGATTTTCATTTCATATAATAGCAAAAACTTAATTAGATTGCTTTCATTTGCAGAAATTTAAAAGGAAACAACTTTACCGGACCAATTCCGATAAAACTCCAGGAGAAATCGCAGCTCGGACTCTTATCGTTGAGGTTTTCTCTATTCTCAGAAAAACTTTACTTTGGAATGATAATTTTTTCCCTCTAGTATAGTTTAATCATTGATGGAAACTTATTTACTTAATTTTTAACTTGCATTTTCTTGTGGTGAGTATCATGGATGGTCTAGACAACGGTACTGCAGATAAGTGTACAAATTGCAAAAAGAAAAACAAGTTTATTATTCCAGCTGTAGCATCAATCGCTATCTTGTTCTTGCTCCTTACTTTATTGGGGATCTTATGGATTAGAAGAAGAAGAGCGCAAAAAAAATGTAAAATTCTCGATACCTTATTAAGATGAATAAATCCTTTTTCATTTCACCATTTTTCTTTAGGATAAATTACAAAAATGGTCCCTTCTCTTTGGGTTTTGTAATATTTTCATCCCTCATCTACTAAATCTGACAAATTAGTCAATTATCTTTAAATTTGCGACGCCGTTAGTTATTTTAATAAATTTCGTCAATTTTTTTTAATGCAGATTGCATGCGCTTGACACATGACCAACTTAAGTCAGATTTTGGAGGAGTAAGGGATTAATTGGTCAAGTGGCGGGCACATGCAATCTATGTTAAAAATTGAAAAAAAAAATTGTTAAAAGGATTAACAACATCGCAGATTTAAAAATAATGAACTAATTTGTCTTGTTTAATAGATAAGGGAGTAAAATATTACCGAATCCAAAGATAAGGGACTATTTTAGTCATTTACTCTTTATTTTATATGCTTATCTTAACGTATATATAATTGCTTTTGATGATCTCAAAAAGTCATCAAGGTTGATGTTGCATCGCAAGGAAATGATAACGAATTGGAGACAAAGATTAGACGGTTCACATATTCAGACATCCTTAATATCACCAACAATAAACAAATAATTCTTGGGAAATGAGCATTTGACATTGTGTATCATGGGAAAGTCGATAACACTGAAGTAGCAGTGAAGATCTTTCTTCCATCAAAAGAACAAGGGCCTCTTCCATCAAGAGACCAAGGGTTTAAGGAACTTCAAGAAGAGGTGAGTTAGTAGAACTTTCCAGACCTCTCTATATAGTGGCCTTAATTAATCAAAAATTGTTGTGATGATCCAAGAATTATGGGAGTTTTTAATTTCTTGAAAACAAGATCAAGTACTGCCCCAAATGGTTAGAGTAGTCAAATAACAGTTTGCTGTAGTTAAAAGTCTCAAGTTTGAATATTGTTAAGGCAATCAATTTGATTGAAGATTGTTAAGGCAATTAATTTGATTGGAGATTGATAAGGCAATTAAATTGATTAGAGATTGTTAAGGCAATTAAATTGATTGGGAATTGATTGGCTATGTTTTGCAAAACTTATTATATTACCATACTTGTGCTTTTACCTTTTGTAGGAAAAATCTTATGGTAACTTACCATATAAGAAGAAGATTTGTATTGATTATGGAATGACATTTATTGCATAGTCATAAGGAAAAGAAGAATAGGGTTTGTGAGAGGAGGCCTTTCTTGAATCCCAAGACAAGATGTCCAAGCAGCAATCTTGCATTTATATAGCAGTAATCACGGCAGAAGGGAAGGCAGAGACAAAGAGCAATGAGGGAAAATACAAGAGAGTTTTCTGTCCAGTGTTCCAAGTGATGTTGCAACACGATCTGTGTTCTAGTCTTTGATTGTTTTAAGTGTTGCAACTTTGTTTGTTATGACATTGAGTCATGAGCGAATTATATGAGTATTTGAGTAATTAGATTACTGTCTTCTTTATGCATTCTTCGGGAGAAAAAAGGTGTAGTTTTCGGGAGAAAACGTCTCAAGTCGAGGGGAGCTTGCCAAACCGAAGTTCGTTAAAGAGTTTTTCATCTAGGTGTCAAAGGTCAAGAGGGAGTCTTTACTTGTGTAAGTCCATTGATGTTGTAACTTGTTATTTCTTAATGAACAGGTTTGTTGGACCAGGGGAGGTCCCGGGGACGTAGACCGCACGGTTGAACCCTTTAAATCTTGGTGTTCTTTATTTCTGTTATAGCTTTATTATTTCCACTGCTGTTTACTATTACTACTCATGTTGGAACATTAAGTGGAATAAACTGACTAAGCAATTAGAGAAACAGATTATTAACGGTCCGTGATAGGACTAATATTTCAGTTAATGTTGCAACATCATTTGTAACAGAGTTTTGCTACACCAGATTTTGAGTTAGATTTTCAGAAGTATTCATCTTAATCACAAACCTGTCCATCTGTTATTTGCACAACTTCTAACAAGTGGCATTAAGAGCAGGTTACGAACTAATTCGGTTAGATTCTTGGGAGTTTTGAGTTGTTGTCTTGCAGGAATAGGTATGGATACCTTGCGTGAAAGAGGTTCAATCTCTAAACCACCATTGTTGGATGGTGCAAATTACTTGTACTAGAAGGCTCGAATGAAGGCATTTATCAAGTCTATTGATGAGAGGGCTTGGAAAGTAATTTTGACTGGCTGGATAACTCCTATCAAAACAGATGCTCAGGGCAATGTTGCAACTAAACCTGAAACAGAATGGATCAAGGATGAAAATCTGTTGGCAAGCTGGAACTCCAAGGCACTGAATGCAATATTCAATGCTGTTGACTTGAATCAATTCAAGTTAATTTCGACGTGGAAGATATTGCAAACAGCATATGAAGGTACAACATTAGTCAAGAGATCAAAATTACAGATACTTGCCACTAGATTCGAGGAATTAAGGATGCAGGAAGATGAAACTATTGCGGATTTCGATGCCAAATTATATGATATTGCGAATGAATCTTTTTCTTTGGGAGAAAAATATTATGTTGCTAAGCTTGTAAGGAAAACTCTACGATCTCTCCCAGACAGGTTTGGAATCAAGGTGGCTGCCATAGAAGAATCAAAGAATGTTGATGAACTCAAAATTGATGAATTGATGGGGTCATTTCAAACTTTTGAGATGAAGTTTAAGCAGAAAAAGAAAGAAAAAGGCATTGATTTGCGGACCAAAGTGGAAAGAAAAAAAGCAATAAGCTCTTCAGATGATGAGGACTCTGAAATCTCTGAATCCTTAGCCGTGCTTACCAAAAACTTCGACAATGTTTTGGAAAAATGGGACAAGTGAAGAAAGGGCTTTGGACAATCAAATGGTGGAAGGAAGCCTTTTGTTGCAACATCGCCTGACACATTTAAAAAATAGAACTTTAAAGTGACTAATGAAAGAAAAAAAAGTAAAGGAAGCCTTTTTGTTGTAACACCGCCTGACACATTTAAAAAATAGAACTTTAAAGTGACTGATGAAAGAAAAAAAAAGTAAAGGAATTCAATGCCGTGAATTTGGGGGTTTTGGTCACATTCAATCTGAGTGTGCAAACACCTTGAAGAAAAAGAAAAGGGCAATGAATGTTACCTGGAGTGATGAAGAGTCGGAAGAATGCACAGAAAGCGACGAGGAGCACACCAGTAACTTTGTTGCATTCAATGTTGCAACAGTCCATTAGGAAACCAGACTAAACGAAGCAGAAGGTGTTGCAGCTGTTGCAACAATGAGTGAAACAGATGATCAATTGAGTGAAATTGATTGTATTGAATCAGAAAGTGATGGTGACTTGGATGACGAAGAAGTTATGAAAACGTACAAAGATATGTATGAAAAATGGGTAATCGTGTACAAGAAAAATCAAGGATTAGAGGTAAGGGTCACATAATTGGAAAAACAAAAGGTTGAACTAAAAAACATGGCTGAAGAAAGACTGATGGAAGTGCATATGGTGTGACACGAATTGGAACAGATGCAGCGTTATGTTAAAATGCTGAATTCTAGAACTGAAAAATTGGATCACATGTTATCTATTCAAAATTGATTGAATATTGTTAAGGCAATCAATTTGATCGAAGATTGTTAAGGCAATTAATTTGATTGGAGATTGATAAGGAAATTAAATTGATTGGAGACTGTTAAGGCAATTAAATTGATTGGGAATTGATTGGCTATGTTTTGCAAAACTTATGATATTACCATACTTGTGTTTTTACCTTTTGTAGGAAAAATCTTATGGTAACTTACCATATGAGAAGAATATTTGTGTTGTTTATGGAATGACATTTATTGCATATTCATAAGGAAAAGAAGAATAGGGTTTGTGAGAGGAGGCCTTTCCTGAAGCCCAAGACAAGATGTCCAAGTAGCAATCTTGTATTTATATAGCAACAATTATGGCAGAAGGGAAGGCAGAAACAAAGAACAATGAGAGAAAATACAAGAGAGTTTTCTAGCCAGTGTTCCAAGTAATGTTGCAACACGATCTGTGTTCTAGTCTTTGATTGTTTTAAGTGTTACAACTTTGTTTGTTATGACAGTGAGTCATGAGCGAATTATATGAGTCTTTGAGTGATTAGATTACTATATTCTTTATCCATTCTTCGGGAGAAGAAGGTGTAGTTCTCGGGAGAGAATGTTGCAAGTCGAGGGAAGCTCGCCAAACTGAAGGTCGTTAAGGAGTTCTTCATCTAGGCGTTAAAGGTCAAGAGAGAGTTTTTACTTGTGTAAGTCCATTGATGTTATAACTTGTTGTTTCTTAATGAACAAGTTTGTTGGACCAGGGGAGGTCCCGTGGACGTAGACCGCACGGTTGAACCACGTTAAATCTTGGTGTTCTTTATTTCTGTTATAGCTTTATTATTTCCGCTGCTGTTTACTGTTACTACTCATGTTGAAACATTAAGTGGAATAAACTAACTAAGCAATTAGAGAAACAAATTGTTAACGATCTGTGATAGAACTAATATTCCAGATAATGTTGCAACATCATTTGTAACAGAGTTTTGCTACACCACGATTTTGAGTTAGATTTTCAGAAGTATTCATCTTAATCACAAACCTGTCCATACGTTATCTGCACAACTTTTAACAAATATATATTCTCTCATCACAAGTATTATTTAGCCTTTAACTAACTTAGAGTATGTGTTGAGGCAAGGGCACAGGGATGTTAGTCCCATGCATGCACGTGCACCTCCTGAATTGTTTTGAATATTTGTGAATGATCTTATATATTCTCAAAGCAGGTCTTACTTTAATGTTTTGAATTGTTTTATTAGGGTTGAGATAAATTTATTTGTATTATTGTATCAGTCCAATCATATGGTGTTCATAGTATTTTGAATTGTTTTATTAATAAAAGGAATAGTTAAAGCACCAATAAATTATTCAACTTGCAATGATTTGAATAATTATTCTTGTCCACATTGATGCCAAATGAAAAAATAGACGGGACCTCACCTCTAAATGATGAATATTGAATATATATAACAAACTGTATAATATTAGTTTTTCTTTTGTCAAATTTATTTCTTTACGATAACTATAGTTATCTATTTTTCTCTGTTTTGTATGTGAAATCATTACTATATATACTTTTTTGCTTATATTTTATAATTTTTAAAATATTCATCAAATGACGGCGCGTCACTTGAAGGCTTCATTTATGTTATAATGTAATTAAATTAGGTATTATTTTATATATAAATGAGTGCCCCCAAATCACTATTATTGATTTCGTTGATGTAGTGTACTTCTAACCTCGAGTGCTTGGCTCCACCACTGTGTTGAGCTGCGCCACTACATGACGAAATTTATAGACATGGGTTGGATGCTATGTACGTAGTTGAAAAAAAAACAAAAATTACATATAGGCAAACTTGTTCAATTTTATTTTTTTAATATTTTATTATTGCTTTTGAAGTCCTCCACATTTAGTTGATACTGCAAATCATCTTAGTGACTCGTTCTGTTGAACTATGGCTCAAACTTGCAGGCCAAGGTTCCTTTGAATGTTCATCACAAAAACTTAACTTCTTTGATTGGCTATTGCATCGATGGGACAAACATGGTGATCATCTATGAATATATGGCTAATGGAGATTTAGGAAGACATATTTTTGGTACATGTAGTTAACCCATATATGTCACATAAATTATTTATTCCTCACTGTTGGTGCTCTTCTACTATATATGATTAAAACAAACATTCCTCGCTGCTTCATGAGTACAGATAAAGATTTAATACATGTTTTGAGTTGGCAAGAGCGACTTCAAATTGCAATAGATGCAGCTCAAGGTTAACATTTACTTTCACGCGCTTTTCTATTGAATGAAAAGTAAATATGATTATTTGGACTCCATTAGTAACGAGGATTCGAAATAGGGACGGAGCTAGGATTTTTTTTCAATAAGGACGAAAATTATACAATTAAACACTTATATATAGATAATTTTTTTTAGTGGGGACTGAATTAATTTTTCGACCTAAAAATATCTTAAAAATACACACATTTTTCAACAAAATTTGAGTTGAATGGGGGTTGCAAACACTGATTCAGAATGTCACACATTTATCTAGTATTTAGACTGAACGACTACAATTTATGTTGATATTTTCATATGTTCTATATATTAGATTCAATATTGCTTCTTGAGAATTTTTTTACCATATCAAGGAACGATGTTTATAACTGTAGGACAGGAGTACTTGCACCATGGTTGCACACCACCCATGGTTCACAGAGACATTAAATGTCCCGATATCTTGTTGAACGACAAGTTGGAAGCCAAGTAAGTTTATTTTGGCTTGTGTAAAGCTTTTCCAATTGAAGGTCGCACTCACATTTCAACATTTAATATTGTTGGCACTCTAGGGTATATTGTTCCTGAGTAAGTAAAATTTGTATTCAAAAAAATATTATTATTTATTGAAAAGCAAGCTTCTTATGATGATAAATGGCAATCTTCGAAGAACTTGCTTAAAAGCCTCCTTGTATATTTCTAATATATTTCAATCTTCTTAAAATTCTTGCTTCTTAAACTAGATTAGATTTGAGTTAGTAGTTATTGTATTGGACTAGTTTTCTTGTAAGTTATTTTTGTTACCAAATCCTAATGACTTGTATATAAACTCTCACCTTGTATATTTCTAATATATTTCAATCTTCTTAAAATTATCGCTTCTTTATTTATTGAGTAATCTCTTCACCCTATCACCCTTTCTTATATAGTGACATTTTTATCATATACACGAGAGATTTGTACCATATACATGAGAGATTTGATAATTAATACATAAATTCTTACCATACAAAATATGGTTATATAGTAGAGTTTTTGTCATATATACGAGAGATTTGATTTTGTTTTTTTTAAGATAAGGCCTAAGGTCATACATATATACTGAGATATAGCTAGCGAGACTCGAGTTCACAACCTCTCAAAAATATTACGAGTGTCATGCCGCTAGACCAAAGGGTCTTGGGCGAGAGATTTACATTCAATACATGAATTTTTACCCTATAAAAAAGTGATAAAGAAGGTGAATGGGTGATATAAACCATTACTCTTATTCCATTATACGCACATCTCATCTCAAGCGCAATTGTGGCTGACTGGAAGGTAAACCATGGCCGAAATCAAGCGGTTCCAGAAGCAAGACGAACAAAAAGACATCTCCAAATTGCCTGATGATGCTATCAACCATATCATGTCTTTCCTTTCGCGCAAAGACCTATCCGCGATGGCCCTCGTGTCTAAAAGATGGTATGCTCTTCAAGCTTCATTCCCATATATATCCTATTCTTGATCTCAATGAATTCCCATTTCGGCAAAGTCTGGGATACTCTTACATTTATTGGTTGGGAGCTAACAAGAAGTTTATGGACTTTGCCAACGAGTCGCTACTCGAATACTTCAAGAAAAAGCCCTACATGTGAACAATAAAGCTTGAGTCATTATGAAATTGATACTTCTCGCCTTAATAGTTTGATAAAATTTGCCGTCAAGAATAATATCAATGAACTACATCTCATGTGTAGACACCCATCAAAACCTTACAAACTGCCAACAACGCTTATATCATCCAAATGGTTGATGATCCTACATTTAAGATGGTGTTTTATCGATGATATCTATCTGGCTAGCAATCCTATGCTAGATTCTTTGCAAGAATTGTATCTTGAGGATAATTTTAGTTTGTGTTTGATATGGGTAAAACCCCAGATTTTTTATAATTTCATGAGTTGACCCCACAAGATGATCGGGGAAGCCTCGTCCAAGGTCCTAGAGATCTCGGACGAGATCCAAGAGACCGGGGGCATGACCCCCGAAGTTCGAGACCGGGGGCACGACCCCCGAACCCAAAGCCGAGGTGCAAAAGACCTCGGACGAGACCCTGAGGTCTGAGGTCCGAGGTCGGGCCTATGACCCCTGACCCACGTCCGAGGTCAGGGCACGACCCCTGACCCACGTCCGAGGTCAGGGCACGACCCCTGCCCCCCGTCCGAGGTCAAGGGCATGACCCCTGCCCCACGGCCGAGGTGAGGGGCGCGACCCTCGAACCCAAAGCCGAGGTCCAAGAGACCTCGGACGAGACCCTGAGGTCCGAGGTCCGGGGCACAACCCCCGAACCCAGGTCCGAGGTCCAAGGTCGGGGCTATGACCCTAGACCCACGTCCGAGGTCAGAGCACGACCCCAGACCCACGTCCGAGGTCAGGGGCATGACCCCTGACCCAAGTCCGAGGTTCGGGGCGCGACCCTCGAACTCAAAGCCGAGGTCCAAGACACCTCGGACGAGACCCTGAGGTCCAAGGTCCGGGGCACGACCCTCGAACTCAGGTCCGAGGTCGGGGCTATGACCCCTGACCCACGTCCGAGGTCAGGGCACAACCCCTGACCCACATCCGAGGTCAGGGGCACGACCCCTGACCCAAGTCCGAGGTTCGGGGCGCGACCCTCTAACCCAAAGTCGAGGTCCAAGAGACCTCGGACGAGACCCTGAGGTCCGAGGTTCGGGGCACGACCCCCGAACCCAGGTTTGAGGTCCGAGGTCGGGGCCATGACCCATGACCCACGTCCGAGGTCAGGGGCATGACCCCTGACCCACGTCCGAGGTCGGGGCCATGACCCTTGACCTAAGTCCGAGGTCGGGGCCATGACCCCTGACCCACGTCCGAGGTCAGGGGCATGACCCCTGACCCACGTCCGAGGTCGGGGCCATGACCCCGACCATGACCCTTGACCTAAGTCCGAGGTCGGGGCCATGACCCCTGCCCCACGTCCGAGGTCGGGGCCATGACCCTTGACCTAAGTCCGAGGTCGGGGCCATGACCCCTGACCCACGTCCGAGGTCAGGGGCATGACCCCTGACCCACGTCCGAGGTCGGGGCCATGACCCCTGACCCACGTCCGAGGTCAGGGGCACGACCCCTGACCTAAGTCCGAGGTCGGGGCCATGCCCGCTAACCCACGTCCGAGGTCAGGGTACGATGCCTGACCTATGTCCAACGTCAGGGGCATGACCCCTGACCCACGTCCGAGGTCGGGGCCATGACCCCTGACCCACATCCAAGGTCAGGGGCACGACCCTTGACCAAAGTCCGAGGTCGGGGCCATGACCCCTAACCCACGTCCGAGGTCAGAGTATGACGCTTGACCTATGTCCGACGTTAGGGGCATGACCCCTGACCCACGTCCGAGGTCGGGGCCATGACCTCTGACCCACATCCGAGGTCAAGGGCACGACCCCTGACCCAAGTCCGAGGTCGGGGCCATGACCCCTAACCCACGTCCGAGGTCAGGGTACGACGCTTGACCTACGTCCGAGGTCAGGGGCATGACCCCTGACCCACGTCCGAGGTCGGGGCCGCGACCCCTGACCCAAGTTCGAGGTCAGGGGCACGACTTCTGACCCACGTCCGGTCATGATATGTATGTTTTGTCCAAGGTCCAAGAGACCTCGGGCCAAGTAGATCCGAGGTCCTATTGACCTCGAATGTGCCATGTCCGAGGTCTACGGACCTCGGACATGGAGTCCGAGGTCTTGTAGATCTCGGACAAGGAGGTCCGAGGTCTACGGATCTCAGACGTGGTGTGTCCGAGGTCCTGTAGACCTCGGACAAGGAGGTCCGAGGTCTACGGATCTCGGACATAGTGTGTCCGAGGTCCTGTAGACCTCGGACAAGGGGATCCGAGGTCTACGAACCTCGGACATATATTCTCTAAGGTCCTGTAGACCTCGGACGAGTTTGTCAGGCAGATCCGACCTAGTGTTGATTAGACTTCGACCATCATGCGTGGAGAGACCTATTGGGGTCAGGCGAGGCATTGGGCTATCCTAAAGTCACCTTTTCAGACTTCAAGCCCAAAAGGCAATAATAAACATTGCTCTATAAGTTCAGGGAATCTCCATTTGATCTCCCACTGATCCATTTAAACAATTGTCCACTAGCACTCAAATAATTCTCCACCATGCTTGCAGTAATGATCCACTACTGCACCTTTAATCTTTTGACTCAGCTGCAATGATAATTTCTCCTTTGTGACTCAGCAACCATGTGACTTATTTCTTTAACTGAGTAGCCATGATGACTTCAATAGTGATGGTGCTTATAAAAGGCAGAGGATTCAGTTAGGAAGAAGGAGGTACATCTGATACTCACATCAATACTTGTATACATACAACTTTCTCTACCAAAGCACCAAGCTAACTTAAGCATCGGAGTGCTAATGCGGGCAAGACCCCCTAAGCTCTCTTTGTTTTGCAGGCATCAAGGCAGTGCGTGAAGGTCACTTGCGACTCGACATTTTTCTACCTTAACAGGTTGGCGCCCACCGTGGGGCCGATTCTAAATTCCCCACTGAGTTTTCACAAGATTACACCATGGTAACTACCCGGAGTCAGAATGTTGCAAGTGGATATGGAGGAGAAGCTGTAGAACAGCCAAATGTGCAGTTCTGTCTGGGAGAGACTTCCAACCTTAGACAGACCGAGTTACCGCCGCCAGGAGGAGAAATACTTTCGAAAAATCATCCACCATACAGCAATCCATACACAAATCAGTACCAAAGCTACCAACCAACATACCATCCACAAAGACCTGTTTGGAACACAGGGTGGCAGTATCCCACTGCTGCAGCACAAGTTCCGTAAGCTAACCAGCTAACGGATCTTGGTTATGTCCTAAAAACCCTGGAGGAGTTAAAACAGGCTGTTCATAACCCAACACCTCAACCAGCACCTCACCACCCAGATATTCAACCTCATCAAACGCCCCGACAAAATCATTCACGCCAAAACACCCAATCAACCAGAAATACAACCAAACCCAGAGAGTTCAAACAGCGAGTTCACTCTAGGAGGCGACACAAAAAAATGATGAACTCCACAAGGTCATCACAAAGTTCGAGTGCGGCAGCACGAGACCTAACTCAAAGTGCTCGAATAAGGGGTACTGCTAGTGTAATATCAGTCGCAAGGGCTTTCCGAGGCCCAAATCTCTTCAACTGCGCCATCAACAAGGTTCTGAAGCCCGCACAGTACAAATTGCCTCATTTGCCCACCTACGATGGACATGGTGACCCTAAAGATCATCTGGCGGTGTTCAGGCACAAAATGGAGTTCACGTAGTTGCCAGAGGCTTGGGTGTGTAAAGCTTTTGCAGGAACTTTAGTGGAAGCGGCCAGGGTGTGGTATGGCAAACTGAACGAGGGGTCAGTCGGTTCTTATGTGCAGTTAGCAGATTTGTTTGTTGGGAGATTTTCCTCGGCTATTAGGCCGACCAGCCACACTACCTCCTTGCTCTGTTTGAAGCAGAGAGAAGGAGAAACTCTCCGTCGATATGCTACTCACTTTAATGAGGCAACCTTTCAGTGTACACAATTTGATCAGGGTTTTGCAATACAGGCGTTCACAAAGGGGGTAACAAACGAGTTGCTCCAGGCTTCCTTAGCCAAAAAGACCCCACTGAACATGATAGAGTTGATGACCAGAGCTGAGAAGTATATTAAAGTAGAAGAGGTGGCGATAGCGGAGAAGGAAGAAGACCCTAAGAAGAGATGACCGGAAGAGAGGTCAAGCTAGGAGCCTACAGATTCGAAGACCTCAGCGGTAAGGAATTGAGAACGGTTTGACACGTAGAGTAGCTAAGAAAACACACTTTGAATGTTTAAGTTGTTGTTTATGTCAAGACAAATTATGTCTCTACAATGAATTTGATATTCGCGTCTTAAGTTTTTGTCAATGATTGTAATTCTTTGAGACAAATATCATGTGATCTACTAAGGCGAACCTTTATCGGAAGAGAGTCAAATCCAGAAATAGGAGGCCAAAATAGATAAAAGAGAGGGACACATTTCTTGCGGAAACAAGATCTTCCTAGGGCAGCGTAAAGAAAATCGGGGGCACGACCCCCGAGTTTCAAGACAAAGACCAGGGGCACGACCCCTGAGTTTCAAGTCGAAGGCCGGGGGCACGACCCCCGAGTTTCAAGTTTGAAGATGAAGACTGGTAGGCACGACCCCTGAGTTTCAAGTTTGAAGACGAAGACCGGTGGGCACGACCCCCGAGGATCAAGATGAAGGCCGGAGGCACGACCCCCGAGTTTCAAGACGAAGACCGGGAGCACGACCCCCGAGTTTCGAAGCTGGGGGCACGACCCCTGAGTCTTCAAGTCAAAGGCCGGGGGCACGACCCCCGAGTTTCAAGTTTGAAGACGAAGACCGAGGGCACGACCCCCGAGTTTTAGGACAAAGATCGAGGGCACGACCCCCGAGTTTCAAAGACGAAGACCGGGGGGCTTGATTCCCGAGGTTCAAGACATGAAGACCGGGGGCATGACCCCCAAGACATTAAGATCAGTTCTCAAAACTATTACATAGCTCCGAAAACTGAGGGGACATCATGATATGGGTAAAACCCAAAATTTTTTATAATTTCGGGAGTTGACCCCACAAGATGATCGGGGAAGCCTCGTCCAAGGTCCTAGAGATCTCGAACGAGATCCAAGAGACCGGGGGCATGACCCCCGAAGTTCAAGACCGGGGGCACGACCCCCCGAACCCAAAGCCGAGGTGCAAAAGACCTCGGGCGAGACCCTGAGGTTTGAGGTCCGAGGTCGGGGCTATGACCCCTGACCCACGTCCGAGGTCAGGGCACGACCCCTAACCCACGTCCGAGGTGAAGGGCATGACCCCTGACCCACGTCCGAGGTGAGGGGCACGACCCCTGACCCAAGTTCGAGGTGAGGGGCGCGACCCTCAAACCCAAAGCCGAGGTCCAAGAGACCTCGTACGAGACCCTGAGGTCCGAGGTCCGGGGCACAACCCCCGAACCCAAGTCCGAGGTCCAAGGTCGGGGCTATGACCCCTGACCCACGTCCGAGATCAGGGCACGACCCCTGACCCATATTCGAGGTCCGGGGAACGACCCCCGACCCACGTCCGAGGTCCGGGCCACGACCCTTGACCCACATCCGAGGTCGGGGGCACGACCCTCGAACCCAAAGCTGAGGTCCAAGAGACCTCGGACGAGACCCTGAGGTCCAAGGTCCGGGGCACGACCCCTGAACTCAAGTCCGAGGTCGGGGCTATGACCCCTGACCCACGTCCGAGGTTAGGGCACGACCTCTGACCCACGTCCGAGGTCAGAGGCACGACCCCTGACCCAAGTCCGAGGTTCGGGGCGCGACCCTCGAACCCAAAGCCGAGGTCCAAGAGACCTCGGACGAGACCCTGAGGTCCGAGGTTCGGGGCACGACCCCCGAACCCAGGTCCGAGGTCCGAGGTCGGGGCCATGACCCATGACCCACGTCCGAGGTTAGGGGCATGACCCCTGACCCACGTCCGAGGTCGGGGCCATGACCCTTGACCTAAGTCCGAGGTCGGGGCCATGACCCTTGACCCACGTCCGAGGTCAGGGGCATGACCCCTGACCCACGTCCGAGGTCAGGGGCATGACCCCTGACCCACGTCCGAGGTCGGGGCCATGACCCTTGACCTAAGTCCGAGGTCGGGGCCATGACCCCTGACCCACGTCCGAGGTCGGGGCCATGACCCTTGACCTAAGTCCGAGGTCAGGGGCATGACCCCTGACCCACGTCCGAGGTCAGGGGCAATGACCCCTGACCCACGTCCGAGGTCAGGGGCACGACCCCTGACCCAAGTTCGAGGTCAGGGCCATGACCGCTAACCCACGTCTGAGGTCAGGGTACGATGCCTAACCTATGTCCGACGTCAGGGGCATGACCCCTGACCCACGTCCAAGGTCGGGGCCATGACCCCTGACCCACATCCGAGGTCAGGGGCACGACCCCTGACCCAAGTCCGAGGTCGGGGCCATGACCGCTAACTCACGTTCGAGGTCAGGGTACGACGCCTGACCTATGTCCGACATCAGGGGCATGACCCCTGACCCACGTCCGAGGTCGGGACCATGACCCCTGACCCACGTCCGAGGTCAGGGGCACGACCCCTGACCCAAGTCCGAGGTCGGGGCCATGACCCCTAACCCACGTCTGAGGTCAGGGTACGACGCTTGACCTACGTCCGAGGTCAGGGGCATAACCCCTGACCCACGTCCGAGGTCGGGGCCGCGACCCCTGACCCAAGTTCAAGGTCAGGGGCACGACCTCTGACCCACGTCCGGTCATGGTATGTATGTTTTGTCCAAGGTCCAAGAGACCTCGGACCAGGTAGATCCGAGGTCCTATGGACCTCGAATGTTCCATGTCCGAGGTCTACGGACCTCGGACATGGAGTCTGAGGTCCTGTAGATCTCGGACAAGGAGGTCCGAGGTCTACGGATCTCGGATGTGGTGTGTCCGAGGTCCTGTAGACCTCGGACAAGGAGGTCCGAGGTCTACGGATCTCAGACATAGTATGTCCGAGGTCCTGTAGACCTCGGACAAGGGGATCCGAGGTCTACGGACCTCGGACGTGTATTCTCTAAGGTCCTGTAGACCTCGGACGAGTTTGTCAGGCAGATCCGACCTAGTGTTGGTTAGACTTCGACCATCGTGCGTGGAGAGACCTATTGGGGTCAGGCGAGGCATTGGGCTATCCTAAAGTCATCTTTTCAGACCTCAAGCCCAAAAGGCAATAATAAACATTACTCTATATGTTCAGAGAATCTCCAGTTGATCTCCCACTGATCCATTTAAACAATTGTCCACTAGCACTCAAATAATTCTCCACCATGTTTGCAGTAATGATCCACTACTGCACCTTTAATCTTTTGACTCAACTGCAATGATAATTTCTCCTTTGTGACTCAGCAACCATGTGACTTATTTCTTTAACTGAGCAGCCATGATGACTTCAATAGTGATGGTGCCTATAAAAGGCAGAGGATTCAGTTAGGAAGGGGGAGGTACATCTGATACTCACATCAATACTTGTATACATACAACTTTCTCTACCAAAGCACCAAGCTAACTTAAGCATCGGAGTGCTAATGCGGGCAAGACCCGCTAAGCTCTCTTTGTTTTGCAGGCATCAAGGTAGTGCGTGAAGGCCACTTGCGACTCGACATTTTTCTACCTTAACAGTGTTCGAGAACATTAAAACTATTCCTAGGCATATGCCCCTCACTTAGAGCGCTTACACTAAGAAACTGCAGAGACTATGATATTATCAATCTATCTCATGTTAAGCTTAAGAAAAATTGTGTGATTGATGATTATCTTGAGGATGTTATAGGGCTCATAATAGGTATCTACCCGGCTAAACTTGATTTACACGATTGTAAAAATCTTGAATTGTCGGATTTGAATTGTACAGTATTCCTTAGTGGAATGTCTGAAAACATATGTGGTGGTTTTTCGCATTTAAGAACTTTTAGGCTTCGAAACTGTGGTACAATGAAGACACTTAAAATCTCAAGTGAGTCGCTGGAAAGTTTAAGCTTATTACAAATGAGGAGTTCTTTGGATGAAGAATTTAATGCTACATTCATTCGAGTGTGACACTCAGACGATAACTCGTGCAACTTCAATTGCCTCACCATCGAGGCAATACATGTTTCGTTCCTTTACACATTTCGTTTTGTTGACTCGACATGCGATAATGACAAACAAAAGAAACAAAAGGAATTCAACTTTGGAGATACTCTTTGGTTCCTAACATTGAGAACTCTTCTTGGAAAACTAAGCCAAAAAATTGATTTGACATTACATATAGATCCATGGAATCAGGTATTATTTATTTTCAAAAAGCTGTTTTTAGTCTTGGAAAATTATTACATTTGTTGGAATTAATAGATCAATTTTTCACATAATTGATAAGACTTACATAGTTTGAACAGATTGAATCTTCATAAATGCTATTTCGAAGAAAGATACATGTTCTGATTTTGACTAATGTAGGTCAAGTTCCGTGTGGATCAACTTAAAGGTGTTTTTGATCCTCAATTCTGCCACGTCAAGCACTTGAAGCTGAGTGTATTCACATCCGGATCTAGTTGTTTCCAAGAAAAGAAGCAAGTAATGTACATCCCATTCATTGATGGCTTATTTTGGAGTTGTCATCCATGGGAGATACCGACATCATGAAACAAAGTATTCAAAGAGGTACTGCCGAGCAGATATTTATCCATCTTTGACATATATTCTTTATCGAGTAAATTTTTTTTAGGTCTCTTAGGTTTTGTAAAAGTAATTTTTTGGTCCTTTAACTTTTAAAAAGTGATCATTTGGTCCATTTTTGAGGAAAAATTGATGAAAAATATTAATTTTTTGTGATTTTTCTATTTTACCCTTAGACCCATTTGCTCTCTCATGCATGGTATTATGCACCATTTTGACACCCATGGGATATTACCAAAAATCAGAAAACAAATCACCAAAACTCACTAAAAAATTCACAAAATATACATATTCAAACCAAAACAAAAAAAATACAATTTCTACAAAATAACTTCAACATCATCATCAACCACAGTTAGAGAAGAAATAAATGGAACAATTATCAAGTTAAAAAATAGGAGATATTATTGTGAGTCAAAAAAAACTGATCGCATATTTGAATAGGAAATATGAGAGTTCGTCGTTAAATCCGTCGCTAATTAGTGACGAAATTAGCGAAGGAAATAAGTATTTATCTCAAAAAATAAATGTTACAAATGATAATTTGTTATAAAATGCATTTTACACTCCGTTGACAATATGAACAAGTATTTTTCAACTTAATTTGAGGTCCGAGCCATTTTCAGAATGAAAATCGATAAAATCGAATTTTATTGCTTATCTTTAATTTTTTTTCTAAATTCCGTCACTAATTTTGTCGCTATTTAGTGACGGATTTAGTGAGGGAATTACGACATGCCGTCACTATTCCGTCGCAAATCTATCGGCCATCACTAATCCGTCACGATGTTGCGAGAGATTAGTGACGAAATTTAGTTATAACATTTTTCATTGGAAAGTCGTCACTAATCCGTTACTAATTAGTGACTGAATGTTTTCCTCGCTAAATCTATTGCCACTTAGTGATGAAAAAAAATTCGTCGCTAAAATTCGTCGCCCGTTTTAATTTTTCTTGTAATTGACCACTTCATTTTTTGTTTTGATTTTAAAAGAGAAAAATCAAAATATCTCTTATTTTTTAACTTGATAATTGTTCCGTTTATTTCATCTCTAACTGTGGTGGATGATGATGTTGAAGTTATTTTGTAGAAATTGTATTTTTTTGTTTTGGTTTGCCCACGTATATTTTGTTAATTTTTTGGTTATTTTTGGTTTTTTTTATTTTTTTATTTTTGGTGATATCTCATGGCTGCCAAAATGGTGCATAATGCCATACATGAGAGAGAAAATTGGTACAAGGGTAAAATAAAAAAAAATCACAAAAAAGTTAATATTTTCCGACAAAAATAGACTAAATGGCCACTTTTTAAAAGTTGAGGGACCAAAATGTTACTTTTACAAAACCTGAAGGACCTAAAGTTTTTTTTACTCATTCTTTATCCTGTATTAATCTTCTTTACCCCTTAAGAAAAAAAAAATAGAAAAAAAACCTTTCTTTTTTGCTTTTAGTGTTGCCAATGATTTTTAGTCCCCAAAGTCAGCTTAAATTCATGCATAGCAAGAGTTTGGCACATCACGTTACCTTATATTCCAATGACTCGTAAAGCGACCATGTGCTTGAAATGCAGGTCCTACACCAGCAGCTAATGAATAGAGAAAGGAAGAATAATTGTTGTGGATCTACACACATCAGATGTTGGCGACATTCTTGGAAAAGCTTTGAGATTGAGCAATTTGAGAAGGTCAACGATGAAAACTTTATCAGTTTTATACTTAAATGGTAATGGCCATCAAAAGTCCTTCCACTTAGGCAACGAGGAAAAGTCCTCGTTTCTGCTTGATCCTCAGCTACTAAACCAACCACTTCGTCATACATTGTCTATAATATCATATCGTTGTTGCTTTCAACATATTCTTATTTAATTTCCCTTAGCTTTCTTGTTTGAGGTTTACTTTTGTGAGCATTGTGATATATATGCACCTCTCACCCTTTCCAGTAAAATTTTTACTTAATACAAGTGTGATTCGATATTTAATATATGAATTTTTACGATACGAAAAATAGATGAATGCTGACGTAAAACATGTTCTATTTTAGCTTCTTGCTCGTTCTTGTTCCGCTTTCACTTTTTTTTTCTTAAACGGTTGTGGCGTAGATCTTCAAATATGTGTGGTTTTTTAATTTTATCCTACAGTTGAGAGAACAGTATGAGGAAAAGAAAAAAACAAAATATAAAAAGTGTAGCTTTTCAGACTATGGTTCAGGATTATGAAATACATGCAAAGGTAACAAAATTTGTACTTTAGATTATAAATCACTGATAATAATGCCATAAGATTAGTTATGGTACTATTAATTGAAGCACAATCGTCATGTTAAAGGATATTTCTGAGTTTCAATATAAATCCTTATGTTATGGTACTAGTTTAGGTAATATGCAAGGTTTTTTATTAGGATAGGTTTTAGGTTTCCTTATTAGGTTATTTTCCTAATTAGTCTAGTTCTCTATTTTGTTCTCTAAGTTATGAGATTTATAAATATGCACTCTCATATTGTATTTCGTAACACCAAGATTTCATTATGTAGTCGTTATTTCTTTCTCTTTTCAAGAGCCACAGTTTGTGGTGACTTCTATTGTCTGCAATATACATATATTTTCTCACTATGTTTTTTTTTTGTTTTTGTAACATGGTATCAAAGCTACTGTCCTAGTAGCCTGTGTCAATGTTATGTCGTTATTACCACCACCATCGCTGCCATTATCTGGAATCATTGTATCTGTGATACCCCGAACCTGGCATATATTTAATAGCATTTAAAGTTCATTTAAATTGTATTTTATTGACCTTTCACCTTCTTTGACCAAACTAGTTGACTTTTCATCTACAATGACCAACTAGGACAATGTGAAATTTTTTGAAATGTTTAATAAAGGGCAAACTTGGGATTAGAAATAAAAAAATGCAATGTTAAGTTAGTCAAATTTTGGGTCAACTTTGGAATTAAATCTGAACCAATTGGAGAAGAGTTAGGTAGCAAATTATATATGGTTGGAAAGCTCTATGAGTCTAGTTTCTGAGGCTTCAAACCGTTCGTGAATTGGAGTTTTCTAGAAGAAGTTATGGCCGTTTTCGTAAGGTCGCGCATAGCTGTTTTGGTTTAGCGGGTTGACCGAAGCTTTGACCATTTGTCATCTTTTATTTAAGTATGAAATACGAAACAAAAGAGCAAAATCAGGAAATAAAGATGGCCATGGCTGAAACCATGGAGGAAAAAGAAAAAAAAACATTCCAACTTCAAACTTCAATTTCTTCGCGAAAGCTTGTGCGGGGTGGTTTCCGAGGCATCCAGCGTGGTTTTCCTAGCGTCTAGGAGCGTCTAAGGTGAGGGTTTCATCGTTATTTGCGCATTTGAAAATGTTGAACGTAAACTTTAATTTTTGTGATTTAACCGTAGGTTGTTATTTTATCCGTTTCATTGCTTAAAGAATGTTCTCTAGCAATTGTAGAACGTGTATTTATAGCTTTTTATCATTTTCTGCGGTTGAATATCGAATTTGAAATTAAATTGTGTAATGAATAGTAAATAGTGAATAGTAAATCCCCGTTTCGATGAAGTTGCGCTGTTATGCTTTCTGTTGATGTGAAAAGGTGCTAGGTATGCTAGAATGTTTAAATGCATGGTTTGTTTAGGTTGCGTAATAGAAAAAATGAGAAAAACGCCTTGGTGAAAGTCGGGGTCGTTTAGGTCAAGTTTAGCGTTTTCTCGTTTTGCGTGATGGCATTGTTTCGGGAGGCCATGGAAGCACTTTTGGTGTGATTATGGCATTGGTTGGGTGTTTGGTTAGTATAGTTGTAGTTCAAACGAGCAAAGGGGGAAATCGGGACTTTGCGTGAATTCTAGGGTAAAGTAGGGTTTTGGGGTCTTTAGATGTGCCTTATGGTGACCTAGGAGGATTGGTGAAGTTGGTTTCCAAAGCTCGTGGCTCGTTTGAAAGTAGTAGCGTTTGAAAGTTGGGGTCATTTTTGGGATTTTGTGTGTTTTCATAGTATATTGCCTATAGAATACTTATAATGCCTATAGAATACTTGTTATTGCTTGATAATGTTAGTTGGTGTTGTTCTTGTTGCTTGTTTGATTGTAAATGCTTGTTAATGCTTATTACGCTTGTTAGAGTTGATTATTGATTGAAATGTTTAACAATTGTTGAATAATGCTTGATATCTCGGTTACCTCCTCTATCTGTGTTGTTGTGCTATCGCTCGTTTATCGCCTTGTATTGAGTCTTGCATTGCATAGTGTCCAGCGTGTGAGTGATGGGCCTCTCTGGGTAGCCTCGGGTTGCCAGTGTTGGTTGCTCTAGCTCTGTGGCTATTCCCTTTTCTCGCTTGGGTTGCCTCCCAGGGAGATTTAGGTCATAGAATTGATGGTTACTCCCGGGGTATTCCAAACTGGTGTTATAAGGTGGTTGTGCGCTTATTGTCATCGTTGTCAACATCAAGCTCGAGATTGATGTATCACTCGTGAAATGGTATATTGCTCGTAAGAGTGAACCATAGCCTTCAGAGTGTGGTATAGCTTTGAATGGTTGTGTTAATGCTTTCTTGAATGTTTAATATATTGTCATTTGTATTGAATGCTTTCTTATTGATTTTATTGCTTAGCTGTGTCTATTTGCATTGTACGACTTTCTTTCTCTCCAACTCGATATCTGTCTCGCCCTCACTGAGTGTACGTGTTGTGTATACTCACTCCTCACCACCACATTTCAGGAAATGTCATGTTAGCTGGAAAGTTCGTGATTTCGTGAAAGTTCGTGCCTGAAGAGTTGTCTTGCATGCCTAAGTGGCTTGAGTGTCGAAGTTGTAAAGATATATGCTTTCATATGTTGTATGTATTTATTGTTAAAAGAAATGTAATCTAAATTAGCTAAATAGTTGAGGTAAATCGATAAGCTAGTTATGTAATCAGTTAGCATAGCTTAACTTTAATGCATGTTTGTAATGTCCCAAGGAAAAGAATTAGAATGGCATGATAGTTTATTTTATGCAGTAGCTTAGTACGGTTTAATTGTCTAGTTTGAATGTACTTGTCAAAAATGAAAAGAGATAGGTTAGCTTTTAAATTGGAAATGTATGTATACTTGCTGAGTTTAATTGTTGAGAACCGAGGCTCGAATGGCCTTGAGGTAGTTTGTATGGTTGGACATGGTGTTGGTCCACTTATATGTTGTCGCAGGTTTTACATTTCGCCTAGAAACAGGGGAGACTCCGTCCGTTTTCCCTGAAAATTATGCCAGGGCTTGGTTTGGGTTGTGCTTAGATCGATTGATAGAGCCTCCGGTCTCGAGAGGGATTAGGGTGTTACAGGTGGTATCAGAGCTTGTCTAGCTCATAAGCCGGGACCGGGTCCTCGGTCTTGTGGGTAGTGACCCTTGAATGTGTGCTTGTTAAGTATGTTTTGAAAGTGTATGCTTGTATGTGAGATTGTGTGTCTTGACTTGAAAGTATGCACCTATGTGATATAGTTATGTGTTATGTGTTAAATGTTTCTCAAGTAAAGTGAAGTGTCTAGTTGTGCATTGAATTGACCTATCGAATCGACCTCATGAATTGAATCAACCTCGTGAATTGTTATTTGCTTGAAGTATTGCTTGTAATGTGTGTATTGAAATGTCTTGAATTAGCTATGCCGTGATTTGAATTGATTATGTTGTGCTTGACTTGATTGCCGTGCTTGAGTGACTTTGTTGAATAAACTGTTTCGTAAACTTGCTTGCATAATAGTTTAAGGCATGTGTATAACTGTGATATATTGGCATTCATACATGTCCTATGGAAATGGTAAGTAAGTCCTCTTCCTTCCCTGAAGAAGTGGTTCACAGCTGGCCTTCCAAGGTGTATGGATTGGCAGGAAATGAATGGCATTTAACTAGCCTTGATTTGGAAGTTGGTGTTTGCTTTTGGAGCTCGGTTATTGGCGAATCTCTAGGGTCCTCTTCTGTGCTTAACAGCTGTGAAAGAGTAGTTTTCTTTTAAGGTTCTATTTGGCTGTTCTTTGGAGAGCATTCTTTGGTTTTCTTATTGGGTATTCTTTGGAATCTTTTGTTGGCACTTCTCAGTGGACTTGGCTATTGGGATCTCAATCGGACTTACTGTATGGTATTATCTATGGCATATGTGTCTCAGTCTTTATTGGTGTGATACTGGCATTCCTGATTGGAAATTCTTCAATGGTATTTTATGGAATTCTCAGTGGCCAATTATTTAGTATTTACTTATTGGGCAAACTTGGCTACTTTCTTATTGGAGCATTGTTTTGGATATCTTTTTCAGTGTTCCTCAGTAGGTTTGGTATTTGGAGTTCCTATTAGACTTATTGTATAATACTACTTATGGTATTCTTTGAAATTCTTATTGGGCGTTCTATTGGTATTTTCCTTATTAGCAAGGTTGTATGAAGTTCTCACTTGGCAAACAGTGAAGAGGCCTCAGAGTTTGGTTTCGGTATATTGTTCACCAGTTCGGTGTTTATCCTTGGAGTTTTCATCCATTTGGGAAGCTATGTTTGTTATTCAACTTGATTGTCTTATTGGGCACATTATATTTTCTCTGCTATTCCTTAGACCTTCTTCTCAGCATTTGATAGCGATACTCGGAATCTAATTGGTTGTCCTATGGGGTTACTGTTTGGAAGGCTTCTTTGGGACTTTTGAAGTATATTTGATTGGGTTTCTTAGCATTTTCTCCAGCACTCTTAATAGGGAATTCTTCTATGAAATTCATGACTAGCGAGGTAATTCTTTGGACCTCTAGATAGAACCTTTAATTGGGCCTTTATTTGGCTTTTTGTTTGGGGATTCTCGGGCAGTAAAAGTTAGACTTCTATTGGAGATTCGTGCGTGGGGTATTCTTCTTGTCGTTATTGTGTGGTATTAATGACATCTACAGTATCTTTGCTTTAGTCTTTATTGGTATTATCTCGGCGCTTTTGGTTGGAATTTTATTCTTTTTCAGTATTTGTGTCAACGGAATTCTTGTGCGGTATCTACATTTGAGCCTTTATTCGGCATTACTACTTGGAATTTCTTCTTAAACTTCCCTATTGGTTATCTTGATTAATATACTTGCTCAGCAGCTGAAGAAGATTAGTCAGAGTTGGATTTCAGTGGATGCAGAGTTCTATTGGAAGAAGAATTGCGAGGACGCAATTGTTTTAAGGGGGGAAAGATGTGATACCTCGAACCTGGCATATATTTAATAGCATTTAAAGTTCATTTAAATTGTATTTTATTGACCTTCACCTTCTTTGACCAAACTAGTTGACTTTTCATCTACAATGACCAACTAGGACAAGGTGAAAATTTTTGAAATGTTTAATAAAGGGCAAACTTGGGATTAGAAATAAAAAAATGCAATGTTAAGTTAGTCAAATTTTGGGTCAACTTTGGAATTAAATCTGAACCAATTGGAGAAGAGTTAGGTAGCAAATTATATATGGTTGGAAAGCTCTATGAGTCTAGTTTCTGAGGCTTCAAACCGTTCGTGAATTGGAGTTTTCTAGAAGAAGTTATGGCCGTTTTCGTAAGGTCGCGCATAGCTATTTTGGTTTAGCGGGTTGACCGAAGCTTTGACCATTTGTCATCTTTTATTTAAGTATGAAATATGAAACAAAAGAGCAAAATCAGGAAATAAAGAAGGCCATGGCTGAAACCATGGAGGAAAAAGAAAAAAAAATATTTCAACTTCAAACTTCAATTTCTTCGCGAGAGCTTGTGCGGGGTGGTTTCCGAGGCATCCAGCGTGGTTTTCCTAGCGTCTAGGAGCATCTAAGGTAAGGGTTTCATCGTTATTTGCGCATTTGAAAATGTTGAACGTAAACTTTAATTTTTGTGATTTAACCGTAGGTTGTTATTTTGTCCATTTCATTGCTTAAAGAATATTCTCTAGCAATTGTAGAACGTGTATTTATAGCTTTTTAACATTTTTTGCTGTTGAATATTGAATTTGAAATTAAATTGTGTAATGAATAGTAAATAGTGAATACTAAACCCCCGTTTCGATGAAGTTGCGCTGTTATGCTTTCTGTTGATGTGAAAAGGTGCTAGGTATGCTAGAATGTTTAAATGCATGGTTTGTTTAGGTTGTGGAATGGAGAAAATGAGAAAAAAGCCTTGGTGAAAGTCGGGGGCGTGTAGGTCGAGTTTAGCATTTTCTCGTTTTACGTGATGGCATTGTTTCGGGAGGCCATGGAAGCACTTTTGGTGCGATTATGGCATTGGTTGGGTGTTTGGTCAGTATAGTTGTAGTTCAAACGAGCAAAGGGGGAAATCGGGACTTTGCGTGAATTCTAGGGTAAAGTAGGGTTTTGGGGTCTTTAGACGTGCCTTATGGTGACCTAGGAGGATTGGTGAAGTTGGTTTCCAAAGCTCGTGGCTCGTTTGAAAGTAGTAGCGTTTGAAAGTTGGGGTCATTTTTGGGATTTTGTGTGTTTTCATAGTATATTGCCTATAGAATGCTTATAATGCCTATAGAATACTTGTTATTGCTTGATAATGTTAGTTGGTGTTGTTCTTGTTGCTTGTTTGATTGTAAATGCTTGTTAATGCTTATTACGCTTGTTAGAGTTGATTATTGATTGAAATGTTTAACAATTGTTGAATAATTCTTGATATCTCGGTTATCTCCTCTATCTGTGTTGTTGTGCTATCGCTCGTTTATCGCCTTGTATCGAGTCTTGCATTGCATAGTGTCTAGCACGTGAGTGATGGGCCTCTCTTGGTAGCCTCGGGTTGCCAGTGTTGGTTGCTCTAGCTCCGTGGCTATTCCCTTTTCTCTCTTGGGTTGCCTCGCAGGGAGATTTAGGTCGTAGAATTGATGGTTACTCCCGGGGTATTCCAAACTGGTGTTATAAGGTGGTTGCGCGCTTATTGTCATCGTTGTCAACATCAAGCTCGAGATTGATGTATCACTCGTGAAATGGTATATTGCTCGTAAGAGTGAACCATAGCCTTCATAGTGTGGTATAGCTTTGAATGGTTGTGTTAATGCTTTCTTGAATGTTTAATATATTGTCGTTTGTATTGAATGCTTTCTTATTGATTTTATTGCTTAGCTTTGTCTATTTGCATTGTACAACTTTCTTTCTCTCCAACTCGATATCTGTCTCGCCATCACTGAGTATACGTGTTGTGTATACTCACTCCTCACCACCACATTTCAGGAAATGTCATGTTAGCTGTTCGTGCCTGAAGAGTTGTCTTGCGTGCCTATGTGGCTTGAGTGTCGAAGTTGTAAAGATATATGCTTTCATATGTTGTATGTATTTATTGTTAAAGAAATGTAATCTAAATTAACTAAATAGTTGAGGTAAATCGATAAGCTAGTTATGTAATCAGTTAGCATAGCTTAATTTCAATGCATGTTTGTAATGTCCCAAGGAAAAGAATTAGAATGGCATGATAGTTTATTTTATGCAGTAGCTTAGTATGGTTTAATTGTCTAGTTTGAATGTACTTGTCAAAAATGAAAAGAGATAGGTTAGCTTTTAAATTGGAAATGTATGTATACTTGCTGAGTTTAATTGTTGAGAACCGAGGCTCGAATGGCCTTGAGGTAGTTTGTATGGTTGGACACGGTGTTGGTCCACTTATATGTTGTCACAGGTTTTACATTTCACCTAGAAACAGGGAAGACTCCGTCCGTTTTCCTTGAAAATTATGCCGGGGTTTGGTTTGGGTTGTGATTAGATCGATTGATAGAACCTCCGGTCTCGAGAGGGATCGGGGTGTTACAGTATCTCTTTGTTTAGGACTTTGAATAACTTCATCTGAGCTTTTAACCTGTCAAACCATTATCTAGGGTTTTTAGACCCTCATGTGTTTGGTCTCTGTTTTCTTGTTCATCGTGGCTTTGAAAGTTCTATCAGCCACCTTCGTTTCTTTTTCATGTTCATTGTGGCTCTGCAAATTGTATTAGTTGTAACACCCCGATCCCTCTCGAGACCGGGAGTTCTATCAATCGATCTAATCACAACCCAAACCAAACCCGAGCATAAATTTTCAGGGAAAAACGGACGGAGTCTCCCCTGTTTCTAGGCGAAATGTAAAACCTGGAATAGCATATAAATGGACCAACACCGTGTCCAACATTAAACCACCTCAAGGCCATCCGAGCCTTGGTTCTCAGCAACTAAACACAGCATATAAATATATGTTTTCAGTTTAAAAACTAACTTATCTCTTTACATCTTTTACAAGATCATTCAAACTTGACATTTAATTCATACTAATCTATTGCATAAAATATACTATCATACCATTCTCACTATTTTCTTTTAGACAAATACATACATACATCGAGGTTAACTATACTACTGAATACATAACTAGCTTATCAATCTACCTCAACTACTTAGCTAGATTAAATTACATTTCTTTTAACAATAATTACATACAACATATGAAAGCACATATCTTTGCAACTTCGACACTCAAGCCACATAGGCACGCAAGACAACTCTTCAAGCACGAACTTTCACGAAATCACGAACTTTCCAGCTAACATGACATTTCCTGCAATGTGGTAGTGAGGAGTGAGTATACACAACACGTATATTCAGTGAGGGCGAGACAGATATCGAGTTGGAGAGAAAGAAAGTCGTGCAATGCGAATAAGATAGTTAAGCAATATAACTGATAAATAAGCAATCAAGACAAACAATCAATACAATAAGCAATTACTGAAAGCATTAATACAACCATTCAAAGCTATGCCACACTCTGAAGGCTATGGTTCACTCATACGAGCAATGTACCATTTCACGAGCGATACATCAATCTCGAGCTTGATGTTGACAACGATGACAATAAGCGCGCATCCACCTTATAACACCAGTTTGGAATACCCCGGAAGTATCCATCAATTCTACGACCCAAATCTCCCTGGGAGGCAACCCAAGCGAGAAAGGGAATAGCAGCGGAGCTAGAGCAACCAACACTGGCAACCCGAGGCTACCCAGAGAGGCCCATCACTCACGCACGAGACACTATGCAATGCAAGACTCAATACAAGGCAATAAACGAGCGATAGCACAACAATGCAAACTAGTGACAACAAACGAGATAACAAGTAATCCCAATCAATACTAGCATTCAACTAACTTTTCAAGTATAACAAGCAATAAAAAGCAACAATAACACCAATTAAACAAGTATATCAAGCAACCCTAAGCATTCTATAGGCATAATATCAAGATAACAAGCAAAATCATAAATCGGCCCCAACTATCAAAACACTACCATTTCCAAACGAGCCACGACTTCTGGAAACCGCCTTTGCCAATCCTCCTAGGTCACCATAAGGCACGTCTAAAGACCCCGAAACCCTACTTTACCCTAGAATTCGCGCAAAGTCCTGATTTCCCCCTTTGCTCGTTTGAACTACAACTATACTAACCAAACATCCAACCAACGCCATAATTGCACCAAAAGTGCTTCCATGGCCTTTCGAAACAATGCCAACACGCAAAACGAGAAAACGCCAAACTCGACCTAAACGACCCCGACTTTCACTAAGCCATTTTTCTCCGTTTTTCTATTACACATTCCAATTAAACCACACATTTAGGCATTCTAGCATATCTAGCACATTTCTACATCAACGGACAGCATAACGGAGCAACTTCATCGTTTCAAGGGTTTACTATTCACAAAATACTATTCATTAATCAATTTAAATTGCAATCTCAACATTTAACCGCAGAAAATGTTAAAAAGCTATAAATACATATTCTACAATCAACAAGGAACATTTTTTAAGCAAAAAAATGATTAAAACAACAATCTACGCATAAAATCCAAAAATCAAAGTTTAGATACAAAATTTTCAAATGTGTAAATAACGATGAAACCCTCACCTTAGATGCTCCTAGACGCTAGGAAAACCTCGTAGAGTGCCTCGGAACCCACCCCGCACAAGCCCACGCGAAGAATCGAAGATTTGAAGTTGAGATTTTCTTTTTTTTCTCCTTATTTTTTTCGGCCTTTCTTGCTTCTGCCCAGCTCTATTTTCAGCCTTTTTATTTTTTTTATTTTTGTGCTATTTTAAGCTATTTTAAAAGAGGGCAACAAGTCAAATTGGTCAAGCTTTGGTCAAACTAACTTAACTTGGTCAAATAGGCTTATTTTAGGCATTTTAGGGCTAAAACATGTAACATAATTTTAATTATAGCTAACAACAACTAAAATATTAAAATTAAGATACTAAATACTAGTTTTCACTATTTGTTGAGGACTCGAATTCATTTCCTAACTATCTCTCTCGATATGCTATGCACTTTGCGTCAATAGAAGAATAACAATTAAATCTCAAAGAATCTAAGAAATATATCATTTTTGGAAAGCATCACAGTTTAAAATTTACTCCGGCTCGGAGCTACTTTTCATTTAAGTGAAATCCGAGCATTTAAGTGCAAGAAAACTAAAATCGATTGACATAAATATAAGATGTAGGTGATATTCCGTTAAAATAATTAACTCAAGTATTATTTTAATTACTTCCAAAAGAAATATGAAAATAAAGCTACAATTCAATGTTTAACCAAAAATAAACATATAATTCAATGCTAACATTTAAGATAACACTTAATCAAATGCAATTAAATGTCATTAAATGCATGCCGGGTTCGGGTTATCACATTAGCAGCCACTGTTTATCTTGATTCTGTTCAAACCATCTGGTGTTATTTATGGTCTATGTTTTCATGTTCATCATGGCTTTGCAAATTGCATTAGCCACCACCGTTTCTCTCAATTATGTTCAGACCATCTGATATTATCTATAGTCTATGTTCACATTTTCATCGTGACTCTGGAAATTGTATTAGCCACTACCATTTATGTTTGTGTTCTTCATGGGCTTTGATTAGCCACCATCTTAATTTTTTGTGTTCTTTATGATTTTGTTGATCACTCAACCGTCGCTTGATTTTTTATTAACGTTTTCTTACGGATGTTCTTTTAGCTACTTTGATCAATGCTTCCAAGATACCTTACCAATTCAGTTACCAAACTCAAGTTGGTCTCCATTTGTCCAACTTGACTTTGAGGGGGGTTGTTATTTTCGAGTTTCAATATAATTCCTTATGTTATGATACAGTTTAGGCAATATTCATGTTTCTTTATTAGAATAGGTTTTAGGTTTTCTTATTAAGTTATGTTCCTAATTAGTCTGGTTCTTTATTCTTGTTCTCCAAGTTATGAGACCTACAAATAGGTACTTTCATATTGTATTTCTCAACACATGACTTTATTATATAGTCAATAATTCTTTCTCTCTTCAAGAGTCACTGTTCGTGGTAACTTCTATTATCTTCAATATATATATATTGTCAGCCTATGTTTTCTCTTTTATTTTTCTTTTAACACGTCAAATTGAAAATCCAATCCATCCACCACCTCAACAAGGAGGGAAAAGAAAAACGTAATTTTCATGGTCGAATGCAATCGACAATAACATTACAGTAGAGTCCAATCTCCAAACATTTGCAACAACACTAATTGACCATGTGTGAGTCTCAAGTCTATTCTCCAGACTCATAAGTATTGCTCAAATTTAATCTTTTGATTTGCTTTTATAACGAGTCGTATCAATTGCCAAACACTCTTTTAATTACCAATTGTCGATCATTCATTAATTACATCACTAGATGGCTCATCCTCCTATTGGAATAGCTACATCACTAGATGGCTCACCCTCCTAGTGGAATAGCGAGGGTTTCATTGTGTCTATGTTTTTACCTGCGCATGTATTTTAATTTCTCCAACGGTATGTTTAAAATCTATGAAACAATATTTATTTGACTTTGGTGTGTGACCCTTTTTTGTTATTAGTTGGATGTGTTTAATTATTTAGAGAAGAAGAAAGATCTAGGTATATGGTGGAGGTCGAAGATGGTACAAATAACCATTGTTTTAGAGACAAACGAGTAAATGGCAGGAGAGAAGAAAGGGGAATTAACAAGTAGAGGATAAAAAAATAAAAGAGAATGGAGACAGGGAATGAACAGAAAAGGACCTGAGATTTTGATGGTATTTTAGCCTTATATAGTTTGACTTTGGATCCAGGGGTTAAGTGGAAATTAATAAATATGAGGGAATTAATTAATTAAGTACCACTTATCCTTATACTTTATGGGTGGAAAGTGAAAATTTTCAAAGTGTTACTGTTAGGATCTGATTTTAATTAATTTTTATTGGCTGTGTTTTAAGCAAAAAATATGGATATTATTGGTGTGGAGTTTTAGTCTTACAAGTAAGTGGCTATGCAGTTTTTCCATGCAAGAGACATCCGAGTGTTGTGGAGGTCTAGTGCAAGTAGGATTCAAGTCTTGAAGAGGAGTTTCTACATTTTTGGAGATAAAGTGATAAAGAGATAAAGTTTCAAGTTATCAAGAACTCTTGTACTAAAGAGATAACATCTAAGACACTCCTACCTATATTCGACATCTGCATCAAAACTTGATAAATATGCGACTCATTTCTTAGTTGAAGGACGGCGAGTAGTGAGCAGAAAAGTAGCAGCAAAATCATGAGTTAGGTGTAGGCTGTCTGTGTCAAGTCGTGTTAGAACATGCTATGTAACATAATATACTGAATGTTCTATTTAGTGTTGCAACACAGTCTGTTTTAAGTCATATGTATTGACCAATCCATCTAGAGTTTCAACACTCTTTTATTTATGTTTTAATATACATTCTTCGGGAGAAGAAGATGTGTCCTCGAGAGAGAACTTTTGTAAGTCGAGGGGAGCTCCCCAAACTAGAGAATCTACTAAGGGAGTTTTACACCTAGGCGGCAAATGTTAAGAGAGAATCTTCAATTGCGTAAGTTTCCATTGGTGTCTGTAATCTCTTGAAACTTAGTGGATTGGTTTGTTGGCCAAGAGATGGCCGCGTGGACGTAGACCAAGTTGGTTGAACCACGTTAAAATTTATGTGTCCTTACTTTTGTTGCAACAAATTTACTTTCTTGCAAATTTATTTAGTTGATTTGTTTAATTATCAAATTGATTAAAGAGCTAGAAACTAACATTTGGTATCAGAGCAGGTTATTGAACTAACTCAGTTAGATCTTTGGGAAAGTTTTTTTTTCTGGCTGTTTTGCAGATATGGACACATTTCGGGATGGAAGTTCAATTACCAAACCACCACTATTGGATGGATTAAACTACTCATATTGGAAGGCTCGAATGAAAGCATTTATCAAATCCATTGATGAAAAAGCTTGGAGGGCACTTGTGGTAGGATGGGCACATCCTACAATGAAGAATGATGAAGGAATTGATGTGCCAAAAACTAAGGATCAGTGGACCGCAAATGAAGATCGTTTGGCTAACAATAATTCTAAGGCTTTAAATGCGATTTCCAATGTTGTAGATCTAAATCAATTTAAACTGATTTCAACTTGCGAAACTGCTAAAGATGCTTGGACTATTTTACAGACTGCATATGAAGGAACAACAACCGTCAAAGTGTCCAAACTTCAAATCCTTGCAACAAGATTTGAGGAATTGAAGATGCAAGAGGATGAAACCATAGCTGATTTCAATGGCAAGTTATGTGACATTGCAAATGAGGCGTTTGCACTAGGTGAAAAATACTTAGATTCAAAGCTTGTGAGGAAGGTTTTACGATCACTTCCCGAAAATTTGCCATTAAGGTTGTTGCCATTGAAGAAGCAAAAGTTGTTGATGACATGAAGATGGATGAATTAATGGGTTCACTTCAGACATTTGAGATAAAATTTAAACAGAAAAGAAAAGAGAAAAATATTACATTCCAAGTTGAAGTTCAAAGTCAAAATGATCAAAACTTTTACCATGATGAAAATGCAGAAATTACTGAATCTTTAGCATTGCTCACGAAGAATTTCAACAAAGTGCTGAAAAAAAGAAGAAGTAGAGAAGTGGATATAGGCCAACAACTTTTGAAAGGAAGCAGACTGTTACAACAAATCCTGAGACATTCAGAAGTCAAAATAGAAAATCGTTTGAGGAGAAAAAGAAAAATAAAGGCATTCAGTGCAGGGAGTGCGAAGGTTTTGGCCATATACAGGCTGAATGTGCAAATACCTTGAAGAAAAGGAACAGAGCCATGAACACCACTTGGAGTGATGAAGATTCAGATGATGTTTCTAAAGGTGATGAAGGATACTCCAGTAACTATGTTGCTTTCGCTGTTGCAATAGGACAGAATGGTGGAAAGACTGTTTCAGCTAATGTCGCACCATCTGTTGCAACAACATCCACAACAGAACATTTGTTATTAGATGACAATAGCACAAATTCTAAAACAGATAGTGATGATGATCTGGATGAAGAAGGAATCATGAAAGCATACAAGGAGATGTATGAAAAATGGCTGATTGTATGCAAGAAAAATCAAGAGTTAGAAGAAAAGATCAATGAACTGGAGGAACAAAAGGCTGACTTGACAAAATCTATGAGAAACCATCAGATCCAAGTAGCCAAAAGTCAACTGAAGATTGAATAGTTGCAATGTGAGCTGAAACAAACTCAGCGGAATGTGAAGATGTTGAATTCAGGAACTTTGAAGCTTGATCATATGTTGTCAATTCAAAAGCCAAATGGAGATCTTACTAGACTTGGGTTCCAAGAAGGTAATTCAACTAGTAAAACTATTTTTGTCAAAGAAACTAAGGAGCCAAAGCTGCAAATGCCTGTTGCAACATCTCCTACGACAAAGGCAAAAATTTTAGAAGAAAAGCGAAGGAGATTTATTCCAATCTGTCATTATTGCAGCGTTCCTGGACACATCAGACCACGATTCTATAGGTATATTGATGATCTAAAAAGAGGTATGTTTGTCAATCCCTTCTTTTATGATAAGCCTAGGAAATCACCAAAAGTAAAGGTTGATTTATCGCAACAGAACTTGAAACAGATCTGGGTAAGAAAATATGACACATTTGATGCATCCAAAAATTTGTGCTTAAGGTTGAAAACAGAGAAAAGTTGCAACATAGGGAAGGTTGTTAGAATAAAAAATGATCATGGTAGGGAATTTGAGAACTTTGCATTTTTTTGAATTTTACACTGAACAATGAATGACACATTAGTTTTCAGCACCAAAAAATAAAGGGGTAGTTGAAACAAAAAAAAATTGTTCTATAATATGTTGCAATAGAACATCAACTAGCAAACATTTTCACTAAGGCACTTGACTCTGTGAGATTTGAAGTTTTGAGAAAAGCTATTGGTATTTGTACCAATTACTGTTGGCACATGTATTGAAACATGAAAGTGATAAGTCTCAAGAGATGTGAAAGTTTAATAATTAAATCAACTTGAGATTTATTATTTGAATCATACTTCTTGTGCACACTATATTTTGATCTGATTGAGAAACTGATTTTAATGGTTTGCAAATGCAGGAGTTTAAACTTCCTAGTGACTTTGGATATAAAGAGAAGTCTATGTATCCATTTCTGTACTCTATTCACTCATGAAAAGAAAAAGAAAAAAGAAAGAAAAATAAAAAAAGGGAAAAATAAAACAAAAAGAGGTGAAGACTGGAAAAAAACTACCTAGATCAGATTGAAGGGTCTAGAGTGAAAGCTACCAAGTCCAATATTCATGTGAAATTTTTTTGCAGTGTGATTATGTGAAACCCCACTTTCTTGCTTATCTCGTTTTACGTGCTATATCTCGTTTTTCGTGCATATGATCTGTTTATGTGCTATAGGACCTAGAAAGTTATAATTTTGATGTCAATACTTCTAATACGTGCTAAATGTGCATTCATGAAATTTTCATAAAAAACGGAGTCAGAAATTTTATCGTCGATTTTCAGTGAATAGTGTTTTCGAAACACGTCCGCTATAATTTTGATTGCCGTCGATTTCTAAATACTTGATAATTACGTGTTAGCGCTGTTGTAATGCCGAATTTTCGATTACATTGTTTGTGTGAAAATCCGGAAAATCCAGCCATGACATCTTAGGATTTTAGGGTTATCGGGCATGATTTGGAGGTGTTATGGTGGATTTCCGAGAGGGCTAATGTAGTAGGTTGAATGGGTGAGTGATAGGAACTGATTTGGCAATGTTTGGATTAGTAGATTGTAAGTTATGAATTTTAGAAGTTTAGGTTGTCATTCTTTAATTTCTTGAACGATGCCTTTAGATGGTTGGGTAGTGTTCGAGTGATGAATGGTGAGTTGTTGTTGAGTAATTTAGAGTTTAATTATGTATATTATGCATGTCCGGTTAGATGGCCTACTTTGGCATCTAATTACGTTGTTTGTTGTTTAATTTAATATTGATGTTATATTGATGTTATTGATTGATTATTATTGAGTTCGGGAATCGGGCACTTTTGTTGCTGATCTCCCAATTGATTGATTGATGATTGATTGATTGATTGATGATTATGGAGTCTTGGTATGTGTGTGCCACCTCTCGGGCAGCGTCGGGCTGTCGGGTTGATAACGGCATGACTGCCATAGGCTACCCCCAGCTCGCATGACGGAGGTGTCATGGAGGGAGGGGCTAGTGAGGTACCTCGGGTGCGTGAGTAATGGGGAGTTATAAGAAGAACGGTTGAGATCGTGATGGCGTTTGGAGCTACACCAAATAGAGTATCCTTTATTGATTGGTTATATAGTTATGTGATGATAGCATTATTTATGTTGTTGTGTGTTTACTTGCTCAAAGGACTAAATCCAAGGAGCGTAGTGAATACTGTCGAGATCTATCGGATCCTCACTGGGCTTATGTATATAAGCTCACTCTCTATTATTGCATGTTTTCAGGTGTACTTTCACAAGATTACGGGTACGTGCCTCCTGAAGAGGAGAATGTGGAAAACGTGCCTTTCGTGGATGAGTCATATGTCCCTGAGTCTTATCCATGATTCTATGTTATTAAACGTCATGTATATTAGCTTAATGGACTTTTATATGCTTTACGGTTCTTAGTGTAATAGTTGTTGAAAAGATAATGATCCAAATGATGTTAACTTAGTGGCTTCCTTTTGTCTACGGTTAAGTTGTTAGATGGGTCTCAACTTATTTTTGAAATGTATAATGTAGTTGAGGTATTGTATGTTATGTTGGAACGGAGGCAGATAACGAAGACTGATTATTGTATACTACGGTTAGGTTGTATGTTGTTATGCTGTTAAGGAGTTGTTGTATGTATGGTTATGGAATTTTGAATGTTTAATGTTATTAACGAGGTTGGTTTAGAACCTCGGTAATCTATTTACTGTCGTTACTGCCGAAATTCCGTTGCGTCCTGACTGATCGTAGGTGGGGTCGAGTTGGGGCGTGACAGTTTAAGTGGTATCAGAGCTCATGTTAGTTGTCAGCCGGGGGTATTCTCGGAATGTGGGTAATGGTCTTAGCATGAAATATGTATGAAAGGAAAGAAAAATGAAATATGTATTGGTATGATTAATTGATTAAGTGATTATGTGATTTAAGTGCTTATGTGATTATGTGATCAATTTGTTTATGTGTTTTATATGAGTTTGTTATTTATGTGTTAATAGTTGTTTATAACCTGTCTACGTGCTATAACTGTGCTAACTCTTTGATTAGTAGAATGGCCGGTCGACCGAGAACCAGAGGTAGGCCTGAGATGGCTGATGAGACTCCGAGTAACGTGGCACCGGGCCGTGACGGGGGTGATGACCGATTAGGAGCAGCTATGGAGCGGATTGCAGAGTTAGTGGCTAGTCAGGCACAGTTATTAGCAGGGCAGGCTGCCCAGAATCAGGCTATGCAGGCTCAGCTTCTGAATATTAAGGGTGGTAACCACGGGCGTGGTACCCTGAAGGAGTTTTTAGGATATCACCCACCGAGATTTCAGGGGGAGCCGGATGATAGGAAGGCGGAGGCATGGATTAGCAAGTTGGAGAAGATTTATGATCCACTTGGCTATACTGATGAGCAGAAAGTCTCTTTTGCCGTGTATTTGTTAGATGACGAGGCAGAGGAGTGGTGGCGCACGGTAAGGACTAGCTGGGCGGCACAGGGTATTCCTTATGTTTGGGGTACCTTTTTGATGGCTTTCCGAGCAAAGTATGTCCCGAGGATTTGCAGGGAACGGAGAGAGGCCGAGTTTCTAGCCTTGGTCCAGGGAGATGCTACAGTGGCTCAATATGAGGCCACATTTACTCGATTGTCCCGGTATGCACCAGAGTATGTGGCAGACGAGGAGCGAAGGACTCGCAGGTTTATGTTGGGGTTGCGGCCCGAGATTCAGGATGTGATGGCTCTGAATCGATATGATATTTTCACTGAGGCTTTTGAGGCAGCTTCTAGGTTAGAGAAGAGGAAAGGGGATCAGATTGTCTCCAGTCAGCCTAGTAAGAGGCCGTATCAGCCACAGGGCCAGCAGGTTATATATAGGCCTCCAGTACAGCAGGTTGTCTACAGGCCACCAGCCCAGCAGGGTTCTTATAGGCCACAGGGTCAGCAGAGTTACTATCGGCCTCAGTTTCAGCAGAGGCCATATCCGGTTCAGACTCAGTATAGGCCAGCCCAGTCTCAGGGTCAGTATAGGCCTAGTGTGGTGAGACCTCAGCAGCAGGCTGTATCAGCTGCTTCATCAGCTTCTGGTTATTCTAGGGGCAGTGTTAGTGCCACATCATCGCAGTGTAATTACTACAAGCGCCTAGGGCATGTAGAGTCCGACTGCAGGGTAAAGGCAGGGACATGTTTGGGTTGTGGTAGAAGCGAGCATAGGGCGAAGGATTGCCCTAGATATGCGAGGACTGAGGGTCGGGCAGCGACTCAGGGTTACCAGGGTAGGCCTACGGGCAGTGTACCACAGCAGCAGCGGGTTCAGGCTCGGGCTTATGCAGTTGACTTAGAGGAGATGCCTGAGGAGACTGCAGTTGTGGAAGGTAACTTCCTTATACTTGATCAACTTGTTAAAGTATTGATTGATTCTGGTGCTACGCATTCTTTCATTACTCCTGCTTGTGTGCAACGTGTTAAAATGCAACCTGAAAGATTGCCTTATGTGGTTGAGATTAGTACCTCTTTGACTGATAAGTATGTTACTGGCTTAGTATGTAAGGATTGTATAATACATGTTAAGGGGCATAATTTTCCTTCGGACCTTATTTTATTTCCTATCCGGGGGTATGATGTTATTCTGGGTATGGATTGGCTTTCTAAGTATGATGCCCAGTTGAACTGTAGAACCAAGGTAGTACAGTTTCGTTTGCCAGATCAGCCAGTAGTTGAGGTAGCGGGTAACCGGGGTGCTAAGACGAGTTTTGTTATCTCAGCATCTAAAGCTGTTAAGTTGGTGAGTAAGGGGTGTTCGGGTTATCTAGCTTATTTGATCAACAAGCCATCTGATAAGCTACAGCTAGAGGAAGTCCCTATTATCCGGGAATATCCTAATGTATTTCCCGAGGAGTTGCCAGGATTGCCGCCAGAGAGGGATATAGAGTTTGTGATTAATCTTGTTCCCGGTACTCAACCTATTTCTAAATCGGCGTACCGGATGGCACCAGCTGAGTTGAAAGAGTTGAAGACTCAGTTACAGGAGTTGTTGGAGAAAGGATTTATTCAGCAGAGTTCTTCACCTTGGGGAGCTCCTGTTTTGTTCGTGAAAAAGAAGGATGGCACCTTGAGGTTATGTATAGATTATCGTGGGTTGAATCAGGTGACTATCAAGAATAAATATCCTTTGCCACTGATTGATGAGTTGTTTGATCAACTTCAGGGAGCCAAAGTCTATTCTAAATTTGATTTGAGGCAAGGGTATTATCAGCTTCGGATTCGCACGGAGGATGTTCCGAAGTCTGCCTTCAGGACTCGGTACGGGCATTATGAGTTTGTTGTCATGCCCTTTGGTTTGACTAATGCACCGGCAGCATTCATGGATCTTATGCATCGAGTCTTTCAGCCGTACTTGGACCAGTTCGTGGTGATTTTTATTGATGATATCTTGGTCTATTCTAAATCTGAATCGGAGCACGAGCAACATCTACGGCTTGTATTAGAGAAGTTGCAGGAGCATCAGTTGTTTGCCAAGTTCAGCAAATGTGAATTTTGGCTGCAACGGATTTCTTTTCTTGGCCATGTTATTACACAGAGTGGTATTTCTGTAGATCCCACTAAGATTGAATCGGTGATGTCTTGGAAGCGGCCAGAGAGTGTTACTGATGTCCGTAGCTTTCTTGGCTTGGCGGGTTATTACCGTAGGTTTGTCAAGGACTTCTCAAAGATTGCGGGGCCACTATCTAAGTTGACTCAGAAACGGACTATCTTTAATTGGGACGAGAAGTGTGAGAGTGGATTTCAGGAGTTGAAAAAGAGGTTAACTACCGCTCCAGTACTTGCTCTACCAGAGGGGACCGATAATATGGTCATTTACAGTGATGCATCAAAGGAGGGCTTGGGATGTGTTCTTATGCAGGATGGCCGAGTTATTGCCTATGCTTCCAGGAAGTTGAAGCCTTATGAGGTGAATTATCCGACTCATGATCTTGAGTTGGCAGCAGTTGTCTTCGCACTGAAAAAGTGGCGTCATTATCTGTGGGGCAGTAAGTTCGAGATTTTCACTGATCATAAGAGTCTAAAGTATTTATTCTCACAGAAGGAGTTGAATATGCGCCAGCGGAGGTGGATGGAGCTTCTTGGAGATTATAATTGTTCTATCAATTATCTGCCTGGAAAGGCAAATGTTGTGGCAGATGCTCTCAGCCGGAAGGCTAGTATTTCTTGTTTGGCTGTCAAGAAGTGGGAGGTTCTTGAGGAGTTTAGTTATTGGAGACCAGAGTTCACTCAGGTTGGGGTGATGTGTTCACATCTCCGTATTCAACCTTTATTGTTGTCTCAGATCAGGGAAGCTCAGCAGCTTGATGTTAACCTTCAGAAGATCAAGGATCAGATTTCGGATGATCAGTCTGACTTTAAAGTGCATGAGGATGGTATTCTTCGGTTTCGGAACAGGGTTTGTGTTCCCGATGAACCGGGCTTGAGACGAGGTATTCTGGAGGAAGCTCATAATTCTAAATATACTATTCATCCCGGTGGAACCAAGATGTATCGGGATTTGAAACAGCATTACTGGTGGAACAACATGAAGAGGGAGGTTGCTCAGTTTGTGTCTAGATGTTTGACTTGTCAGAGGGTGAAAGCCGAGCATCAACGACCTGCAGGGTTGCTTCAGCCGTTGGCTATACCAGAGTGGAAATGGGAGCATATTACGATGGACTTCGTCACTGGGTTGCCTAGATCACCGAGGGGTAATGATGCAGTTTGGGTTGTCGTGGATCGTTTGACGAAGACAGCTCATTTTATCTCGATGAAGATGGGAGATGAGGTTACAAAGCTGACGGATCTCTATCTGGATCAGATTGTTAGACTTCACGGGATTCCATCGAGTATTGTCTCTGATCGAGATCCTCGATTTACTTCTCGTTTGTGGGAGAAACTTCAGGAGACTTTGGGTACTCAGTTGAACTTCAGTACCGCGTATCATCCACAGACCGACGGTCAATCTGAGCGGACTATTCAGATTCTGGAAGATATGCTTAGGGCTTGTGTTCTGGACTTCGGGAAGAACTGGGAGAAACATCTACCACTTGCCGAGTTTGCCTATAACAATAGTTATCAAGCTACTATTAGGATGGCGCCTTTCGCAGCTCTTTACGGTCGTAAGTGCCGTTCACCTTTGTATTGGGACGAGGTAGAAGAGATGAAGACTGTTGATCCGACTATTATGCCAGAACTTCTTGAGAAGATTGAGAATGTTCAGTTGATCAGGCAGAGAATGCTTACAGCGCAGAGTAGATTCAAGAGTTATGCTGATAAGCGTCGTCGAGACTTGGAGTTTGCAGTTGGAGATCGAGTTTTCTTGAGATTGTCTCCTCGAAAGGGGTTTGTTCGTTATGGTAAAGGTGGTAAGCTGAGTCCGAGATTTGTTGGGCCGTTTGAGATTACTGGCAGGGTTGGTAAGTTGGCATATCGGTTGGCTTTACCGGAGAACTTCTCTAATGTCCACGATGTGTTTCACGTGTCTAATTTGCGGAAATATAATCCGGATCCTTCTCATATTCTTGAGCCAGAGCCGTTACAGCTTCGTGAGAATTTGACTTATGACGAGCGTCCGATTCGTATTCTAGATCAGATGGACCGAGAGTTGAGGTCGAAGAGGATTCCGATGGTTAAGGTGTTGTGGAAGCATCACGGCATTGAGGAAGCTACGTGGGAGAGACGAGATCAGATGCAGCAGCAATACCCAGATCTATTCCGTACATCAAGTAAGAATTTCGAGGACGAAATTTCTATAAGGGGGGGAGAATGTGAAACCCCACTTTCTTGCTTATCTCGTTTTACGTGCTATACCTCGTTTTTCGTGCATATGATCTGTTTATGTGCTATAGGACCTAGAAAGTTATAATTTTGATGTCAATACTTCTAATACGTGCTAAATGTGCATTCATGAAATTTTCATCAAAAACGGAGTCAGAAATTTTATCGTCGATTTTCAGTGAATAGTGTTTTCGAAACACGTCCGCTATAATTTTGAAACTGGTCTTTTTAACCCTTCTAGACCTAGTCCACGGACTTTAATAGACCTGTGTTTGATGAAAATGGTTTTAAAATCGGCTTAAGAATTTATTAGGGTTTTTACACCGACTTTTGCGAAAATCGAGTTTTAAGCCGACTCGGGTGAAATTATTGGATTGTAAAACTTCTTGTCACCTAAAAATAATCCACTTGAGATATCTTGGGGGTGGCATAATTATTTTTAACTTGGTGAGCACTAAAATGCAATTAAAGTCATTAAAAACACAAAAATACCTATTAAAATTAACTTTGACTTTAATTAATTATTTGACCTTATAAGCTAATGTCCTCAACACACACTCACACAACACAAAAACACCATCACACACACACACAAGGCCGAGAGAAAAGAGGGAGAAAAGAGAAGAGAAAACTCAAGCTTTTCAATCCAATTTTTCAAAGAAAAACCTAGTTTTTGTCTGTAGAACTTCGCACCGACTTGGATTCTGCTTTTTGGGCACGCATAGCACGCATTTCTAGGCTTATATCGCATCTAAGGTGAGAGAAAAATTCTAGATCTCAAAATGTCATTTTTGTATTTTTGCGTATAAATGAAGATTGAACCGTTAGAATTGTAATCTGATGTTAGATTATTGCTCCTTGCATGCTAGGGATCATTATATACTAATACTACGAGTTTCTGTCGGATATAGCATAATTTTTATTTTCCGGGTATTTAATTTTGATTAAAATGTTCAAGTTGAATTAAATGAGTTGTGTTGATCGAAATCGATTGCCGTCGATTTTTAAATATTTGATAATTACGTGTTAGCGCTGTTGTAATGCCGATTTTTCGATTACATTGTTTGTGTGAAAATCCGGAAAATCCAGCCATGACATCTTAGGATTTTAGGGTTATCGGGCATGATTTAGAGGTGTTATGGTGGATTTCCGAGAGGGCTAATGTAGTAGGTTGAATGGGTGAGTGATAGGAACTGATTTGGCAATGTTTGGATTAGTAGATTGTAAGTTATGAATTTTAGAAGTTTAGGTTGTCATTCTTTAATTTCTTGAACGATGCCTTAGATGGTTGGGTAGTGTTCGAGTGATGAATGGTGAGTTGTTGTTGAGTAATTTAGAGTTTAATTATGTATATTATGCATGTCCGGTTAGATGGCCTACTTTGTCATCTAACTACGTTGTTTGTTGTTTAATTTAATATTGATGTTATATTGATGTTATTGATTGATTATTATTGAGTTTGGGAATCGGGCACTTTTGTTGCTGATCTCCCAATTGATTGATTGATGATTGATTGATTGATTGATGATTATGGAGTCTTGGTATGTGTGTGCCACCTCTCGGGCAGCGTCGGGCTGTCGGGTTGATAACGGCATGACTGCCATAGGCTACCCCCAGCTCGCATGACGGAGGTGTCATGGAGGGAGGGGCTAGTGAGGTACCTCGGGTGCGTGAGTAATGGGGAGTTATAAGAAGAACGGTTGAGATCGTGATGGCGTTTGGAGCTACACCAAATAGAGTATCCTTTATTGATTGGTTATATAGTTATGTGATGATAGCATTATTTATGTTGTTGTGTGTTTACTTGCTCAAAGGACTAAATCCAAGGAGCGTAGTGAATACTGTCGAGATCTATCGGATCCTCACTGGGCTTATGTATATAAGCTCACTCTCTATTATTGCATGTTTTCAGGTGTACTTTCACAAGATTACGGGTACGTGCCTCCTGAAGAGGAGAATGTGGAAAACGTGCCTTTCGTGGATGAGTCATATGTCCCTGAGTCTTATCCATGATTCTATGTTGTTAAACGTCATGTATATTAGCTTAATGGACTTTTATATGCTTTACGGTTCTTAGTGTAATAGTTGTTGAAAAGATAATGATCCAAATGATGTTAACTTAGTGGCTTCCTTTTGTCTACGGTTAAGTTGTTAGATGGGTCTCAACTTATTTTTGAAATGTATAATGTAGTTGAGGTATTGTATGTTATGTTGGAACGGAGGCAGATAACGAAGACTGATTATTGTATACTACGGTTAGGTTGTATGTTGTTATGCTGTTAAGGAGTTGTTGTATGTATGGTTATGGAATTTTGAATGTTTAATGTTATTAACGAGGTTGGTTTAGAATCTCGGTAATCTATTTACTGTCGTTACTGCCGAAATTCCATTGCGTCCTGACTGATCGTAGGTGGGGTCGAGTTGGGGCGTGACAGATTAGGTGATCAGGTTGTTTGAACATGTTGTTTTAAATTCTAAATCTTGCAAAGCCTGATTCTGAGGAATTTCAAGAAAGATCTTTATATAGCTTTCACACACACACACACACATGATCTTTATATAAATTCTTGTGTGATTTAAGTATTGAATAAATCTTATTTCTTGTTGATGATGTCACAATCAATGTGGATTTTGTGTGACATTCATTGTTTTATGTTTGAGAAATAATTCATAAGTTTAAGTGCTTAAGTGACTGATAGGTGAAGCGATGTTGCAACATATACGGAAACAATTTCTCTCACTAAACTTGTGCTGTAACACAAAAGGAGAAAGGGGAAGATAAGTTGGACCAGCTTCTGCAACAGCTACTGATGCGCTATTACAATAGGTGCAGAAACTTCAGGATGAAGTCTATGAGTTACGCAAAAATCAAGCCTCCATTAAGGCCAATCAGCAGAAGATCATGGCTAATCTTGAGAAGTTGATGGAAGGACAATAGATTCTACTTGATTTCATCTCCAAATCCGATGTTTGAATGTTCATTTGCTTGATGATTATTGCTATGCTACTTTTCTGGCTTTATTTTTGCTCTGATACTTTGCTATATTTTGCTATGTTTACATTCTGCTACTTTGCTCTGGATCCATATTTCTGTTTGATATTTTATGTTATGCTTCTATTGCTTTGATACTCTATTCTACTGCTTTGGTTTCTTTTGTCAAAGGGGGAGACACAAGACAATGGTTTATGTTTATGTTTTAAAGCTTTTCTTCCATGACAATGGTTGATTCAATGGTTGACCACATGATGATGATTGAATTTGGCAGGATGGTTTATAATTATTTGGTTTATGTTTTGAGCTTTGCTCAATTATGAGTTACCTTGCTAAGGGAGAGATTGTTTACATTGCTTATTTTGATGTTAACCATTTCTTGTGAATTTTTGCCAAAACAAAGCCAAAGAGGGTGATTGTTAGGATCTGATTTTAATTAATTTTTATTGGCTATGTTTTAAGCAAAAATTATGGATATTATTGGTGTGGAGTTTTAGCCTTGCAGGTAAGTGGCTATGCAGTTTTTCCATGCAAGAGATATTTGAGTGTTGTGGAGGTCTAGTACAAGTAGGATTCAAAGTCTTGAAGAGTCTAGGTTGATATGAGGAGTTTCTTTATTTTTGGAGATAAGGTGATAAAGAGATAAAGTTTCAAGCTATCAAGAACTCTTGTACTAAAGAGATAACATCGAAGACACTCCTACCTATACTCAACATCTGCATCAAAACTTGATAAATATGCGACTCATTTCTCATTTGAAGGATGACAAGCAGTGAGCAGAAAAGTAGTAGCAGAATTGTGAGTTAGGTGTAGGCTGTCTGTGTCAAGTCGTGTTGCAACATGCTGTGTAACAGAATGTACTGAATGTTCTATTTTGTGTGGCAACACAATCTGTTTTTGTCATTTGTATTGACCAATCCATCTAGAGTTTCAAGACTCTTTTATTTATGTTTTAGTATACATTCTTCGGGAGAAAAAGGTGTATTCTCAGGAGAGAACTTTGTAAGTCGAGGAGAGCTCGCCAAACTAGAGAATCTACTAAGGAAGTCTTATACCTAGGCGGCAAGGGTTAAGAGGGAGTCTTCGATTATGTAAGTTTCCATTGGTGTCTGTAATCTCTTGAAACTTAGTGGATTGGTTTGTTGGCCAGGGGATGGCCACTTGGACGTAGACCAAGTTGGTTGAACCACGTTAAAATTTCTGTGTCCTTACTTTTGTTGCAACAAATTAACTTTCTTGCAAATTTACTTAATTGATTTGTTTAATTATTAAATTGATTAAAGAGCCAGAAACTAATAGTTATATACTTTAGGGGTGCAAAGTGAAAATTTTTCTTAAGAAAATTAACCAATGTACAATCAATGGGATAAAATTTATGTTAGGTTCTTCCTCTAGGTCAAGAAATCTAGGAGTTCAAGCAACTATAATGGGGAAATACATACCATACAATGATCTTAGCCTATTATCAAGTTGCGCAACAACCTTTAATTCTTTCTTCTCCTAGAAACATGTAAATTTTATGATAAAGGGCTCTGAGACGTGAAGTAACCAGTGTTGGCAATTCATTCAGGACGATTTATGGCCTCTATACTAGTTAGAGTATGCCAGGAGGAGAAGTGAGCTTTCACTTGTTTTTTTTTTAGAGTTATTTTGGTTTGTTCAACTCTTATTTTAGGTTTTGTCTACCATAATTCTAAGACCAAGATAATTTTGGAAACAAAGCATAATTTTAAATAACCTTTGGGAATCCATATTGATTTTGATTTTGACTATCATATTCTTTTTACATTTTGGTGAAAGTTTTCATGGGGCAGTTTTTACATATACATGATTTTAATTGTATTCATAAGACAAACAAAATTGAAATTAAAATATTCATGAGTAATTTCTCACTGTAATTTATTAAATTTTTTAACCTTGTGATTTGAAAATAAGAGCATTCAATAATTAGTTTTTTTTAATCATGTTTTTCAAAGGCCTTATAGTCTAATACAACAAAGATAAATCATCGGTCATACATATATATGCTTGATCTAATGGCGCAAATGAATGAAAATAATAAAAACTTATAGAATATGTAAGCAATTAAATTGAAGTTCAACTTTTCTTTTCGTTTGAGGCTTATTAATCCTGGACCCCTAGGGGAATCTGTAGGTTCACGGAATCTTACAGGATTCCCGGGATTGTTAACATGGGAATATGATATCCTCATGTTTGGTTCGCATAATAAAAAAAGATTTCTAGGAATATCACATTACTGGGAATGCAATATTTCCATGATTTATCCAATTTTTATTCCCATGTGAGAGGGTGGGAATCTTACATTCCTGAGTTCTGGGAATATTTTTAATAAACTGAAAAGACAAAAATACCCATAAAATAACTTTTCCCCTATTTTTCATAAATGTTTTCTTCTTCTCCATCGTTACCCTAGACCTAGTGCCTCCAATTCCAACATCGTTATCTTCTTCATCATCACAATCAGGTTTGCCCAATTAGTATTTTTTTGTTGTTGTCAAAGATGAGTTAATTTTATAAAACTAATAAAAGCAAAATATGTTGTTGAATTAGTTTTATATGAATGTGATTGTTTTTGAAGAATCTGAATCATGAACTTAATGTGAGGCAAAGATCCAAATAGTTAGATTACAACTTTGCTACGCTCGTTGATGGCATTCTTTTTTGATTTTTATGTTTTTTATTAATTGACTTACATATTTGAGTTGTGTACTTCCATGTAACTTTTTTGATGTTGCACTTTGTTTGGATTTTATCTTAAATTATAATTAGTAGATTTCGAGAAAAAAATGTTAAACATGGTCCTAATATTAATTTAAATTAACAAGAAGCCAAAAAATGTTTGGGTTCTCACTGATTAGCTGAGGGTTACTTTGTATAAGATCAAAGGTTTGATTATTAATTTTCCATGAACCTATAATCGAGAATCATCCTTTTCGCTTCTTGTTAGTTTAATACCATGAACTCAATGATCATGCATGGTGTAAAGCCCTCCATAACTACCATCATAATCATGGTAACAATCATATGTGCATGCAGCTACCAACATTTTTGCGCAAATCTCATATATAGTATTTATATTAATTTTTCTAATCGTAATATGCATTTCATCTAAATTCATGTAATTTTTTATTGTTTTTTCACGGAATGGACAGCTTAATGCAAGTAAAGAAGAACAGAATTTTAGCTATGTTGGTTATGTTTTTGGAGATGTTGAATGATTTCACTTTGATGGTCATTATGGTTTTTACTGTAATGTTAACTAAAAAATCTAAAAAGCGGAGAATAACATATGATTTATGCGATAGGCATTTGGTGAGGGATCTTAATTTTCATAGGATTGTGTTCATGTTAGATTTAGCATATATTGAAAATTGTAGAATGGATAGACGTGCTTTCCATAGATTATGTGAGATGGTACATAGGGTTGGTAGGTTAGAGCCAAGTAGGAACATGTGTGTTGAAGAGATGGTGGCCATGTTTTTTCATATATTGGCACATGATGTGAAGAATAGGATCATAAAAAGACAAGTTATGAGGTCTAGTGAGACAATAAGTTGGCAGTTTAATAATGTCTTGCATTCTGTTTCAAGATGTCATAAAGAATTACTAAAACTACCAGAGCCAATACCTCAGAATAGCACAGATGAAAGATGGAAGTGGTTTAAGGTAACTGTTTTTTTATGCAGAATATTGCTTATATTTTTTCTTTTTTGTCATCAATTAAATTAGTAATTCTACTATGTTTTTAGAATTGCTTAGGAGTTTTAGATGGTACATATGTCAAGGTAAATGTTCTTGAGGATGATAAACCTAGATACAGAACCAGAAAGGGTGAGCTAGCTACCAACGTCTTAGGTGTTTGTGCTCCAGACTTACAATTTATATACGTTTTGGCGAGATCGGAGGGTTCAGTTGCTGACTTTAGGTTTTACGAGATGCGATTTCTCATACAAATGGTTTGAAAGTTCCACAAGGTACACATTGTATATTGAATTTAATTAATTAGTACACATTATACATTGCATTTAATTAATTAACTTAGTTTTCTTACATTGTATACTAATTAAAAAATTACATATTTATGATAGGTTGTTACTATTTGTGTGATGCTGGATACATGAACTATGAAGGATTCCTAATTCCTTACCTAGGGGAAAGATTCCATTTAAGTCAATGAGGGAATAGACCACTACCTGCCATACCACGAGAGTTTTTAAATATGAAACATTCATCGGCTAGGAATATGATAGAAAGATCATTTGGATTGCTCAATGGTCGTTGGGCAATTCTAAGAGGAAAGTCATTTTATTCAGTGAAAACACAGTGTAGGATTATAACTGCTTGTTGCCTACTACACAACCACATTCGAAGAGAAACGATTGTTGATCCCCAAGAACACAATAATTTTGAGGAGAATAATGATCCTATGTTTGAAGCTGAACTGATTACACATGTGGAGGCAACTGATGGTTAGAGTCTGTGGAGGAACGAACTTGCTGAAGATATGTTTAATCAATGGAGATAAGAGCATAATTCACTTCTTTTAATGTATTGGAATAATATTATAATGACTATGTAATTTATTGTATTGCAAAAGATATTGTGTTCTATTAACTAATTTATTAGATTGCACAATATATTGATTGTTTGCTCTTTGCTAATTACAAAGATATGCTTAATAACAATTTTCTTTTCTAGTTGATTCGTACCTTTTTTGCTCATTTTAGTCACCTATTTTTGCCTTCCACATGTGAAGTGAATAAATGTAAACTTGTTTTTCATGTACTTCATAACTATATGAAGGTCGATGGAGGTTAGACAAACAAAAGGGAAAGGTACAAAGCATCAATGGATAACTCAAGAGGATGCCAAACTTGTGGAGTGTTTGTTGGATTTAGCTAGCAATAACCATTAGAAAGGTGACAATGGTACTTTCAAGTCTGGATATGCCAAACAATTAGAGAAATGGTTGCATGAAAAGATACCTGGATGTGAATTGAGGGCACAACCACATGTTGAGTCCAGGGTAAAACAACTAAAAAACAATACTTTGCAATAATGGAGATGTTAGGACCAAAGGGAAGTGGCTTTGGATGGAATGATAAAGACAATATGATTGTGGTGGAGAAAGACATCTTCAAAGAATGGGTGAAGGTAAATTAAATATTCAAATTTTATATGTTGAGTACTTTAAATTCATTAGTGTATTATTTCTATTTGTTTGTAGTCGCATCCTAATGCTGCTGGTCTTTATAACAAGCCCTTTCCTCACCTGGTTGACTTGGGACTAGTTTTTGGCAAGGACAGAGCAAATGGTGAAAATGCTGAAGATCCATCAGATGCAGTTGAAGATATGGACAAAGAGGCTGGGCAAGATGAAGTGTAAGCCATGGACACACCATTAGAAGGTGTATTTGTTGATTTAGAGGATGATCAATTGCAGAGACTTAGGCGCCAAAAACTCAAAGAAAAAGGGATACTATGCAAGGCAGTGTGAAAATAAATAGGAAAAGGGGAAGAGATACGAATGTTGTAACGGAGAAGATGATAGAGACGATAGAAAAATTGGGAAACTTCTATGAGTAAACCAAAGACAACATACATGAACTTGTATCTTGTTTTAAGCATGAGAAAAAAGTAGCTGAGAGGAGGATGAAAGTGTATGATAACTTGAAATTAGTTGATGAGTTGATTGATGCTGAGAGGATAAAAGCAGGTGTTATAATTACGAAGAACAACAACCTCACTGACTATTTCTTTACTGTGAAGCCACATTTGAGGTTGGAATTTGTTTTCCAAATTTTGTAGATGACAACCTATATTTGTTAGTTGGTTGTTTAATTATGTTGGTCTATTAGTTGGTATGAACCAATAATGAATGTTGCGGATTATGTTATTTATTTTGCTCATATAAATTTTTTAATTGACATTGAGATGGGCATCCAAGTTTTTGAGCATGTTTTATGTTTCTAACTCCGACATGTTGGATCCATATATAGTTGTATGGACAATAAGCAAGATGGTGTCTCATATATGATAGAGAAGATAAAATAAATATAAACAAAAAAGAGTTGTGAGGTAACAACTCATTTATAAAGGCTATTGCAATTTTTTTGTAAAGTTCATGCTGAGTTTGTGCAAATTAAAAGAAAATAACGTCAATTTCTAATTTTGTAAATTAAAAGAAATTAACGGCTAATTTGTAATTTTGAATAAAAGGACTTTATAAAATCATCAAGGATAATTAACTTTGTTATTTGTTTATGTCATATTATTGGAATTATACGCATTCCAAATGATAGTTATTCCTATCTACTTTAATAATTTCTTCAATATTAAGAAATTGTTTTTAAGAGATGCTTGTTTGGACAAAAAAAATCAAAAGTGATATTCAATTCAATGAAATTGATATGTTCATTGTGTTGATTAAAATAAGTTTGTGTTGATTCTAATGTGTAGTAGAGAAATTTGATATGTCATTTTGTTTTGAGTTAGGCGAAAGGGTTATTTAGTTAGTAGTATTTGTGTCTTTTTGTGTTAAAGGGCAATTTAGAAAAATTGGTTAAAATTCCTACGAATGTTAAGTTTAAACTAAACACAATAATATAACATTCCCAGGAATTTGACAGGATATTCCCAGGAATATTTTTGAAGTACCAAACAATTTTTATCACATTCCTAGGAATATGAAAAATTATTCCGCGAACCAAACTCCCCCCTAAGGGAATCTGTAGGCCGAAAGATGTTCCAATACGAATTTTGGTTTCACTTGTTAAAATATGTTTTTTTGGGTAAATGGCATAAAACTCCCATGTGGTTTACCTCAAGTGCACATTTGCCCCCTAAGTTTTATAAACTAGTTATTAACACCCTATGGTTTATTAAAAAAAAAGAAAAAAAAAGTGCATTGTGCATACGGGTGTGAAGAGGACGAGGCCATAAAATTATCTATAAATACACAAGTGATTACGAGAGGAACAAGATAAGAGGCACGACTAACATGGTTTTAACATATTTTTGTTTTGTCCTTTTTTGTTTTGTTTTTTGTTTTGGTAGAGTCAGTTTATTTGCTTCAGGAATGCAAGAAAACAAGATTTCATTACTGGAGTCCTTAGGAAATCCAATGCCCCAAAGAAGTTCCAAAACCCTATTTCTTAACATATGATTTTATATAACTACTTGTATGATTGAACAAGATTAGATTTGAGTTAGTAGTTATTGTAATGGACTAGTTTTCTTGTTGACTATTTGAGTTAGTAGTCATTATTGTATTAATGACTTGTATATAAGCTCCCACCATATTACAATATACATAAAATTCTCACTTCTTGCTTAGCCAAAAAAAAAAAAAATTCTCGCTTCTTTATTCCATTAAACACACATCTCATCTCAAGCGCAATTGTGGCCGACCAGAAGGAAAACTGTGGTCAAAAGCAAGGGGTTCCAAAAGCAGGACGAGCAAAAAGACTTCTCCGAATTACCTGACGATGTTATCAACCGCATCATGCCTTTCTTTTCACACAGAGATGTATCCGCCATGGCACTCGGGTGACGTGTCTAAAAGATGGTATGCTCTTCAAGCTGCTTTCCCATGTCCTATTCTTGATCTCAATGAATATGGATTCCGATTTGGCGGGCAACATTCGGGGTTCGCTAACGTCAAGTTTCTGGACTTTTTCAACGAGTCGTTACTGGAATACTTCAGGAAAAAGCCCTACATGGGAACAATAAAGCTTGAGTGTCATTATGAAACTGATACTTCTCGTCTTAATAGTTGGATAAAATTTACCGTCAAGAATAATATCAGTGAACTACATCTCAAGTATTACAAACTGCTACCAACACTTGTATCATCCAAATCGTTGACGATATTACATTTAAGTTGCTATTTTATCGACGATAGCGATCTGGCTGGAAATTTTATGCTTGATTCTTTGCAAGAATTGTATCTTCAGAGTGTTCGTTTATGTCCGAGAATATTATCACTATTCCTAGGCAGATGCCCCTCACTTAGACCGCTCACACTAAGATATGTCTTCAGCTATAACGGTATTATCAATCTCTCATGTTAAGCTTAAAAAAATTCATGTAATTCACATAGATAATAAGATAAAGATTGAAGCACGTAATCTGCAAACGATTAGTTACACCAGTTATTTGGAAAGACTGGGTGAACTTGATTTACACGATTGTAAAGATCTTGAATTGTTGCAATTTAATTGTAACTCTTTCCCTAGTGGAATTTCTGAAAACATATGTTGTGGTTTTTCGAATTTAAGAACTTTGAGGCTTTGGCCCTGTCGTTCAATGAAGAGACTTAAAATCTCAAGTGAGTCGCTGGAAAATTTAAGTTTATTACAAATGAGGAGCTTGGAGGATGCAGAATTTAATGCTCCCAACTTACATTCATTCGAGTGTGACACTCTGATGGTAGCTCGTGCAGCTTCAATTACCTCACCCTGGAGGCAATACTATTAGGATTATTTTCAATAATCTATTATGGACTTACACGTAATTAATAATTATATTTAGGCTACTATTCTAACTAGGATAATTAAGTGATCTAATTCTAGTAAAGATCCTAATAAGACATCTTATCCAATATGGACTCTATAATGTGTGGTATCCAATAGCAACTTGGTTTAGGATTAGTGGGGTTCCAATCAGGTTGTCTATATAAAGAGGTCTTGGTCCCCAAGACTAAACACATCATATTCTCTGTTTTCTCAAATCCCCACCTTGAGCAACATACAGCAAGAGAATCTGTTTTCTCAAATCCCCACCATGAGCAACATACAGCAAGAGAATCCTGTTTAGTTTGTGGAAGGTCTTGCACCAAATTCTCAAAGGTTTTCCTGCTTTTATGTTATTGTTGTCATGGATTCAGGTACGTTATTCTCATAGCTTTAAATTCTGCATTCCTGATATTCTAAATGAAGTATATGATTATGTGAATATATTAATTATGTTCTTACAAGTGGTATCAGAGCCACTCTTCTAAATGTATTATTATGTGATTAATATATTAATTATGTTCTTACAAGTAGTATCAGAGCCACTCTTCGTGTTAGATTATTAGGATTGAATTATGTGATTTCGATTAATGATACTTTTGTATTTATCCATACACATAATTAATTTTATTAAATCCATATGGTTTTAGGATTTGTAACAGAATTATGTGTAGATTAGATTTTTTATTAATCTTGATCACATGTTTAATCAAGCATAGATTTTTTATGGTTTGGTGCATTTGTCCTATTTATAATATGCAATAGTATTTTAGTAACAAGAGTCCAGCTTGGTCTAGTGGTTTAATGCACTTTCTAAGATTAAGAAGTCTTGGGTTCGAGCCCTCTATGTCAGTTCCTTTAGAATAGGCTTTTTATGGTTCAGCGCGTTTGACCTATTTATAATAACCAGTAGCATCTTAGTAACAAGAGACCAGCTTGGTCTAGTGGTTTAATGCAATTTCTAAGATTAAGAGGTCTTCGGTTCGAGCCCTCTATATCAGTTTCTTTAATTCTTTTTTTAAATTTGGCAACATCGCCTAAAGCAATAAAGTTAAAAGCTTGCAAAATGAGCCTCTATCATGGTTTGAACCTACAAAACCTCACACTTCAGAATAAAGCTCTTAACCACCAGGGTCGCACCATTGGCTATATCAAATTGGATTTCTAAAACCATATAGTGGTTAGGTTCAATTCAGTCTTTAAAAAAAAACAAACAAACAGAGACACCTCTATCATGCTTTGAACCTACGACCTCAACTTAAGAATGTAGCTCCTAACCAGTAGCACTGTGAAATTAATTGTGTCAATCTAGAACTCCTAAATCCTATATAGCTATTGGTTTAAGTTTCATGCAAGTTTGTCTTTTGTGCAAGTTAATTGTTTTAATATTGGACTGTTGCACATACAATATATGGAACAAATCTGGGTAACCCATATTTTGATGGGTGCCACGACATTACCCATTGGCGCCGCAACGCCATTCAGGTGCAGAATAATAATAATATATAATATTGAAAATTTTAAGGTTTTAAATTTTAAATTTTATTTTGCATTTATGTCTTTTATTTTTGAAATAGATTGATTGAAGCTTAACGTTGCTAAAGTAACCCCTTTTGTGTAGATTAATTTATTTTGAGATAATAAGATACGTGTGTTTGTTATTTATGTGATTAATAACCGGTCCAAAGAAAGGTCATTGATTGGTCAAATAGCAAACACACCTGCGGAAATAAATGTGTGATAATTAGAAAGTTTCCATGTGAACAACACGTCGACCCAAAGGAAGTCTGTTGTTTGACCGGATTTATTATCAATATTTGATTTATGCATGGAGAGTGTAACACCCCGATCCCTCTCGAGACTGGGATTTCTATCAATCAATCTAATTACAACCCAATTCCAAACCCGGACAAAATTTTAGGGAAAGACAGACGGAGTCTCCCCTGTTTCTAGGCAAAATGTAACACCTGTAATAGCATATAAGTGGACCAGCACCGTGTCCAACCATACAAACACCTCAAGGCCATCCGAGCCTTAGTTCTCAACAAGCGAACACAAGTAAGTATACATACATTTCCAGTTTAAAAGCTAACCTATATCTTCTCATCTTTGACAAGTACATTCAAGATTGACAATTAAATCATATTAACCTATTGCATAAAATAGACTATCATACCATTCTAACTCTTTTCCTTTGGACATTACAAACAGGCATTGAAGTTAAACTATACTATCTGAATACATAAACTAATTTTTCAAATCACTTCAATAACCTAGTAAAACTTAAATTACATTCCTTTTTAACATTAAATACAAGCAACACATGAAACATACATCTTTGCATCTTTGACAACTCAAGCCACATAGCACTCAAGACAACTCTTCAAGCACGAACTTTCACGTAATCACGAACTTTCTAGCTAACAAGGCATTTCCCTGAAATGTGGTGGTAAGAGTGAGTATACTCAACACGTATACTCAGTGAGGGCGAGACAGATATCAAGGTGGAGAGAAAGAAAATCGTGCAATGCAAATAAGGCAGTTAAGCAATATAACTGACAAGTAAGCATTCAGTATAGACAATCAATACAATAAACACTTAATAAAAGCATTAACACAACCATGCAAAGCTATACCACACTCTGAAGGCTATGGTTCACTCAAACGAGCAATGTACCGATCATGATTTCGATGACTTTAACGATGACGCGCTGGCTCACCCACCTTATAACTTCCATTAGAGTACTCCAGATATACTCTGTCAATTCTACGACCCAAAACTCCCTGGGCGGCAACCCAAGCGAGAACGGGAATAGGACACGGAGCTAGAGCAACCAACCCTGGCAGCCCGAGACTACCCAGAGAGGCCCATCACTCACGCGCCTGACACAATGCAATGCAATGCGAAGAATATAACGATAATCGAGCAAGACACTGAAGTGCAGGTTAGTAATAACATGCGATACAATAAGCATTTACAATTAATAAAATAACAAGAACAACACTAACAAGAATTATCAACAATTGATATACAATTCAATCATAATCAAGTATAACGAGCATAATAATCCACAATAAGCATTATATAAGCAAGTATTATAAAAATCAACTAAAACACTAAATGACCCCAACTTTCTCAATGCTACTACTTCCAAACGAGCTACGAGTTTTGGAAATCGACTTCACCACTCCTCCTAGAACACCATAAGGCACGTCTGAAGACCACGAAACCCTACTTTACCCTAGAATTCCCGCAAAGCCCCGATTTCCCCCTTTGCTTGTTTGAACTACAGCTACCTCAACCGATCACCCAACCAATGTCATAACTGCACCAAAAGTGGTTCCATGGCATACTACGACAATGCCTTCAAGCAAATCGAGAAATTTCCAAACTCGACCGAAATGACCCCAACGTATACCGAGCCATTTTTCTCCGATTTTCTATTACACAATCCTATTAAACCATACATTTAGGTATTCTAGCATATCTAGCACCTTCCTACATCAACAAAATGCAAAACGAAGCAACTTTAACGTAACGAGGGTTTACTATTCATAATTTACTATTCAATTCGCATTTTAAATTACAATCGCTATATTTAACCGTAGAAAATGCTAAAAATCTACAAATACATGTTCTACAATTATCAAGGAACATTCTTTAAGCATCAAAACGAATAAAATAACAATCTACGGCTAAAACCCAAAAATTAAAGTTTATATACAACATTTTCAAATGCGCAAATAAGGATGAAACCCTCACCTTAGACGCTACTAGATGCTAGGAAAACCACGTTGGAAGCTTCGAAAACAACCCCGTGCAAGCTCTCGCGAAGATTTGAAGTTTTGAAAATTGAAATCTTTTTTTTGCCTCTCTTGAAGTTTCGGCCCTTTGCTTCTTATTTTTTCAGCTTTTGTGTTTATTTTTATTTTATTAGCTTATAAAAGATGACAACTAAGTCAAACTAGTCAAGGCTTGGTCAAACTAATTAAAAATTGGTCAAATAAGCTTATTTCTTGCATTTTAAAGTTAAAACAACTAGCACAAATTATAATTCTAGTCAACAACAACTAAAACACTAAAATTAAAACATTAAATACTAGTTTTCACTATTTGCTGAGGACTAGAAATCATTTCCTAACTATCGCTCTCGATATGCTATGCACAAAATGAAGAAGAACGAATAAGACGTGAATATTATGGAATAAGAAAAATATAATTTCTGAAAAGCAACATAGTTCAAAATTTACTCTGGCTCGGAGCTACTTTTGATTTAATTGAAAACCGAGCATTAAGGTGCAAGAAAATAAAATCGAGTAACATAAAAATGAAAAGTAGTTGATACTCCATTAAAATTATTAACTCAAGTATTATTTAATTACTTCTAAAAGAAATATGAAAATAATGCTACAAATGAATGTTTAACTAAAAATAAACACAAAATTCAATGCTAACATTTAAGATGACACTTAATTAAATGCAATTAAATGCCATTAAATGCATGCCGGGTTCGGGGTATCACAGAGAGTACCACTTACAAGTTAATGATCGGCCCAAAGGAAGGTCGTTGATGTTGTGCTAGGTATCTTGTTAAATGGGCCCACCACTATAGTCATATGAAATTTATGTCATGCATTTACATGTTTATTTTGTTTTAACTTGTACATATATCTTGACATAAATTTATGTTAGTGAGCTTATATTTTTAGTTTGTTTTTTATTTTTAGTTACATCTACTACTGTTAGTGTCGTTGCCAACATAAATTCAATTCCTGTGCTTAACGGCACAAACTTTAAGAGCTGGAAAAAGAACATTCTATTAGTTCTCGGTTGCATGGATTTAGACTATGCATTAAGGAAAGAAAAACCCATTTCTCTTACGGATGAAAGTTCATCTGAGGATAAAGTGAACTTTGAGAAGTGGGATCGTTCTAATCGCGTTAGTCTAATGATGCTAAAGTGCAGCGTTCTAGAAGCATTAAGGGGCGGCATGTCCGATGAGGTAATTGCTAAGGGTTTCCTTACAGAAATAGAGAAAACGTTCGCTAAGAATGAAAAAGGGAAGACAAACAAGCTTTTAGCTGACCTTGTCCAAATAAGGTATAAAGAAAAAAGAAACATAAGGGAGTACATTATGGAGATGTCTAACATCGCTTCTAAACTCAAGGCACTAAAGTTAGAGTTGTCTGACGACTTGCTCGTGCATCTGGTACTTATATCTCTTCCTGCACACTACAGATAGTTTATTGTGAGTTATAATACTCAAAAGGATAAATGGTCTCTTAATGAGCTCATTTCCCACTGTGTGCAAGAAGAGGATAGATTGAAGAGAGACAAGATTGAAAGTGCTCATGTGGCAACTACCTCAAAGAACAATAAGCAAAAAAGGAATAATAATAAAGATGCTGCAGTGGGAACTTCACAACCCAACAAGCAACAAAAGATGCAAGATCAGGAATTCACTTGCTACTTTTGCAAGAAACTTGGGCATGTGAAGAAGGATTGTTCCAAGTTGTCACATGACGTGCGAAGAAAGGTACATTTCTCACTTTGGTTTGTTCTGAAGTTAATTTAGCTTCTGTACCTGTTAATACTTGGTGGGTAGATTCTTGTGCTACTACTCATACAAGTATGTCTTTGCAAGGATGCTTGTGGAGCCAAGCACCAAATGATGCTGAAAGATTCATCTATGTGGGCGATGGCAAAGAAGTTCCAGTTGAAACAATTGGGACATTTAGATTATTGAGTTAAGAGAGACTTATATTGTATCGTCATTTAGGCGGAATTTGATTTTTATTTCTGCTTTGGACAAATATGGTTATTCTTGTTCATTTAGAAACAATAAAGTTTCTCTTTTTCTTAATTCTACTCTTGTTGCGTTTGGTTCTTTGATTGATAAACTATATAAGTTAAATACCATTGCTTCATTTAATGAATCCTTACAAACAACTTCTAGAGATACAAAGCGTAAATTAACAAATGAGTATTATGTTACTTGATGGCACAAGCGTTTAGGTCATATCTCCGAAAGGAGAATTCAGAGACTTATGTCAGACGGAATGCTTGAACCCCTTGATTACACAGACTATAAGGTGTGCGTTGAGTGTATCAAAGGGAAACAGACAAACATTAAGAAGTTAAGTGCCAAGAGAAGTTCTGGCGTCCTACAGTTGATACATACTGATATATGCGGTCCATTCCCTACTACTTCCTGGAATGGTCAACAGTATTTTATCACCTTTATAAACGACTATTCTTGTTATGGATACTTATACTTAATTCATTAGAAGTCAAAGTCCTTGGACGTTTTTAAAGCCTTCAAAGCCGAGGTTGAAAATTGATTGGGCAAAAAGATTAAAGCTGTCAGATCTGACTATGGTGGTGAACACTATGGTAGATATGATGGATTAGGTGAACAACATCTAGAGCCTTTTGCCAAATTCCTAGAAAAATGTGGAATCATCCCACAATACACAATGCCAGGGTCACATAACATGAATAGTATTGTTGAGCGACGAAACAGGACTTTTAAGGATATGGTAAGGAGTATGATTAGTCATTCTTCCTTATTACAATCACTCTAGGAAGAGGTACTACAAACTGCAACATATATACTGAACATAGTACATAGTAAAGTGGTCGCTATAACCCCTTATGAACTATGGTTAGGCAGTAAGCCTAGCATAAAACACTTACACATTTGGGGTTGTCCAACTGAGGCAAGACCTTGTAGGCCACATGAAAGGAAACTGGACTCAAGAATAATTAGCTCTTATTTTGTTAGGTATGCTGAACAGTCGAGGGGTTATAAGTTTTATGATCCCTCAACTAGGTCCCTTTTCGAGATGGGAAACGTGAAATTTCTTGAGGATGTTGAGTTTGATAGGGGAGATAAGTTAGGGATGTTGTCTTTGAAGATGAATCTATTCCTCTTCCTTTAGTTATTATTGACAATAATCATCCTGCTGACATTGTCCAAGACAACAATGAGGATTTTCCTATGGACCTTCCCACTCAAAATCAAGGTGTTGTTCCAGAAGAGCAAACCTAACAACCTCAAGAAGAAGTGCCACTTAGGCGATCCACTAGGGAAAGAATAAGTGCAATTTCCAGTGACTGCATTGTATTTCTTTAAAAGAATGAGTTTGTCATAAGGACAATGGAGGATGATCCAATCAACTTTCAACAAGTCAAACAAAATGCCAACTGTCAAAAGTGGATTGATGCCATGAATGAGAAGATGAAGTCCATGAAGGAAAATGACATTTGGGATCTCGTCAAGTTGCCTGAAGGTGCGAAGCCTATTAGTTGTAAATGGATTTTTAAAACCAATAGGGATTCAAATGGCAACATTGAAAGGTATAAGATACATCTAGTCGCTAAGGGTTTCACTCAGAAAGAAGGCATTGACTATAAAGAGACTTTCTCTCCAGTTTCGACGAAAGACTCTTTTAGAACAATAATGACACTTATGGCTCATTTTGATTTAGAGTTACATCAAATGGATGTCAAGACGACTTTTCTCAATGGTGACATTGAGGAGACCATATACATGGTGCAGCCAGAAAACTTTGTCTTAGGTGACTCGAAGTCTATGGTTTGCAAACTCAAGAAGAGTGGGAGTACATTTATCTTCCTAGTCTCAATCAGCGCCCCAAGGATGAAATTGAAAGAAAATGTGATATTAAAGTTAAGAAAATTCATAAGACCCCTTATGCATCAGTTGTAGGGAATCTTAAAAGAAATCAAGTATGTACGGGTCTGTATTGTGAGTACATAATAAGGATGTTAGATAGTAACTAGGGAACCCTATAATGGATCATAAAGAAATTAGGACACAAATGGGTTATCAAGAATTGGTAAAGAACATAAGGTTACATACAAACCTATTGGAAGTCAAATCAGTTGAAGATCATTAGGTATTCTGATTCTTTAGAATTCCAAGACATTGAGAGATCCATCAAGTGTCTAGGTACTTAAGGAAATAGTTCAGAGTAAAATAGTATCAACTGAACATACAGGCATAGACTCCATGCTTGTAGATCCGCTTACTAAAGGTTTACTACCCAAGGTCTTTCATGAGCATACTGCTCATATGGGTGTTGTTTTATTTGATGGTATGCAGTTTTAGTAAGAGTTTGTGTACGTCTTCAGTTCTTTTCCTTGACACTATGTATGTTCCATTTTCTGCAGAATAAAGTTGATAGTTATTGTAATGCCCCGATCCCTCACAAGACCGGAGGCCCCGATTCCATTCCCGAGGTCACAAAAAAAATGAGGGGACACGGACAGAGTCTCCCCTATTTGTAGGACTATTTGATACCTGCACATAGGCTATATAACCACAAAACAACTCCCTCACAATTTCTATCCTCCGATATCAACATATACAACAAACTCCTCAAGGCCATCTGAGCATTGGAACTCAACAAACTCAACAAAAGTACACAAGCAAGCATGCGATCTTATAGGCTATTGAAATACTGGGTTATAAAATCAGTTATCATACCACTCTAATGTTCTCTTATTCAATCTATTTAAAGATTAAATCTTTCAACCATTCTCTATCTCATTTCACACGAGCAAACAAGCTACTTAGACAATAAGGTAAATCTTTAAAGTTATTACATGTCAGTTTGGAGATTTAAATACAATCCTCTACGATGCAACATAAATACATATAGGGCTTAAACACAAATATATTACAAGAAAAATTCTTCATTTCCTTTACATAGATTACATATAACATAACTAGCTAAAACAACTTCATTCAAGGAGTCTTCCGGCCTTCTCTTTCTCAATCTCCGAACTTGAAATGGTTAGAAAGAGGGTTGAGCACACAACAATCATATGCACAGTGAGGGACGGAACATATAATCGGGGAGTTTTCAAAAAACATTTTCGTGGGAATAAAACCAATTATCATATTTACGAAACTATAACTAATAACAAGCAATAAAGAATAAGCAAGGTAATGCAATATCCACATAAACTCAATTAACAAGGCGAGACCAATGTAAAATTAACAATAAAGCGTCACATAACAAACGAAAGAGAATAACCACATCAAGAAAAGTATATGATATAGCTACAAGATCACAATCCAAGGTAACTCTCCAAGGAACAAAGGCCCAAGAAAGAGTTACACGATGGATGATCACAAGACGAGTAAGGCAATTAAGACAATGAATTCAAGTATCACTTAGTCAAGCTTGACTCAATCGGGAGATAAACTCCGGTACATTCTGGCGATACCCTCCGGCATATTCTGGAATTATATTTCGACACTTCACACATTCAGGAGGCATACCTCGGTACATTCAGGTGATTTACACCGCACGCCGATTAATCACATAACTGAGATAACATACAAACAAGAATCATCACAACTTAGCATATAATCAAGTAACCTAGTATACAAGCCCCAACCAACATCACACAACAACTGCTTAACGAACATTAGGACCATACGATTGAGATATAGGCATTAACCATGAAATAACCACAAGTGCACAAAGGAATCATTATCATGCTTTTCACGAAAACATACCAAAAGCTCACATAATCCTTAAAGTTGCAAGTAAACACATAATAACCAATTACAAGCCCATACAAGCTCTACAACATACACTTCCCACATTTTTTCCTTTGTTATCCTAAGCCATTTAACTCTAAAACAAAGACCAAGGTTCCCGATTCTCAAACGAGATATTCTATTCTTCTAATTATACATTATGGCACACTTAGGGCACACGAAACCACCCGATAACCCACATTAGCCACAAAAGCCCTGTTTTCCCCTTTATGCGTTATAATTACAAGTACTCTATTCGATGTTTAATTAAGTGTCACAACCGCACATTTAGCACCTCCTCATCCTAAGAACACTAAATATATCACTCAAATCCACCCGAATTTACATTACACCTGAAACCGCTTTATAAACTAAGCCAATTATGCATTTTCACTCAAATTTTGGGCAATCTAAGTTCATAAAATGGTAATTCTATGTTATTTAGCATCTCTAGTACATAAAGGAGGCATGAAATCAATCTAATTAGCAATTTATAGAAAAACCCTATAATTTTACTATTCATCATCTTCCTCAACATGCATTTCTCCATTTTCAACCATAACAACTTCAAATAACTATAAAAGATTGTTCTTTAATCATAAATTCGAGCAGTTGAAGCATAGACAAGTATTTATAGGCAATATAACACTAAAGCTTAAAATTAAAGTTAAGACATATATGAGGAAAATGCATATAAATGCCTAAATCCCTCACCTAAATGCTTGTAGATTCTAGATTAGGACTTGGAGAAGCTTAAACCACTTGTAGATTGCTTGGAGGATCATACAATAGCAAGAACTAGAGCAATTTTTGAAGAAAGTTACTATTCACGTAGGTCTCATTTTGGCTGATATTTTAGGTCTTTTGGCTGAATTTTTATGGTATTTTTGGCTTATATATGGTATATATTAATATGTGGGCTCAAGAGAATCCTCAACAGCTGTAACTAGTCCAACTAGTCTTGACGCCAAGGAAAAATTAATCTCATAGAATGCTAGCAAGAATACCCTCCATAGTATCATCAAGAAGTCCCATAGAAACATCAGAGAACTCTGTCGATGAAATATACTATCAAAATACCCACAAAAGGCCTATGATAATGCTACCGAGAACTTAACAAGAATACCAAAAGAATCCCCATGAAAGAAATCCCTAGCGAGGTAGCCAAATAATGGCTCCCACAAAATACTAGTTAGAAAATACCAAGAATTCACCAAAAGAAAGCCCATATGGAAATACTAAAGATGAAGCTGAACGGGATCTCAAAAGTGATTTCCGCATACTGATATCACTGATAGACACTCAATAAGGATACCAAAGATTACCATAGATAAAGTACCTAATAACAAATCTAAATAAGAATAGGAAATCCCAATAAGAAGAACCATTGAGAATCCCAATATACGTGCCCAGTACGAGGTCTGATAAGAATACTATGCAAGAATACCCAAAAGATATCACGTAGGAATCCTAAAAGAATCCCCAAAAGAATCTCATTCGTAGTTAATAGACCCTGGTAGATCACAAGTCATGCATATTAGTGATTCCAGATGTCTCAATGCCAGATAGCTAAGTTTAAACACATGTATATACATCAGTTATATTGATATAAAATAATTCATTCTTGTTCTTACCCATTCCATGAAGCAATATGACAAGGTAGACTTCGTTTCAAGCCAATTACTGTGGAGGAGCATTATCAGTAGGTCCGCCCTGAGTCCCCCTACTGGAAATCCACTCTCGGATGCTCTGCCAGTCTTTTACTCTGTGTCAATTACTACAACCGGTACATTTACTAGATTTCTTCCAACAATCATTCTTAAAATGCCCCTTACGCTTGCAGAAGGTACGATGGCGAACTTGATCAATAGTACTTTTCCCAATAGGGTCCAAGGCTAAAGACGCAACAACAAGTCCACTCGACTGGGGTCCCATAACAATCTGTCCAATCTGTTCTTGAGTCTGAATCGGTGCTTGTTGAGATTCCATAATAATCAATAGATCATGCAACTGAGTATGAAGGTACTCCAACTATGCCACAGGTTGATGGGATTGCTGCAACTCAACTACCTAAATCGGGGACCGATAATGGCTCTATTGTCCTTGAGACGGAGGGGATTGCTGTTGATTTGGACTCTGGGATAAGTTCAGCCTCTTGCTAAGTTGACTACTCTTAGCTACTAAATGCGTCCTGCATTTCTCAAATCTCAACGCCGCCTTAACAGCAGCAGAGTAAGTAGAAAAATCCCGAGAAGACAAGTTGAGTTGTATATCTGCCTCCAATCCCCGAATAAATCTCTGAATCCTCTGGCTCTCAAGCTGCACTAAAGTAGGTACATATCGGGGAAGTCTAGTAAATGTGGCCTCATATTAATCAACGGTCATATTTCCCTGTTTCAATGATATAAACTCTTGCCCCGCCTTTCGCGTGCTACCTTAGAAATGTACTTATCTCGAAACTCCCTAACAAAGTTGACCCACAAGTGTGGTACATCCTCCTCCTCCCACCTTAGCTTTACAGTCCTCCACCATTGATCAACATCTCCTTCAAGCAAGAACACAGCAAATGAGACTCTTCTCTCGTCAGAATATTCTAAGGCATTGAAGATCTTCTCAATCCGATTTAACCATCGTTCAGCCTGTATATCATCTGGCTCCCCAAGGAATACAGTTGCCCCGTTTTCAAGAAACTTTTCAAGTTGATTACTATTACTATCACTAGTACCTGCCCGTCTTTGTTCCACGAGTAGTTCAGTAATTCTGCCTAAAGTGGTCGTCAACCGCTCATTAATAGCTTGTTGTCCCGGATCTACTGCCCTTGTACTCTAACCTGAAGTCTGACTTCTACTTCTACTTCCCTTCATATGATAACTAGAATGCAATATGTTATGACAAGTATGCAAAATATGACACAAACATAGGTGCACCACATAATGAAATAACCATATAAGCATGTAATAACAATTAAAGCCACATAAGTATTGAACTTCACGTAGAATAAGTTGATCAAGTATTCACATTAATCACAACAAGTACAAATAACCACTAAATTGCACATACTATACATATTTCATATTCCACACAAACATAACACTTAGGAACACATTGTCATTCAAGTAAGCACATCAATCTTCTCAAGCAGACACTTATAACACAAGTTTCACACATTATGCAGTTAGGACACCTAGGTGCACAAAATTTCCAATGAAGCCACACAAGTATACATAGTTATAAATTTGCACATCCAACACACTATGCCTATTCTGTAATGCCCCGATCCCTCACTAGACCCGAGGCTCTAATAACCAAGCTATTCTCAACCCCATTTCCAAACTCGGTCACAAAATTTAGGAAAAACGGACAGAGTCTCCCCTGTACCGTGGACATTCTGAAAACCTGTAAGCATTCAAATAAAACCACAAGGAAAAAGGAACAACATTTCTAATTGAAATCCTAACTTCAAGGCCATCCAAGCCTTAAGCAACACAAGACAATATAAATACATACAAGCATGCAACAATAGTCTTAAAATCTTTGTCTTCATTCGCTTATCATACCATTCTATGTTAGCAATTAAAGCCAACCATACATCCGTTCATTCACACCCAAGCATGCAACATAGCTAGAAGCAGAAGCATAAGTTATTACATGCCACAATTTCATAACAATTACAACATCCACTTAGCTTTCAAAACATGCAACTACCCAAATATATACATAAGCCCTTAAGCTCCAAAATAGAACATAAAGTAGAACAAACAAGGTCTTCCACAGTTTAGCAGGCAATTACTCCAATCTCAAGTAATAGCACATAGCAATCAAAGCAACTCCTTCAACTGCACCACCTGAAACATGTTTAGCAAGGTATGAGCAATCACAATTTCCCAGTGAGGGATAAGGTCTACCGAGGACGTGCAATGCAGCAGTTAGTACAAATAAAGCAATTAAACAATTAAAATGCGCTTAAGCAATAAGATACCACACATCAAGGAAAGTCAAACAACCACTGAAACATAATCAAAGGTAACTCTCCAAGGAACAAAGGCCTAAGCGAGAGTTACTCAAAAGGATACACATCATGTAACTCTCCAAGGAACAAAGGCCCAAGCGAGAGTTACACAATAAGGAATACCCGAAGATCTTGAACTCGTACCACGAACCACGAACCACGAACCTCGAACCACGAATAGAAATCCTGAAGAATAATGTCACTGATAACAATAAGCCGGCATCCCCTTATAACTCCATGTTTGGTGTACTCCGAATGTACCTCGAAATCCTACGACCCAACTCTCCCTAGGCGGTATCCCAAGCGAGAGAGGGACTGGGCAACCATGGTAGCCGAGGTATACCGGCAACCCCGATGCCGCCCGGCTTCTATGACACTACCATGCCCGAATGGTTGCGCAACCACGATGCAATGCACTCAAAATGATAACAATAAGATAAATCAATAAATACATGATCGAGGGACAACAAAGTAGGTTGCCCTCACACACAATATATAGACAATAAGTGCACATAATCTAAGTACAAGTAAATAAACTATTATGCACATAAGGATGAAGTCTCCCTCACCTCTACCAAGCTCCAAAATGCAAGATTGGCTTCAAATTACCCTCAATCACCTTGAACATAAAGTTAAACATTGTTTCAATTACTCTTTAACTACAACATTCATTAATTGTCCAACTAGGTTAGCTAACTCATAGTTTACTTAATTAACATACAACCAAGTAATCATTCAAGTAATATAATATACAAACAATATAACTAACAAACAATAAAATCATGATATAAGCATGTTCCACAATCATTTAAAAGAGCATTTTAAGCATAGATAACCATATTTAATTCCATAATAGTACTATCAATTTATAAAGCCAATAATCCATACTTATTCTCATTATAATTAACTCAATATAACACTCAAGGAAAACACTTAGAACTATGGCAATACAATTACTATAAACAATGATTATTTTAGAATCTTCAATTTAAGAAAACAATTATGCAAATTACAAAGGGGCATATTCAAGATTCACATAAAACAATACCAAAAGCTCCACAACATCTTGAAACCACATTTAAGCTCATTAGGAGTCATGCCAAGGTCTTAGAAGCATGAGACATTCGAATTCCTGCTTTAACCCCTTTGCAATATAACCCGTCTTCCTTCCAAACACATGTCATTGTTCTAGATTAACAAGTAGCCTATACCATGCTCCTAGCTAACCCCGTAGGCACCCTTAGGACACTCAAAGTCACGCAATTACCCGCATTTAGTCCGAAAGCCCCAAATTCCCTCTTTTGGCTTTGTACTACACGTACCTCACTCAAGGCTCAAACGGGAGCTAGCAAAGCATAATTAGGGTCTACTTAGCCTAGGGACATCAAAAGTGAAGGCCAATTTTACCCGGATTCGCGATAAGCCCGAAACCTCTTTCTAAAAGCCGGCTATTTCCTTCTTTCGTTAGGTTATGAGCAATTAAATCCTACGGGGCATTTACACTACTTTCATTAACACCTAGAGCATCTATTAGAACCATTGATTCAAGCTATAAAGTCCGATTCCACAAAACCCTAAAATTCCCATCACTATTCATTCCCTACGATCAACAAGCGATTCCAACCGTTTAAACTACGAAACAATAGCTTAAATTAGGTATCTACTACTTATATATAACATATATAAGCATATTTGAGCATTGCAATAGCATTTAAGAGCAAAACAAGAAATTCAAGAAAGTTGTCACATTTAAAAAATGCAAAAATAGCATGCAAATCTCTCACCTATTGCGCGTAGGAGCTCCTAAGAGGCTAGTAAACACCCTAAACCACTTGCACCTAGCTTGGCTTGGCTTGGATTGAAGATTTTTTGAGCAAAAATCTCTCCTTTTCCTCCTATGTTAATTTTCGGATTTGCTACTGTGTTTTCAGCTTTTCCTTTTTTTTTTGTGTTTTGCTAACTTATGAGCTTAGTGTGAGGTGTTGAGCATATATAAGTCTATATGTTTTATTTTAGTGTGAGTATGTTGGTCAAAATATGAATTAAGCTAGTTTAAAGTAAGTCCTAAGTACAATTTAAATGATAGCCAATCAAAACACATAGTTTTGTTACGTAATACTATTTATTAGTTTCAACAAATCATTTTCTAAACGGATACTCCTATGGCTTTTAGCTCAAATGCATATTTTTATCATTTCTAAAACAATTAATATGATTTAAGAAAAATGCTAATTCAAATTAATTAAGAGGTTGAAAAGCGTGATGAATAGTAACTACATAAGCAACAAGCAATGCATAATGAAAATGCGCAAATAGTAGATGCAACAGTAAATAAATGTACGGTGAAGTTCTCGGGCGTCACATCCTCTCCCCCTTAAACAAGTTGCGTCCACGCAATTCTTCTTCCAAGAGAACTCCACATGAACTGAAAACCAACTTCAATTACCCTTTATCAGTTGCTGAGCAAGAATGCCGTATATGAATTCTCGTAAGAACCTATTAAGAAATCCCAGTAGTACTCCAGTGAATCCCCAAATAATAAGGCCAAATAAAGGCTCCAATAGAAATGCTACATAGAAATCCAAATAAGAATCTCGCTGGCACGAACACTATAGAATAATATAATCCCAACTAAAAGTGGCTAGAAAATACCAATGAAAGATTGGAGCATAAATACTGTAGATAATACTGTAATGGCTGAATAGAATTCCAAATACCGAGTTTTCAGAGAAATGCCAATAAGAAAATACCAAAAGAATGCTAAATAAGAAAATACCAAAAGAATACCTTAGAGAACAGTCATATAGAAATCCTAAGGGAACCCATTCATTTTTTATTACTGAGTAAAGAAAAAAACATAGGAAGAAATCCCAATACTTGAGTTCTGCCCACAACACCAACTCCCAAATAAAACGGCTGATCAACCACTTCACGTTCCTACTAATCCACATAACCTTGCCACTAATTAGCTCTCTTTAGGGGGAGGAAGAAGTCTTTCTTACCATTTCAACGGGACATGTATGAATGCCAAGATATCACATTTACACATATAAGTTTTAAACTATTATGAAAACATGTTTATATAAGAGTTTATAACATAGTTTAATCAACAAGACAATTTAAATATGAGTCACGACATAACCAATCCAAATCACCACAAAACTTAATTCAGAAACATTCAAGTACACACATTACAATCAATAATTCAAGCAAATAATGATTCATGAGGTCACTTCGATTATGAGGTCAATTCGATTCACATTTAGTCACTTCACTTCACTTAACAAGCATTCAACACATAATGCACAACTATATCACACGGATGCACACATTCAAGTCAAGATACCCAACCTCACGTACAAACACACACTTCCAAGAAACACGTAACAAGCACACATTCAAGGCTTACTACCCAACAGACCGAGGACCTTGTCTTGGATGAGAGCTAACTAAGCTCTGATACCACCTATAACGCCCTGATCCCTCACGAGACCGGAGGCTCTAATAACCAAGCTATTCTCAACCCCATTTCCAAACCCGGTCACAAAATTTAGGAAAAACGAACTGAGTCTCCCCTGTACCGTGCACATTCTGAAAACCTGTAAGTATTCAAATAAAACCACAAGGAAAAAGGATCAACATTTCTAATTGAATTCCCAACTTCAAGGCCATTTGAGCCTTAAGCAACACAAGACAATATAAATACATACAAGCATGCAACAGTAGTCTTAAAATCTTTGTTTTCATTCGCTTATCATACCATTCTATGTTAGCCATTAAACATTCTTAGAAATTAAAGCCAACCATACATCCGTTCATTCACACCCAAGCATGCAACATAGCTAGAAGCAGAAGCATAAGTTATTACATGCCACAATTCCATAACACTTACTACATCCACTTAGCTTTCAAACTTGCAACTACCCAAATATATACATAATCCCTTAGGCTCCAAAATAGAACATAAAGTAGAACAAGCAAGGTCGTCAACAGTTTAGCAGGGAATCGCTCCAATCTCAAGTAATAGCACATAGCAATCAAGTCAACTTATCCAACTGCACCACCTGAAACATGTTTAGTGAGGTATGAGCAATCACAATTGCCTAGTGAGGGATAAGGTCTACCGGGGACGTGCAATGCAGCAGTTAGTACAAATAAAGCAATTAAACAATTAATATGCGCTTAAGCAATAAGATACCACACATCAAGGAAAGTTAAACAACCACGAAAACACAATCAAAGGTAACTCTCCAAGGAACAAAGGCCCAAACGAGAGTTACTCAAAAGGATACACATCATGTAACTCTCCAAGGAATAAAGGCCCAAGCGAGAGTTATACAATAAGGAATACCAGAAGATCTTGAACTCGTACCACCAACCACGAACCTCGAACCACGAACAGAAATCCCGAAGAATAATGTTACTGATAACGATAAGCCGACATCCCCTTATAACTCCAGGTTGGGTGTACTCCTGATGTACCCCGAAATCCTACGACCCAACTCTCCCTGGGCAGCATCCCAAGCGAGAGAGGGACTGGGCAACCATGGTAGCCGAGGTATACTGGCAAGCCCGATGCCGCCCGGCTTCCACGACGCTACCATGCCCAAATGGTTGCGCAACCATGATACAATGTACTCAAAATGATAACAATAAGATAAACCAATAAATAGATGATCGAGGAACAACAAAGTAGGTTGCCATCACACACAATATATAGACAATAAGTGCACAAAATCTAAGTACAAGTAAATAACTATTATGCACATAAGGATGATGTCTCCCTCACCTATACCATGCTCCAAAATGCAAGATTGGCTTCATATCACCCTCAATCACCTTGAACCTCAAGTTAAACATTGTTTCAATTACTCTTTAACTACAACATTCATTAATTATCCAACTAGGTTAGCTAACTCATAGTTTACTTAATTAACATACAACCAAGTAATCATTCAAGTAATATAATATACAAACAATATAACTAACAAGCGATAAAATCATGATATAAGCATGTTCCACAATCATTTAAAAGAGCATTTTAAGCATAGATAACCATGTTCAATTCCATAACAGTACTATCAATTTATAAAACCATTAATCCATACTTATTCTCATTATAATTAACTCAATATAACACTCAAGGAAAACACTTAGAACTATGGCAATATAATTACTATAAACAAGAATTCACTTAGAATCTTCAATTTAAGAAAGCAATTATACAAATTACAAAAGGGCATATTCAGGATTTACATAAAACTATACCAAAAGCTCCAAAACACCTTGAAACCACATTTAAGCACACAAGGAGTCATGCCATGGTCTTAGAAGCGTGAGACATTCGGATTCCTACTTTAACCCCTTTGCAATACAACCCGTTTTTCTTCCAAACTCATGTCATTGTTCTAGATTAGCAACTGGCCTATACCATGCTCCTAGTTAACCCCTTAGGCACCCTTAGGACATTCAAAGTCACGCAATTACTCGCATTTAGCCCAAAAGCCCCAAATTCCCTCTTTTGGATTTGTACTACACGTACCTCACTCAAGGCTCAAACGGGAGCTAGCAAAGCATAATTAGGGTCTACTTAGCCTAGGGACATCAAAAGTGGAGGCCAATTTTACCCGGATTCACGATAACCCCGAAACCCCTTTCTAAAAGTCGGCTATTTCCTTCTTTCGTTAGGTTATGAGCAATTAAACCCTACGGGGCCTTTACACTACTTTCATTAACATCTAGAGCACCTATTAGAACCATTGATTCAAGCTATAAGTCCGATTTCACAAAAATCTAAAATTCCCGTCACTATTCATGCCCTATGATCAACAAGTGATTCCAACCGTTTAAACTACGAAACAATAGCATAAATTAGGTCTCTACTACTTATATTTAACATAAATAAGCATATTTGAGGATTGCAATAACATTTTAGAGCAAAACAAGAAATTCAAGAAAGTTGTCACATTTAAAAAATGCAAAAATAGCATACAAATCTCTCACCTATTGCCCGTAGGAGCTCCTAGGAGGCTAGTAAACACCCTCAACCACTTGCACCTAGCTTGGCTTGGCTTGGATTGAATATTTTTTGAGCAAAAATCTCTCATTCTCCTCATATGTTAATTTTCGGATTTGCTACAGTATTTTCAGCTTTTCCTTTCTTTTTTTGTGTTTTGCTAACTTATGAGCTTAGTGTGAGGTGTTGAGCATATATAAGTCTATATGTTTTATTTTAGTGTGAGTATGTTGGTCAAAATATTAATTAAGCTAGTTTAAAGTGAGTCCTAAGTGCAATTTAAATGATAGCTAATCAAAACACATAGTTTTGTCATGTAATACTATTCATTAGTTTTAACAAATCATTTTCTAAACGGATGCTCCTATTGCTTTTAGCTCAAATGCACATTTTTCTCATTCCTAAAACAATTAACATGATTTAAGAAAAATGCTAATTCGAATTAATTAAGGGGTTGAAAAGCGTGATGAATAGTAACAACATAAGCAACAAACAATGCATAGTGAAAATGCGCAAATAGGAGATGCAACAGTAAATAAATGTACGGTGAAGTTCTCGGGCGTCACATATTCCACATAAACAATCCCCTAGAAACACATTGACATTCAAGACACACAAGTCTCATATGCAAGCACACATTTTTTACAAACATATGAAAATCTCATGAACTCACTCGAGGTTCTGCTACCCAACAGACCGAGGACCTTGTCCCAGTTGAGAGCTAACTAAGCTCTGATATCAACTGTAACACCCCGATCCGTCATGAGATTGGAGGCCCCGATTCCATTTCCGAGGTCACAAAAAAAGAGGGGAAATGCACAGAGTCTCCCCTATTTGTATGACTATCTGATACCTGCACACAAGCTACATAACCACAAAACAACTCCCTCACAATTCTCGTCCTCCGATATCAACACATATAACAAACTCCTCAAGGTCATCCGAGCCTTGGAACTCAACAAACTCAACAAAAGTAGACAAGCAAGCATGCGATCTTATAGGCTATTGAAATACTGGGTTATAAAATCAGTTATCATACCACTCTAATGTTCTTTATTCAATCTATTTAAAGATTAAATCTTTCAACCATTCTCTATCTCATTTCACACAAGCAAACAAGCTACTTAGACAATAGGGTAAATCTTTAAAGTTATTACATGCCAGTTGGGAGATTTAAATACAATCCTCTACAATGCAACATAAATACGTACAGGGCTTAACCGGACACAAATATATTACAAGACAAATTCTTCATTTGCTTTACGTAGATTACATATAACACAACTAGCTAAAACAACTTCATTCAAGGAGTCTTCCGGCCTTCTCTTTCTCAATCTCCGAACCTGAAATGGTTAGAAAGAAGGTTGAGCACACAACATTCGTATGCCCAGTGAGGGGGGGAACATATAATCAGGGAGTTTTCAAAAAACATTTTTGTGCAATGCATATAAAGCATAAAATCAATTAACAAGTTAAAGCACTCATTCGAGGGAATAAAATCAATTATCATATTTGGGGAACTATAACTAATAACAAGCAATAAAGAATAAGCAAGGTAATGCAATATCCACATAAACTCAATTAACAAGGTGAGACTAATGTACAATTAACAATTAAGCGTCACATAACAAAGGAAAGAGAATAACCACATCAAGATAAGTATATGATATAGCTACAAGATCACAATCCAAGGTAACTTTCCAAGGAAGAAAGGCCCAAGCAAGAGTTACACGATGGATGATCACAAGATGAGTAAGGCAATTAAGACAATTAATTCAAGTATCACTTAGTCAAGCTTGACTTAATCAGGAGATAAACTCCGGTACATTTTGGCGATAGCCTCCGGCATATTCAGAAATTATATTCTGACACTTCGTACATTTAGGAGGTATACCCTCGTACATTTAGGTGATTTACACCGCACGCCGATTAATCACATGTCTGAGATAACATACAAACAGGAATCATCACAACTTAGCATATAATCAAGTAACCTAGTATACAAGCCCTAACCAACATCACACAACAACCACTTAACGAACATTAGAACTATACGATTGAGATATAGGCATTAAACATGAAATAACCATAAGTGCACAAAGGAATCATTATCATGTTTTTCACGAAAACATACCGAAAGCTCACATAATTCTTAAAGTTGCAAGTAAACACATAATAACCAATTACAAGCCCATACAAGCTCTACAACATACAATTCCCACATTTTCCCCTTTGTTATCCTAAGCCATTTAACTCTAAAACAAAGACCAAGGTTCCCGATTCTCAAACGAGCTATTATATTCTTCTAATTATACATTATGGCACACTTAGGGCACACGAAACCACCCGATAGCCCACATTAGCCACAAAAGCCCTGTTTTCCCCTTTATGCGTTATAACTATAAGTACTCTATTCGATGTTTAATTAAGCATCATAACTGTACATTTAGCACCTTCTCACCCTAAGAACACTAAATATATCACTCAAATTCACCCTGATTTACATTACACCCGAAACCCCTTTATAAACTAAGCCAATTATGTATTTTCACTCAAATTTCGGGCAATCCAAGTTCATAAAATGGTAATTCTACATTATTTAGCATCTCTAGTACTTAAAGGAGGCATAAAATAAATCTAATTTGCAATTTATTGCAAAACCCTATAATTTTACTATTCATCTTCTTCAACATGCATTTCTCCATTTTCAACCATAACAACTTCAAATAACTATAAAAGAGTGTTCTTTAATCATAAATAAGAGGAATTGAAGCATAGACAAGTATTTATAGGCAATATAACACTAAAGCTTAAAATTAAAGTTAAGACATATATGTGAAAAATGCATATAAATGCCTAAATCCCTCACCTAAATGCTTGTAGATGCTAGATTAGGACTTGGAGAAGCTTAAACCACTTGTAGATTGCTTGGAGGATCATACAATAGCAAGAACTAGAGCAATTTTTTAAGAAAGTTACTATTCCCATAGGTCTCATTTTGGCTGATTTTTTAGGGCTTTTGGCTGAATTTTTATGGTGTTTTTGGCTTATATATGGTATATATTAATATGTGGGCTAATTTGGGGTAAAAAATAATGCAAGTCCAAGTCAAATTTTAGCTTTAAAATGCAATTAAAGTTAACTAGTTTAGTAACTAAATGTTCCCACTATTTTACTATTAATACGATACCTAAACTTATTTTCTAAACGCACACTCCTAACATTGAATACACAAAACAACACTTTTTCTCATTCCTCATACAAGTCATATAACAGGGGAAAAATGCAATTTCAGAAAAATAAAGCAGTCGATTTCACTATAAATAGTGACTTTTACTAAAAAGTGAATAAATGCACATTTTAATGCACAAATAAGATATGCAACAATTAATTATGAATATAAGAAAAGTCTCAGGTGCCACAGTTATACTTCCTTTTATTACTCTTGATGTTTTATCTTTCAATTGTGGTTTAACATAAGGTTTGAAAGACTAAGGTTTGATCTCACTACAGAATAAAGTTTGGACCAATTGGAAATAGGCATGTTTGAGATCACATTGCATGTAATTTCCAAGCCACACATCCATATTTGATCTATGTCATTGAATATATTTGGTATGGTGATCATTGATAGGTCCCGTTATGGTGTAATGTAATGAAGGCCGCTTTGGTCTCATGCTGGTTGTGAGACCCCATATTTTGCTTTATCTTGTTTTGCGTACTTTACCTCGTTTTGCGTGAATTGACCTGTTTATGTGATATATGACTTAGAATGTGCTAAATATGTGATTAATACACCTAATACATGCTAAGTGTGCATTCATGAAATTTTCATAAAAAACGGAATCAGAAATTTTATCACCGGTTTTGGTGAATAGTATTTTTGAACACATGTCCGCTAAAATTTTTACCGGTGTATTTTAAAAATTTTAAAACGTAGTCCTCGAGTATTAATAGACCCGTGTTTGATTAAAACAGATTTGGAATTGGTTTTGAAATTTTAAAGATTTTTACACTTTCTTTTGCAAGAAAACGAGTTTTAAGCCGATTCAGGTGAAACTATTTTAATGCAACCTTCTTTGTTACCTAAAATATAATGTCTAGAATTTATTTAAGTGCTAATTTAATAGTTGAGCAAGAAATACTCAAGAAATGAATTAAAGGACTAAATAACTAACTTTGACTTTGCAATTTTTTTAATTGACCAAGCTTTTATTTGCATAATATCATCAACACACACTAAACACAACACAAAACATACTCCTCAACACACACAAAGGGCCGAGAGTTTCAAGGGAGAAAAAGAGAAAGGATTTTCAAGGTTTTCAAAGCAAATTTTCATAGAAAAACCTAGTTTTTATCCGTAGCACTTCATGCCGAGTTGGATTCCGCTTGTTGGGCATGCATTGCACGCATATCTAGGCTTATATCAAATCAAAGGTGAGAAAAATTATAAATCTCAAAACTCATTTTTTATGTTTTTGCTTATAACTACATTTTGAACCGTTAGAATGTTAATTTGAAGTTATATTATTGATCAGTGTGTGCTAGGGATCGTTTATGTGTATTACTACAAGATTTGATCCATTGTAGCAAAATTATTTATTTTCGGATATTTAAAGTTGATAGATTGGCTATTTGAGGATTATCTTGATGTGTTGTGGTTGGAATCGATTGCCGTCGATTTCTAAAAGTTTGTTAATTATGTGGTAACGCCGTTATAATTCCAAATTTTTGATTGCGATGTTTGGGTGAAAATCCAAAAATTTCAGCCTAGGCGCATTGAGGTTTTAGGGCTGTTGGGTCTGATTTTGATATGTCTTGGTTGGTTTCCGAGAGGGATAATGTAGTTGATTGAATGGGTGAGTGTTTGAAACTGATTTGGAGTTGTTTGGATTAGTAGAATGTAAGATATGATTATTTGAAGTTTAGGTTGTCTTTCTTTAAATTGTTGATTAGAGCCTTTAGATGATTGGGTGGTGTTTGAGTGATTGAATAGTGAGTTGTTGATGGTTAGATTAGGGTTAGATTACGTGTCTTATGCATGTTAAGTTGGATGACCTACTTTGTCATCTAACTTAGTTATTTGTTTAATTGATTACTTGATGTTATATTGATGTTATATTGATGTTATATTGATGATTATTGATATTACATTGATGGAAATGGATGATTATTGATGATTATTGATTGATGATTGATGAATCGGGAAATAGGCAGTTCTACTAGACTGTCCTCCTGTGAATGATGTTTATTATTATTGTTGAGTCTTGGTGTGTGTGTGCCACCTCTCGGGCAGCGTCGGGCTGTCGGGTTGATAATGGTATGACTACCAGAGACTACCTTTAGCTCACATGACGGAGGTGTCATGGAGGGAAAGGCTAGTGAGGTACATCGGGTACGTGAGTAATGGGGAGTTATAAGAAGAATGGTTGAGATCGTGATGGCGTGTGGAGCTACACCAAATTGAGTATCCTTTATTGATTGGTCATTATAGTTATGTGTTTATATTATATTGATGTTTATTTGTGTGTTTACTTGCTCAAAGGATCATTTCCAAGGAGTTTAGTAAATACTGTAAGAGATCTATCAGATTCTCACTGAGCTTGTTTATATAAGCTCACTCTCTTTTATTACATGCATACAGGTATCCTTTCGCAAGATTTCGGGTACGTGCCTCCAGAAGCGGATAATGTGCCATATGTGGATGAGTCCTATGTGCCAGAGTCTTGTCCTTGATGCTTGAGATGTTGTATACTCTATTATCATGTATATTAAACTAGTTGTCTTTTATTTTTCCTTGTAATTTATGATGTATAAGTTGTAGTAAAGATAATGAACTAAATGATGCTCACTTAGTAGTCTTTCTTTTGTTAAGATCTAGGTTGCTAAGTTGGTTTATAATATATTTTGATATGTATGTTAAAGTTAAGGTATTATGTTGGAACGGAGGCATATAACTATGAATGGATCGTCTAAGAGTGATTGTTGTATAATATGGTTATGTTGTATGTTGTTAATAGTTTTAAGGAATTGATTGTTGTTTGGTTGAGGAGTTTGATTGTATAATGTTCTGAGAGGTTGGTTTAGAGCCTCGGTGTCTTGATTACTATCGTTATACTGCCGAAATTCCGTTGCGTCCTGACTGATCGTAGGTGGGATCGAGTTGGGGCGTGACACTGGTATAAGAGATGAACCGGATTGTTTCAGAAGATGTTTTAAGAGTATGTAACAATTTTGTGCACATAAAGTTATGAAATATAATTGTCTTCGGTATTAATGTGTAGCCCAAGTGAGAGATTGTTGGAATTATTTTCAATAATCTATTTTGGGCTTACACGTAATTAACAATTTTATTTGGGCTACTATTCTAATTAGGATAATTAAGTGATCTAATTCTAGTAAAGATCCTAATAAGACATCTTATCCAATATGGACTATGTAATGTATGGTATCCAATAGCAACTTGGTTTAGGATTATTGGGGTTCTAATCAGGTTGTCTATAAAAAGAGGTCTTAGTCCCCAAGGCTAAAGACACCATATTCTCTGTTTTCTCAAATTCCCACCTTAAGCAACATACAGCAAGAGAATCCTATTTAGTCTGTGAAAGGCCTTGCAACAAATTCTCAAAGGTTTTCCTGCTTTTATGTTATTGTTGTCATGGATTTAGGTATGCTATTCTCATAACTTTAAATTTTGCAATCCTGATATTCTGAACGAAGTGTATGATTATATGAATATATTAATTATGTTCTTACAAATACATGTTTCGTTCCATTACTCATTTTGTTTGTTTCACTTGACATGAGATAATGACCAAAATAAACAAAAAGAATTCAATAATATTGGATACTCTTTGGTTCTTAACATTGAAAACTCTTCTTGGAAAGCTAAGCCAAAAGGTTGATTTGACATTGTACATAGATCCATGCAATCAGGTATTATTCTTTATTTTGAACAAGTTTTCATTTCATAAATGTTATTTCCAAGAAAAGATCATACATGTTATGATTTTGACTAATGTAGGTTAAGTTCTGAGTGGATGAACTTAGTGTTTTGACCCTCCCTTCTGCCATGTTAAGCACTTGAAGTTGAGAGTATTCACGCTCATATCTAATTATTTCCAAGAAAAGATGTAATGCCCCGAACCCAACCCCACGTATAGGTTAAGTCCGGACCGGGTACACGGACAGAGTTTCTCGGTACCGTGAATTAACTGTTAACCTGCAACAACCACAAACAATCACCAAACCACAAACTAACTTCTTATACATTCCCATCCTTCTTGACAATACATACAACAAACTCCTCAAGGCCATCCGAGCTTTGAAACTGAACAAAAGCATATCATACAAGAATACAAGACATAACTTTAGAATTCTAAGCTACAAGTTTACTTATATATCAAGTCCGTCTATCAACTATTCTCACACAAGCATGGAACTGAAAGTAGTAAAGTCTATCATTATTTATTACATAACAACTAAGCTATCAAGCCATACAAGATTTCAACTTTTGTTACATCTGCCAAAACTAACACCAATACAAATAAGACTACAAAGGTTTCAAAAAGATTCAATAAGCAACAACTTCACGTAATCTGCACATAACATCCAACCTCAGCATACAACCAATCAAGGAAGCTGATCTATTTGAACTTCTTCTTCTTTTTCTATAGCTACAAGCTGGGGATTCACCTCAGCTTCTCTTGAAACATGTTAAAAGAGGAGTGAGCAACAAAGTTGCCTAGCGAGGGAGGGGTACAATAAACCGGGGTATTTTCGCAAAAGATTTTGTGCAATGCTAGCACAAGTAATACAACATAACAAACTAACTTAATAACAGTAAACACATTAAACATGATACATTTCATCTTCTTGTCCACGATCTCAAACCACGAACCATGATCTTCATGTAAATGCCATCAAACCCCTTATTCCTCCAATGGGATACTCCGGATGTACCTCGATCCAACGACCCATTCTCCCAAAGTAGGTCCGTATGCCCCAACGAGGTGAACCACGCCTCTGGGGTATGGGAGTATGCCTTAGCGAGAATGGGAATAGGAACCATAGTAGCCGAGCTAGACCAACAGCCCAATGTTGCATGGAGTTTCTCGATACTACCATGTCCGAGAAGGTTGCGCAACCCTGAATTATGATCACGAGAACCAAGAGTACCAATAATCATATTTGAGGGACAACAAAGTAGGCCGCCCTCGTAATTAGTCACAATATAAGCTTTTACACATGAAATAACCAAATAAGTACAAAGGGGCAATTAATATACTTTTCCACAAAACTCTACAAATAGCTTGAATATGCTTTAGACATGCATGTAGACATACAATAGGCATCTATATGTTAATACAAGCACTAATGCATCTAATTACTACATTTTCCCTTTTGACAACTATGCAATTTTACTTCCAAACGAGATTCAAGGTTCCAATTCTACAAACCGACTATACTTCATCTCTAAGGATACTCAAAGACACCTATCCAAGCCCTAAAAATCCGCTTTGGAGACAAAAGCTCGGGAAGGCCCCGAGTTGATTTTAACTACAACTACTCTAAGTGCCCTTCAAACCAATGCAACGAAAGCACCAAAAGTGCTTCCATGCTTAGTAGATACCTAATCTAAGGTTCAATTGTGCCCGGATTATGTTTTACGAAAAAACCCCTTTTAAATTTTATCTAAATTCATATTTTAACTCAATTCCGGGAAAATTAATTACACACAAGCATTTATCTATGTTCAATAACATCTAAAGCACTTATATGAAGCACAAGATTGATCTAATTAGCCATTTATAGCAAAACCCTAGAATTGAGCACTATTCATCATCTCTTTCATGTGATCTAAGCTTTCAACCATGTAATAAGCCATTAAGCTAAGCAAGCAAGGTCTATATAGCATGTAGAGCATGTATATCACAATATTCAAGCAATACAATAGCTATAATTAACAAATCTCAAAATCTCAAAAGTTGACATAAACTTTAAAATGATACAAATGCAAACTCCCTCACTTGTACAAGGTTTAGGCAAGTAGCAGTAGCTCCTAGATGCTCCAAACAACCTTCAAAGCCAAGCCAAGTGACCAATTGCAAGGATTGAAGTTGAAGTTTTTTTTTCTTTTCTTCTATGGCGGTTGGGTAAGGGGGACTTTTTGGGCATTTTCTCAATTGTTTTGTGTGTAATTGCTATGTATGTATGTTGTAGTATATGTGTATTTTATGTATATGGTTTAATTTGAGGTCAAATGCTTGCACAACTGAGTCAAATGTAGGCCAAAAATCCAATTAAAAGACTAACTACTAGTTAACTATGTTATATTTCTAATGTTTCACTATTCATGCGAACCGGAAATTATTTCCCAAATGTTCGTTCCCAACACCCAAAGATCAAAATCCCATGTTTTCGATTCTTTTTATAAGTTATACTATCTAGGAAAAATATTAATTTGAACAAATTAGACAGTCAGTTTTCTTATGAATAGTAACCGTCAAGTAATGCATATTTAAACTAAAACTAAAGCACATTAAAATGCACAAAGGAATATGCAACAGTTATTTATGAATACGATGCAAAGTCTTGGGCGTCACATCCTCTTTCCCTTAAACTAATTGCGTCCACGCAATTCTTACATGATTCAGGAAACAGCTCGGGATATCTATCTCTCATCTGCTCCTCCCACTCCCAAGTGGCATCCTCTATTCCTTGATGATCCAAAGAGCCTTCACCATCGGAATGCTTTTAGTTTTGAGATCTTGAACCTTTCTATCCACAACCCAAGGAGGTTTCTCTACATAGGTCAAAGTCTCACTGATCTCTAACAGTTTCAGCTCTAGAATGTGCGAATGATATGGCTAATACTTCATCAACATTGACACATGGAACACATCATGCAATTTGCCCAAACTCAAAGGTAATGCTAATCAGTAAGCCAAATCACCAACTTTCTCAATAATCTCAAACAGTCCCAAATATTGCTCAAATGCACATTTTTCTCATTCCTATAACAGTTAATATGATTTAAGAAAAATACTATTTCATGGTAATTATGCAGTTGAAAAACAAAAGGAATAGTAGCTAAAGAAGACATAAATTAAAGTATAAAAGAAATGCGCACATAGTGGATGCAACAATAATCTAGAAGTACGACAAAATCTTGGGTGTCATACTACATATGGGTTAAGTCCGGACTCGGTACACGGACAAAGTCACCTCTGTACCGTGGACTAACTGTTAACCTGCAACAACCATAAACAACCACCAAACCATAAACTAACTTCTCATACACTCCCATCCTTCTTGACAATACATACAACAAACTCCTCAAGGCCATCCGAGCCTTGGAACTCAACAAAAGCATATCACACAAGCATACAAGACATAACTTTGGAATTCTAAGCTAAAGGTTTACTTATATATCAAGTCCGTCTATCAACTATTTTCACACAAGCATGCAATTGAAAGTAGTAAAGTCTATCATTAGTTATTACATAATAACTAATCTATCAAGCCATACAAGATTTCAACTTTTGTTACAACTACAAAAACTAACACCAATACATACAAGGCCACAAAGGTCTCAAAAAAATTTAATTAGCAACAACTTCACGTAGTCTGCACATAACATCCAACCTCAGCACACACGCAATCAAGGAAGCTGATCTATTTGAACTTCTTCTTCTTCTTCTACAGCTACAAGCTAGGGATTCACCTCAGCTTCTCTTAAAACATGTTAAAAGATGAGTGAGCAACAAAGTTGCCCAGCGAGGGAGAGGTACAGTAAACTGGGGTATTTTCGCAAACGATTTCGTGCAATGTGACATGGAGAATAACACAAGTAATACAATATAACAAACTAATTGAATAACAATAAAAACATTAAAAATGATACGGTTCATCTTCTTGTCCTCGATCTCAAACCATGAACCATGATCTTCAAGCAAATGCCGGTAAACCCCTTATTCATCTAATGTGGGATTCCGGATGTACCCCGATCCTACAACCCATTCTTCTGAGATAGGTCCATATGACCCAATGAGGTGAACCACGCATCTGGGGTATAGGAGTATGCCTCAGTGAGAATGGGAATAGGAACCATGGTAGCCGAGCTAGACCGACAGCCTGATGCTGCCTAGAGTTTCTCGACACTACCATATTTGAGAAGGTTGCACAACCCCAAATCATGATCACGAGAACCAAGAATACCAATAATCACATTTGAGAGATGACAAACACTACAAAAAAGAAGGTGATTTGTGACGAAATTTTGTGACGAAACTAAAATCGTCACAAATTGGGACAAATTGCTAAGAAACTTTTTGGTCCTCAAATTTCATGAAAAATGAGATGAAACAGTGACGAACTTTACAATGTGTCACAAATTCGTCATATCTTGTGACAATTTGGCCACGACGGGCAAATTTCGGTGACGAATCGGTGACGACTCTAAAAATTAGATTTTTCGTCACAAGTTTGTGGCAATATGCTATGATTTTGTGATGAAATTAATTTAGCCGCGGGAATAAATATTTTGTCACAAATTTGACGCGAATATTATGACGAACAGGTGACGAAATGCTTTTTTATTTGCTACATTTTGGTGACGACTTCTTTATTGTGACGAAAATATGACTAATTGCGTGGGTTTGTTACAATTTTATGACAACTCTAATATTTAACTAAAAAAAATTATATTGCTAAAAAGGGACCATTTAACCTAGCTTTTTCACCCATACAATTTTTGACAGCCACTCCCCCCCACACATATATACTACCACCACCACTACCTTGCATCTCCGCCACCTTGTACCACCGTACCTCGCACCACCGCCGCCTGGCACCATCACATTTGGAACTTCTAAAAGGTATTTTTTTCTTTCTTCTCCAACCAGCAAGAGAGTCAGCTTTTTGAGATAGAACTTAATTTTTTATCACACACACACAGCATCAGCGACTTCTTTATGGATTTGAAGGTTAAATTACAACCCACAAAAATAGAGAAACAACTTCAGATCTACGATTACTAATACTAATCAAACCACCTAAACTCATCAGCTTCACAATTTAACCTCCAAAACCATAGAGAGTCCTGCCCTACCTCTTCAGAGAATAGACGATATCCATAGCGGTCACAGTCTTCTTCCTTGCGTGCTCAATGTAGGTAACAACATCACAGACAACGTTTTCCAAAAAGATCTTGAGCACACCACAGAGTTTCTTCATAGATGAGACCGGAGATACGCTTTACACCACCTTTACGAGCAAGACGCCTGATGGTTGGCTTCGTGATGCCTTGAATATTATTGCGGATGACCATACTTTTAGTTTGATTAGGTTGTTTGCGTATGTATTCCTGCTGAACATGATAACAAATTTGTTGCAATTCTTTTCACAGCAAGAAGCCATTTAACTAATACCATTTAATATATTTTTATGTTTTATTGTTGTTGATGTTATACACACCAATTGTTTGTTTTCTAATATCAAAAGTTTCTTTCCACACACCGCTCCTCCTAGTTATGTGCGTCCCGCTTGTTCCACTCTGGTATGTGTTATTTAAATAACCTGCACAAGCTTAGTTTATTAAATTATATGATTTTGGTGCATTAAACATTCTGGTGGGTACTGCCTTTGTTTTTCTTTTGGACTTTAGTTGCCAAATGTAGCTTCTGATTTATGGACTTTAGTTGCCAAATGTTACTTCTGATTTCAATTGAGGCATGCATATAACAGATCTTAGAGAAAAGACGATAGAAACCTTGATCAATGTTGCGCAGAGATTCCTTGCCAAATGTTGTCCTATAGACTTATTAATTCTAAAATTGTGGCTGTCAAATAAAGCTGAAGTTATCAATGCTCAGAAGAGATTCCTTGCCAAATGTTGTCTTATGGACTTATTAATTCTAAAATTGTGGCTATCAAATAAAGCTAAAGGTGTCAATGCTCAGTAGGTCCATATTGGTTCGTCGATGCTTGTCCTTTTGAGTCAAAAGTAAATATAAGCCTGTGTCATGCGATTACCAGAACACATGTTGTGTCCTAGATGGTGTACATACTCTGTGTGTAATAATGGGCTATGGGAGGGTAAAAGAAGCATCAGAAACCACTTTTGGCTTATGATAATCTCAATAATGCATAAGAGAACAGTAGCATTATATTACATTCTATTTATCTATGCATTTGAGCTCTTTCTGTATTGTTTATCGATGAATCCAAACTCCTTTTGTGTATCTCTACTGTTAATTTCTCTTTTCATCCCTAGTAAGAGAAATCTTTTCTTTTCCCTTCTTAGCGCACTCTTCCCCAATAGCATTAAACTCAATGTTACTTATTGTTACATTGCAAGACAATAAGGTGGATTCTATCTCCAGCATGGCTGCTATGGTTAATTCTACTAAAAGAGATCCTGTTATGGTTAACCACTTCCATGTAGTATAATTAAGCTTTTTATTTCTTCAATTTTCAATTACTTCAAGCTAGCTTGTTCAGTTGCTTCTTTGAACAAGCACGAAGCTCATAGTTTTCTTTGGTTATTTCTTGGCCTAAGCAAATGAAAAGATGGTACTTTTGTTATGAAATGAGAACAACAAGCAGTGCATTTTGTCTTCAAAACTTTGGTCTTTTGGCAATATAGGACACCAATTGTTAATGGGTCTAGGCGCAATGTGGTGCAGTCAGGCATGCTTTAAAGTAACTGGAGTAACAGGAACATTTACCTAAGAAAAGAAATGAGTGATTGGATCTTGAGAAAGAGACAAATTGCTCTTATATACTTATTTAACAGCGAGGTCTTCACTTAGAATTTCAGACTGGACTAAGGCTTGCTTCCTTACATGCATCTTATTTATACAATGGAAGATGTGAATGAGTACTCTATGGAAATCCTATTAATTTTCATTTATCAGTTCGTGTAAATACATAACTGTAACAACAAAATATGCAACTCTTGAACCTAACTCATGTTTATTTTCATGCAATTGGAATGATTCAAATTAATTTTCTACTTGTTTCTTATTGCTTTGGAATGATTTGAGAACTCATTACTGACCTAAATTAATGTTTTTGCAAAATTGAGCCCGCAAGACTTAACATTACTATCTGACGTTATTAAGGAAATTCGACATTGCTTCTACATCTTAACACATCATGGCCTGCGTTATGAGTGCTCCAGTGTATCCAAAGTAGAGGTACTTGTTATTGTTGGATTCCTATACTGCTAGATTAACAACTAGAATTTTGTGAGATGATTCTTTGGGTTTCTCAGATTTTATTATTGGTAGCTTGCTTATGGTTGATGATGTCTATTCAATAACGCATGTGGGCTATATTATTTTTTGGGATCTTCTCATTTATTCTTTTACCTGTGCAAAACTATAAAGATAGATGCTTCTTGTCTACCGTTTTCGTAGTTTTTTCAATTGATTTCGATATGCTGTTTTCTGTTGCAGGATTATTCAAACTTCAACTGTAAAATTAAATATTTGTGTGATAGATGCAGATATTATTTGATTATTTTATAGGGTTTAGTACTAGAAGCTTTTAATAGCATTTGAGGATTTCTTGGTGGTATGAATCTTTAAGATTTAATAGTTTATATTTTAAGGAAAAGAGTAAAGAAACTGAGAAATCAGAGCTAAGAAAGAGAGAAAAATGGATAAATGTCCAAGAGTTGGGTGGAATAGTCGGTTGACAACATGTCATAATCAGAGTTCTTAGTTCGAAATGTACTAAAAAAAAGGGAAAAGAAATAAAAGGGAGGGTGGTGGGTTGAATTTCTTGTGTCTTTGTTTCATAAAGATTTTCTTGCAGTAATCAAATTGGTTTTGAATTAAAACAAAATGATAAAATAAATATTTGTTGATATTATTACAAATGGTTGGTTTTAAAGTCAATAGAAGGCTTCGGTTAGTAATTACATATAAACGAATTTTTATGATAACATATTTCTCAAAAAACTATTGATTTCAAAATCAATATCATATCCAAAATTCTAAACCAAATACTCACAACTCTGTTTTCTTCTACTGAAAGTTTATACTAAATATTACAAAACTCTTCCCTGTTAGAAGGTGAAATCGAAGAGGACGACATTAATTTCCATTTCCTTTTTCTCATAGCTTAGTAGAAGATATCCATTTTCCTTTTGTACACTTGTCTTTTTCTTTTTGTTATTTTCTCTTTCTTACCTCTTACTTGTTTTTCTGTTCCTTTATCAGTTCATGCTATATCTTTTCCTTTCATTTTCTTTCACTAGTTTTTTGCTTAGAGAAATGAGCTTGGTCATTTGGCAGTTGGTTTAGAGCTATAACCAACTTGATCAAATTTGTTAAAATTATATTGTGTGTAATATTCTATCTATAGTTAGTAGGTTGGCTAAAGATGATAATAGAAAACTGAAAAATGTAAAGATCTCATGAATTTAAAGAGTTAACTATGTAATTTTCAAAACAACTACTATGCCCTCGTTAAATATAAATGAGCATCATGTATATGTACTAATGAAAAAGTGTATTTCAAGCCTTTTACTGTTTTTTCTATTTCTTTATCAGTTCATGTTAACTAGTCTGAATTTGGCCCAATACCTTTAGTTGGGACCTACAAATTAATTAGGCCCAACAACTGTAGTAGGGCCCATTAACCTATTGTGCCATGAGTTTAGGATTTATATTTATTACAATTCAGACCATTAATTTTTGTTTTTTGAAATTAGTGCAATTCATACTCTTAAATATGCAATCCATATTCTAAGTGTTTGCTATAATACAGTACTTAACCAAATGGATATCGATCGTGAATGGATGAACCACCATTTGGAACCCGACAGGCAGCTTAGTAATACGTTCATTAGAGGTGTACATGAATTTGTTGCATTTGCAAGTAGTCAACAACATTACATGAATGGTGATAAGATAAGATGTCCATGTCCTAAATGCAAAAATTGTAAGTTCTTGGATCCTGACAATGTAAACGCCCATCTTTATCAGCAGGGTTTCATGCCGTATTATTACGAATGGACTTCACATGGGGAACAAATTCATAATTATGGTAATACATCTCAGGAGAACTTTACTCATAATTATAATTACCCTGGGTTTGATGAAAGAAATTCCTATAGGACAATAGTATTTGATGTTGTTCGTTTGGAGTTCGTTATGGATCACGATCAACCACGTGAACCACCTAACACAGAAGCATCACAATTTTTTAATCTCTTGAAGGCTGCTAATAAACCTTTATGGGATAGTTGTGAAATTCTAACTCATTTGTCTGCTATGTCTCATTTCATGAATATCAAGTATGAAGAAAATATGAGTGAACAATGCTTTAATAGAATGATCGAGACAGTGAGGGAAGCGTTGCCAAAAATTCATAATTTACTTGAAAAAGTTTACAACTTCAAACAGGAAATGAGGCCTTTAGGATTGGGATATAAAAAGATAGACGTCTGCAAAAATAGATGCACATTGTTTTACAATGATAGAAGTGACATGGACTATTGTCCATGTTGCTATGAGCCACGTTACAAGACATCAAGACGGGGTAAGCTCATAGCTCAGAAGAAGTTGCGATATTTTTCGCTAACTCCGAGGTTGCAAAGGCTATACATGTCAAAGGTTACAACTGAACTTATGCAATGGCATAAGAAGCACCAAGTTGAAGATAGGAAGATATGTCACCCGTCTGACACTGAGGCATAGAAATACTTTGATAGAGTATATCCTAGTTTTGCCGTCGAGCCAAGAAATATTCATCTTGGGCTGTGTTCAGATGGGTTTAATCCATACAACTCAAGTTCTAAACCTTATTCTTGTTGGCCAGTGATTATGACACCATACAATTTGCCACCATGGATGTGTATGAAGACCCCCGTCATGTTCTTAACTCTTCTTATTCCTGGCCCAAAAAATCCCGGTAAGAACGTTTATATATACTTAGAACCTCTAATCGAAGAATTGAAAGATTTATGGGAAGTAGGGGCACGTTGTTATGATGTATCAACAGAAATAAATTTTCAATTGAGGGCAGCTCTATTGTGGACAATAAATGACTTTCCGGCATATGGTATGTTATCTAGTTGGAGTACACATGGGAAGTTGTCGTGTCTGTATTGCATGGAACATTCAAAGGTTTTCCAATTGACCGCTGGTAGAAAAAATTGCTTCTTTGATTGTCATCGTCAGTTCTTACCACCAAGTAGTTCGTTACGGTGAGACAAGAAGAATTTTGTTAAGGGTAGAGTTGAAAGTTCTAATCATCCTCCTATATAAGATGGTGAAAAAATTTGGGAACGTGTAAAAGACTTCCTTACAGCAAATGAATTGTCAACAAGCAAGATCGTTGGCTTTGGGAAGGAGCATAATTGGACGAAAATAAGTATTTTTTGGGATTTGTGCTATTGGCGTTCACATCTTGTGCGTCAGATGTGATGCATATTGAGAAGAATGTATTTGATAATATTTTCAACATTGTGATAATGTCAAGGGTAAGACAAAAGATAATCTGAAAGCGAGAATGGATGTTTCTAACTTTTGTGACCGTCCTGAATTATGTGTTCAGAGCAAACCGGGTGGTGGTTATAAACTGAATATGGGTGTGTACACATTGCCTGTGGCCGAGAGAAAAATAATTCTAGATTGGGTTAAGGACTTACGACTCCCCGATGGATATGCATCCAATTTAGGAAGATGTGTTGACATGAAAGATCTGAAGTTGTCGCATATGAAGAGTCATGATTGTCATGTATTTATGGAGAGATTGCTTCCTATAGCTTTACGTGAGGTATTTCTTAAACATGTTTGGGAAGCTTTTACGGAACTAAGTTTGTTCTTCAAAGATATATGTTATACATTTCTTCATAGAGAAGATCTAGCAAGGATGCAAGAAAATGTTGTCGTGACTCTTTGCAACCTGGAGAAGATATTACCGCCTGTCTTCTTCGATTCGATGGAGCGTTTACCAGTGCACTTGGTGTATGAAGCAATATGCGGTGGTCCTGTACAATATCGACAGATGTATCCTTTTGAAAGGTAATTATATCTTTTTCCCAAATTTATATGCAAACACTTGCATTAAACAATACTTAAATGTACATATCAATACTCATGTAGATTCTTACATTGTTTGAAGAGGGGAGTAAAGTAAAGCTAGGGTTGAGGGTTCTATATGTGAAGCCTATCTTTCTTTGGAAACATCAACCTTTTGTTCATATTACTTCGAACCTCATGTGAGAAGTAAAACAAGAAATATTGGTCGAAATAACCAATATAGCGATGTGGACTACCCTGATGGATGCTTAGCTTTATTTACTTACCCGGGTTGTCCAATGGGGAAAGTAAAGTACCAAATGCTAGATGATCAAGAGTTATATGCTGCATACCTATATGTACTAATGAATTGCCAAGAGGTTCACCCTTATATCCGGTAAGGTGATGACATTTTGTACATTTTTTGTACACCAATACATCTCTAATATGAACCCCATATATTGCTCATAGGATGTTTGAGGAATATCTTTCCCGAAATTATCCACCATTAACAGTGACACAACTTTAGAATAAGATTGACAATCTTTTCCCAAAATGGTTATAGGACCATGTAAGTACACATCTAATTAATGGTTATTTGCATTGAAGTTAGCACTCAACTCTTGTGCTTCCGGTTAATTCCTTATTTTACAGTTCGCCTGCAGTAATGATATTGATGATCGTGTAAAATGTCTTTCTATGTGGCCAAGTAAGAGAGTGCGTACATGGTCAAGCTATTTGGTTAATGGATACCGATTTGACACCTTGGAATACAGGTCTTCCAAGTCCATAATGAATAGTGGAGTATCCGTCAAGGGGACATATGATGGTACTACCGAGTACGGTGACTACTATGGAATGTTGGAGGACATTGTTGAATTGGAGTACCATAATCCAACACAGAAACATACAAGAGTTGTTATTTTTAAGTGCAAATGGTATGATATGCAAAAGGGCAGAGGTGTTAAGAAACATCCTAAGTATCGAATTGTTGAGGTCAATGTGAAGAGGGGATTTCCAAAATGTGAACCGTTTGTATTAGTAGAACAAGCACATCAAGTCTATTACTGCAAATACCATGATACTAAAAGAGATCGCGTAGACTGGTGGGTTGTATGCAAAATCAAACCGAGGAATTACTATGATGTGCCCCGAAAGGAGTATGAAATAGAAGAGGAAATACTTTTCAATCAGATAAAATAGATGTGCATGTAATACTACCAGATGATGAAGAGATGCCTCAACGTGTTCATGAATCAGTTGAAAATATTGAGGTATTGCAAGAGGAATTGAATGAGTTACAATATCAACAACAACAAGTTGAAGGTGAAGGTGAAGATGAAGATAAAGATAAATGTGAAGATGAATACGAAGACGAAGACGAAGACGAAGATGAAGATGAAGACGAAGACGAAGATGAAGATGAGGATGAAAATAAAAATAGAGATGACGATGGAGATAATGATAATGATTAGTGCTAATTACATTTAATGGATTATTTTAATGTATTTATACTACTTATAAACATTTAATATGATTGTAATGTATTCAAATTGCATGTGTAGATCTACATTCTTTAATGATAGTTGGATTTTGTCCAAAACAGATATGTCTTCAAATAAAAATAAAGGTAAAGGTATGACTAGAAAATATATGCCTCTTGGGATGTTGCAGCGCTCTATTGCACGTTCTGGTAGTGCACAAACATCCCACTCATCCTCCAATGCTGGGCAAACATCTACTTCATCCACTTCAATACCATTGAGTACTCCAGGGTTGATCTCACAGATTGGCAGACCCACAGATGATCAATCTCCGGCAACTACTTCATCCACTTTACCCACCAATAATCAATCTCCGGCAACTACTTCATCCACGGGCTTACCACAACACTTAGATAGTTTGCACGTTGACTCTAAAGACTTGCATATGGCCCGTTCCACACCAGCTACTAACTAGCCGGAGTCTTCAGTTGCTGCCCAGCGACAGGCTGCTGAATACATTTAGAGGTTTGGCAAGAATATGGATTCCCATCTTTGGAGGCGTACACTATATGGCAAATTGATCGATGCACACACATGATGATAAATTCAGGCGGGTATGAGAACATTAAGTACAATTTTATCTAATATGTACATTATTTTGTTTATTTTTTTCATTACAATTATTAGTATACTTTTGTATCTTTTACTAATTGCAGATCGATACCGGTCGGGGCGGCACGAGAGGTCACCAATATATTAAATGCCGGGTTCAACGAGCCTTGGACGAGATGGGGTGCGATTCCAGTTGATATTAAAGAGAGATGGTTCATCTCTTTTCAAGTACTAAAGTATATGAAATTAATTTCATATATATATTTTAGTTTCATATACCATGTCAATATATAATTTGTATTACTAATACTTAATATATGACTGTAGAGATTGTACAACTGGTACCCTTTTGATGAACCAGTCATTCGCCGGTTATTTTTTTAAAAACGTGAATACTCGGTTACGGGGCCTCTTCTATAAAAAGAAGAAAAGATTAAGCCCAGTTGGTTGAGTGACAGTGTATGGGAGGGACTATGTCAGCACTGGAACATAGATGCATGGAGGAAGAGGTCAGAGACAAACAAAAAGAACAGATTGAGTAAGTCGTCTCCACATTATGCTGGTTGTCTTCCATTTCACGAGGTCAAGAGAAGATTGGTAAGTGTTAAACTAATTATTTAAATAGTATTTCTCTATGATAATTAAATATTTAATTTAAGAATTGTTATTTGATAAATGCTTCTATAGGAATCAAAATCAGATGGACCAGTGACGAGGACATATGTGTTTGAAAAAGTTCATAAGAAAGGCGTCGATGATCCATACTCTGACCCTAAGGTAGAAGAAACCATGGTATGTCATGTATTTATTTGAACTTATTCCATGATTAATAATTAACATTAAAGTAAAATAACAATAATTACGTATTAATTGCAGGCCAAGTACAAAGAATTGGTCGAGCAGGCCACAACGTCATCGCAAGGAGATCTGACTGCACTGCCTATTGACCGTGATGCATTGTTTTACCAGGCAGTAGGCGGATCAACTAGAGGAGGACGATTGTATGGTTTAGGATCGCAGGCCATGCGAGGTTCTGCGCACGACGTCCTGTCTATTGCTCATCGAATCACATAGCAAGAAATGCAAGAAGCTGTCAATGGGGCAACATCAAATTTAAGGGCTAAATTGATTGCACAGCAAAACAAGCAATTTAGAAAGTTTCAGCAACAAATTACTCAGTTGACCCAATTGTTGCTGCATCCACCCCAACCGCATCCGGATCAATCTCAATCTCCATCAGAACAGCAAGACGGTGATGCCCAATAGGATCTATAAGGTCATGGTATGATAGATGTACATTTAGTGTTTCTTTTAGAATGTATGTTTGAAGAAGGTAACTTTGTTGAATGGTGGCTATTATGTATATTTAACTACTTTTGTGTAGATTTGTGTTCATTTGAATAGATGTGTAGGTTGTATAATTATTTGAGATTTAATTATGGGGTTGCCTTCAGAAATTAATGAGATTCAATTATGAATGTTATTTTATAATTTAGCAGAACAAACAATATGATATTACAAGTAATATAAGAATAGTGGATTTGAAAATTGCCAGGAATTTGTGACGAAAACAATTTGATAATTGTCACGATTTTGTGACGAAAATAGTTTCAACATTGTAACGAATTTATGACGAACATAATTTGAAAATTGTGACGATTTTGTGACAAAAATAGTTTCACCATTGTCACAATGTGATAAAAGAAATCAAATCTAGCCACGCTTTTGTGACAAACATAATTTGAAAATTGCCACAGTTTTGTGACGAAAATAGTTTGGGATGCATTTGCGATGAAACATTTGCGACAACATCCGGCCACGATTTTACCACGAACATCTGGTGACGATTTTACCATGAAATGTTGCTACAATTTACCGACAATCATAGTTCGTTGCAAATTAGTCGCATTGAGACGAATTTGCTACGAAAAGTTTCAACTTTCTAAATCGTCGCAAATTCGTCACATTGCAACAAAAATGTGACGAAAATTGATTTTGTCATGCCATGTTTCGCGACAACTTAAATTTCGTCACAAAAGCCTTTTTGTGATGAAAATGTGACGTTTACTGACCGTCACAAAATAACTTAATTTTTGTAGTGAAAGTAAGCAACCCTCGCAATTAGTCACAATATAAGCTTTTACACATGAAATAACCAAATATGCACAAAGGGGCAATTAACATACTTTTCCACGAAACTCTACAAATAGCTTCAATATGCTTTAGACATGCATGTAGACATACAATAGGCATCTATAAGTTAATACAAGCACTAAAGCATCTAATTCATACTTTTTTCCCTTTGACAACTAAGCAATTTTACTTCTAAACGGGATTCAATGTTCCAATTCCACAAACTGACTATACTACAGCCTTAAGGATACTAAAAGGCACTTATCCAAGTCCTAAAAATCCGCTTTGGAGACAAAAGCTCGGGAAGGCCCCGAGTTGATTTTAACTACAACTACTCTAAGTGCCCTTCAAACCAATGCAACGAAAGCACCAAAAGTGCTTCCATGCTTAGTAGATACCTAATCTAAGGTTCAATTGTGCCCGGATTATGTTTTACGAAAAACCCCCTTTTAAATTTTAGCTAAATTCATATTTTAACTCAATTCCAGGCAAATTAACTACACACAAGCATTTATCTATGTTCAATAACATCTAAAACACCTATAGGAAGTACAAGATTGATCTAATTAGCCATTTATAGCAAAATCCTAGAATTGAGCACTATTCATCATCTTTTTCATTTGATCTAAGCTTTCAACCATGGAATAAGCCATTAAGTTAAGCAAGCAAGGTCTATATAGCATGTAGAACATGTATATCACAATATTCAAGCAATACAATAGCTATAATCAACAAATCTCAAAAGTTGACATAAACTTTAAAATGATACAAATGCAAACTCCCTCACTTGTACAAGGTTTAGGCAAGTAGCAGTAGCTGTTAGATGCTCCAAACAACCTCCAAAGCCAAGCCAAGTGAGTGATTGCAAGGATTGAAGTTGAAGTTTTTTTTTTCTTTTCTTCTATGGCCGTCGGGTAGGGGGGACTTCTTGGGCATTTTCTCAATTGTTTTGTGTGTAATTGCTATGTATGTATGTTGTAGTATATGTGTATTGTATGTATGTGGTTTAATTTGAGGTCAAAGGCTTGCACAACTTAGTCAAATGTAGGCCAAAATTCTAATTAAAAGACTAACTACTAGTTATATGTTATATTTCTAATGTTTTACTATTCACGCGAATCGGAAACTATTTTCCAAATGTTCGTTCCCGACACCGAAAGCTCAAAACCCCAAGTTTTCGATTCCTTTTATACGTTATACTGTCTAGAAAAAATATTAATTTGAGCAAATTAGACAGTCAGTTTTCTTATAAATAGTAACCGTCAAGTAATGCATATTTAAACTAAAACTAAAGCACATTAAAATGCACAAAGGAATATGCAATAGTTATTTATGAATATGATGCAAATTCTCAGACATCACAAAACAAGCAAGTAATGTACATCCCACTCATTAATGGCTTACTTTGGAGTTGTCATCCATTGAAGATGTATTCAAAGAGGTATTTCTGAACAAATATTTATCTTTGACATATATTTTTTATCCTGTATTAATCTTTATAAAAGTGATCACTATATCTAAAAGTTTAAGCAGTTAATAAGGGGTTTGTTATATTATTACGTTCATGTATAAGACTCAATCAAAACTATTTAGCCTACATGTAAGAGGTGTGTTAAACACAAACTAGATAAATACACGTGATGTGATATTTGACTGATAAAAATAAGATGACATCTAGCATTGCTCATACAACAAATCTCTCTCTAATAGTTTAAACTTTTAGATAAAGTGATCACTTAACATGGTATCAAAACTTAGGCGACCAAAAGGTCCTAGGTTCAAACTCACAACCATCCATTTAGAAAAATTAAAATTGTTCAGGTATAAGGCTCAAATTAAAACTAACTCCACCTGCACTTGCAAGGACGTGTTATCGTGTTTAACATAATAAATAATATAACAAATCTCTCTCTAATAGCTTAAACTTTTGGATACGGCCACTTAACAATCACCTTTGCCCTTTTTTTTTTTTTATTAAAAAAAAGCTCTTTCTTGTTTGCTTTCAGTATGGCCAATGATTATTAGATCCCAAAATCAACTTGACTTCAATGATAAATGTTCTCCTATTTGGTGACGGTTTTCAAGAGTAGCAACAACGGTTTTTAATACTTTTTTGTGATAGTTTTTGTTAGTTATTGCAACGGTTTTTAAACGTATAAGCAACAATAATTTTACCGTTACAAATTTTTCATTCTTAAAATAATATATATGCCTGAGATTCTTTTTCTTTTTTCTTAATGAGTTGCAATTGGATATATTTTTCTAAATAAGTAGCAGTGAGACTCGAACCCAGATTTTAATATTGAACTCTATAATTATGTTACTAACCATCTCATCTAAAAGTAAAGTTGTTAGATAGAAGTTTATTTTATCATTTATTATGTCTAATACTCAATACTTTTGCGAACAATTTTAAAAAATATAAATAATAGACTTTTACACTTGCATTGCTATTTTTTAAAACTTGAAACAATTTATTTTGTTGTTGTAGTAGACAGTAATTTAGAACTAAGAAATAATAAAATCTCAATTTTTGTAAAAAAGAAAATGGGAGAAATAAGGGGAAAACAAAGAACCAAATTAGTCAACTTTTTGATTTTTTTTCCCTATCTTTTCAAATAACTAGTTTTGATAGTTTTCTCATTTTTAATGAATGAAGCTAAATTTCTTCATGAATAAAATATCTTCAGACGTCTCACTAAAAAAACTAATAAGCAACGGTTTTTGTGTGGTGCATTTAAGCCCATAATTTTACATACCGTTGTAAAAAACCAAATAAAATAAGTAGCACTTAACAAAGTGTTGTACATCCTACATTCTGCAAAGTTTAGAAGTAAAACTAACAAAACCGTTGCAAAAACTGTTGCAAAAACCTCTATTAAGTTGCAACTAACATAGTGTTTGGAAGCAATTCATCTGTGGAATTCATTTCATTTATAAATGAATTCCATGAAGAATTCATTTACAAATGAATTCTCTTGTTTGGAAATGTAAAATAAAATTAAGTCAATTCTGTTATTTGTAAATCCAAATTGTGTTTGGAACACATGTGAAATTGGAATTAATAGATGTATTTTACTTAAATATCCTTCTTTTATTCAATTGTAACTAGACTATCATATAACTGTTATCTTTTTAACCAATTATTGATTCCTGGTACTATTATAAAAATCCAAAAAAAAAAAAGCAAAGAAATATTTTCAAAAAATATAAACACTACAAAATAATCATAATAATTTTAAGTTCACCTATAAATTTAACATGAATAAATAACTTCAAGTTCAACTATACATATATACACGGCCACGACAAAGTCACGACAAACACGATACTAATAGTTTTAGCGTGGTTGTCATATATAAAAGCATTATCTAGTATTTATTATGATTGACATATATTGATTATATTAAGATTAGCATGTGATCACTATAAATTCTTTTACAAAAATACATATTGCCCAAAAGAAAAATCATGAATAAATTTACAAAGAAGATTAAACGAATAAAGAGGAGCGAATGAAAGATATTGAATTTTTTCTTTTTTTGCCGTGAAAGAGAGAAGAGTGGGGAAGACATTTATTTTTTTTCTTTTTTTTTTCTTGAATTTTTTACTATTCCTAGAAAAGTCAATAAGTTAAACTTGAGGGTAATTTTGTCCTCAAAGAATTAGCAGCAGAATTAGAAAACGTGAATTTGCAAATTCCACCTCTTGAGCTCGGATTTGAGTAAGACTTGTGCAAATCCAAGAATTGCAAATCCTGGATTTGTAACTTTTTAAAAAGATGCAACCAAACAAAAAAAAATTGGATTTACAAATGAATTTTACAAAATTTTGTGGAATTCATTTGTTCCAAACAGTTTGTAAGTTATATTTCTACAATCTGTAGCAAAAAAATGAATGCAATAAGTAACACTTAACAAAAATCATTGTATATCATAAACATTTCAATAGTTTGATGCAACTTTAAAAAATCGTTGCAACAAATTACCTATGGTAACGATTTTTTTTACTTGTTTAACTAAAACGTTACAAAAGATCTAAAATGTAGTAGTAAGTGACCACGTGCTTGAAATGTAGGTCTTATACCAGGAGCTAATGAATAGAAGAAGAATTGTTGTGGATCAACTAACATCAGATGTTGGCGGCATTCCTTGAAAAGCTTTGGGATCGAGCAATTTGAGAAAGTCAAAGATGAAAACTTTATTAGTTTTAAACTTAAACGGTAATGGCCATGAAAGCCCTTCCACTTAGGCAACGAGGAATATGATGTTGAGACCTTGTTTCTGCTTGATCCTTAGCTACTAATTACGAAACCAACCAGTTCTGTCATACATTGCCAATAATATCATATCATTGTTGCTTTCAACATATTCTTATTAATCCGTTTGTATTTTTATAGGAGGTTTATTTTTGGGAGCATTGCTATATATATATATGCACTCCCTCACCCTTAATTTCTTATATAATTTTTACCATATATACGTGAGATTTGATATTTAATATATGAATTTTTTTCATACAAAAAATAGATGAAGGGTAACATAAAACATTGCTCTATTTTAGCTTCTTGTTCGTTCTTTTCCAGCTTTCAATTTTTTTTTTCTTAAACGGTTGTGGCGTAGATTTTCAAATATGTGTGCTTTTTCAATTTAATCTCAGAGTTGAGAGAACAATATGAAGGAAAAGAAAAAACAAAATATAAAAGATGTAGCTTTTCAAACTGGTTTAAGAAATACATGCAAAGGTAACAAATTAATTCGTACTTTAGATTATAAATCAACTATAATAGTGCTATAAGCTTACTTATGATACGATTAATTGAAGAACAACTATCAAATTGAAAATCCAATCCATCCACCATCTCAACAGTAGAAAAAATGCAATTTTCATGGTCGAATGTGATCAACAACATTACAGTAGATTCTAATCTTCATACATTTGCAACAATACTAATTGACCATGCATGAGTCTCAAGTCTATTCTCCAGACACATAGGTATTGCTCAAATTTAATCTTTTGATTTACTTTTATAACGAGCCATATCAATTGCCAAACTCCAGTAACACAGCCGAGACAACGACGGGTTCTCTGTTTTGGTTTTGGTGCATTTCATGTAACAGGCACTCTTTTAATTACCAATTTTCAAATATTCATTAATTACATCACTAGATGGATCATTCTCCTAGTGGAATTGAGAGCTACACACACAGCATAATCTGTCGAATATGACTCATTGATCTCTCTTTTTATCCTCGAAACTGACCAATGGAATTATGTATGTTATTATTATTTCTTTGAAGTACTGGCCGTTGAATAACTATTAATTCAAAGAGAACATTTTTCAAGCTATATATCTCACTTTAAATCTATTAACCTATTTGTTGAGTAGTACATGCATGTTGAGAGACATAGATAAAGATCTTTCAAAATAAGAATTACTTGAAGTTCTGTTATTGACATGAATCAATTATTGTATTAGAAAATGGAATTTTTCACTTTGTACCCCTGAAATATAAGGATAGTGTCAAATAACCCCTTACACATTTATCATTGTCCACTTAACTCTCTTGAGCCAAAGTCAAATTACAAAAGTTCTAAAATACACTTAAGCCCTTTATTTTCCCTTTTCTTCTTTCTCTATGTCTTTTTTTTTTCCTTTTCCCCTCCCTTTCTTTCCCCTTTCTTCTTTGCCAACCATTCCCCACTTATCTTTTCTTCTCTAGTCATCATTCGTGTTACCTGCCCAATTACCCATGTTAGCATCATTACTGGTAAATTTGTGGGCTTGTTTTGATTCTACCAATAATCTCTACACTGATAACCAAAAACCAATTTTAATATTTTAGTATCCTTTTCTGTCAAAAACTAGTAGTATTGTATTAGAAGTGGTGGGTATGGCGTTCTAGGCATAGCTAGAAGAGAGGTTAGGTTTATTAATATTTATTTTGCTAGATTTTTATTTTCTCCTTATATTTTTTGTGGACTCAGTTGGTCTGCTTCAAGAATGCAAGAAAACAAGATTGCATACTAGGTTTCATTTATTGGCAAGGATTAGCTTGACTGATGATTTTCAATTAAACTATAATGTGGCGTGCTTTGTTTTTTGAACTTACAATAAGCAGAAGTTAGGATGGTCTCTGAAGATGTATATTAATACGGTCCATTTGATCAATAAAATATTTTGTTAAGTATTATCTGAAGATACATGAAGGGAATTGTACACCTTTATCTTCTTTCTGAAATCATAATATTGCATTATCCATGCTGCTAGTATTAGTTTTAAAATTGAAACATATGTAATTGATATATTTGTCAAATCGTGAATTGGAGGAAATTAAAATATCATTTTTTGGATCGTGGATTGTAATGATTCCTTCACATTTAAAAAATATATTTATAACTCGTTATTTGCATGAATCTTTAAAGTAGACTAATAAAATTAAAGGTCATCACAACAATATATCATCACCCAAAAAAATTATCAACAATAACTACTACACTTTCTCTTCATTACCTTCATTTTCATTGAGAATTTCAAGGATCATGGCGGTCCGATAGAGACCATCACTGCTCCTCTCTTTTTGAGAATCCATACACCTTTTATTAGAGTATGGACAACTATCTCTCAAGTATAGATTTAAGTTCGGCCTCAATGGGAAAAAAAGGAGCATCTAACAACGCATTCACTAGAAAAGGTCTTTTTGTCTTCACTTTAGGGTTTTTTTTTTCATTATGTTTGGCTAAGCTTTATTATGATTTAGACAATTTCTTTAACCATAAAAGAAAAAAGAACGAGAAACAATGTGACTTTACCTATATGTAGCATTAAAGTGAATCGTACCAAACCGTGTAATCGTATGCTAGCTGAATCGTAAGATTCACCATGATCTGGTATGATTCATACACATTTCTGATTCTCATGCTGATTTGTATAATTTTACTCGTGTGTTACGTCCCGAGCATAGAACTCCGAGCGCGCAAGCATAACAAGTGTAGTAGGCAGAAGAAATAACTATTTAGGCTTCTTTTCTACTAACTCAAAATAGTTAACCCAATTTATTTCTTATACATACAACACCCTCTTAAAAACCACTCAAATTCACAATATTTTGCCGATATGGGATATTACATCACGAATAGAACCAAATCGTAAGATACATATCGTGAATCATAAAATGTACCTTTATAGAAAATATTGTTACACTCGTCGCCATAAGCCACATATATAATGGAGAGAATATATGTCCTAACTTTTCAACATACATATTAGGAAATATTTCACATTGAGTCCCTATTGTTCTCCAAAAGTTTCAATTTGGTCTCTATTGTTTAAATTTTTTAAATTTCATCCGTATTGTTTATTCTCTATTATTTTTAAAAAAAAATTCAAATTCGTCTCTATTGTTCAAATTAGCCAATTGAGTCCCTCTTGTTTTTCTAAAACAATTAAGTTTAGTCCCTATTGGTCCCCAAAAAACTTTAATTTAGCCATTTTAAGCAAGGTCTAAATTAATTTTTTTTGAAAAACAATAAGCACTAAATAGCTAATTTTGAACTATAAGTACGAATTTAAAATTTTGGAAAACAATACTAAATTGACTAATTTTAAACAATAGAGACGAATTTGGTTGGAATTGTTGTTGAACAAATTAAAGTCGTTGATTGTTTGGCATATGTTGGATAATGTTGGACTTTTACAAATTTTGAAGGCAATGTTGAGCTTTTAAAGATATTGAGGGTATATTTAATGAAAGAAAAAGGAAAAACAATTTCCTCTATGATGTAAACATAGTTTTTCAAAAGCTTTTCTTCAAAAGCGTCTATTTGGAGTTTCTTTTTTTTTTTTAGCTTGAGCTTTTAAATCTCTTAAAAAAATGTGGAAACATATTAGTTTCATCTTCTAAACTCACACGAAGTGTTTTTAAGTGTATAAAAGTTAAGATGAATAGACCCTTAAACTCAACAATGGATACTCTTTGGTTCCTAATATTGAGAACTCTTCTTGGAAATACTTGAATTCTTACCTTACAATGAGGGATGAAGCATTACAATGCTGAGATAAAGTATTACTCATATTCTAATATGTGCATTTTTTTTTGTTGAAAAATCTAAGGATTTAAGAAAACAAATTGAAGAAAAGAATAGGCAAAACATAAAAATGTCTACCTTTTCAACAAACTTTGCTTTAGGTTTCTTTTACCCATTTTCATGACATTGTTGTAAAATACAGACGCTGGTATCAAATTCACTGCTAAATAAATATGCATGTTATCACCATTTAGTGAATACAATCAAGCTATAGAGACAATAGCGCAAGAGAAAAAAAGGGAATAAAAAGTTTAATATAGGAATGGTGTCCACTAGCATAAACATAGTTCTATTTCTAGATCAATTATAATAGTGGTATAAACTTAGTTGATATAACGACTTGCCGAGAAATACCTCCCTGTCTTTTGTTTTTCGTTTTTAGTTAAATAAGTAAGTAATTCTATTAATTTTTGATAGAGTTTATGCAGTATAAGTATGGATTAAATTCGGAACAATATGACTAATTTGCTCAATAGACAGAGTTCTGTAGTGAATATGAAAAATTGATGCAATTACTTGATGTAAAGTGAATCTGTTAAAAGTGATGTTGCAACATTAACTGGAACATTACTTCATTAATAGTCTGTTTCTCTAGTTGCTTAATCAGTTAATGAGTTGTTTCACTTAATGTTCCAACATAGTCAATGACAGTAAACAGTAGCGTAAATAATAAAGTTGTAATAGAAACAAGAACACTAAGATTTATCGTGGTTCAACCGTGCGGTCTACGTCCATGGGACCAACCCCTGGTCCGACAAACCTGTCCATTAAGAAAAATAATTAGTTACAACATCAATGGACTTACACAAATAAAGATTCCCTCTTAACTTTTGACGCCTCAATGATGAACTCCTTAGTGAACTTTGGTTTGGCGAGCTCCCCTCGACTTGCAACGTTCTCTCCCAAGAACTACCCCTTCTTTTCCCTAAGAATAAACAAACGATACACGAATCCAAACATTCAAAGCCTTAAAGAAGTTGGTCATGACTCACTATCAAAATCAACAAAGTTGCAACACCTAATACAACCAAAGACTAGAACACATATTGTGACACCCCGAACCTAGCATTTTATTAATTGCATTCATTAAATGGTTAACTTAGATGTAACTTAGCTAATTACTTCATTTTTTTTCTTCATATTTTCATAAATTCAACTGTTTCTTTTCATGCATTTTATATTTTTATAAAATACTACATATTTTTAGGGGACTACAACCCCTGACCGTGCGTGCATTGCATATCGGGATCAACGGAAAAAAATTCGCGAAATGTCTGATGAATAGTACTAGCGGGATTTTTTTTCCCAAATTTTTTTAGATTTTTGGCATTTGTTTTGCTGAAATTTAATCACCCAAATGACCCTTTTGCCCTTACTAAAATGACTTAATTATTTGACCTACCATTTGACCTTCTCATGAGAATAATATAAGCCAAAAACAAAAAAAAAGAGTCAAAAATGGCCAAAAAATAGTTACGAGAATAGTTACTTTTCCAAAAAAAAAAAATTATTCCTTACTTCATTCTTGCTTCCATTGCTTCCCAAATTGGTTGTGCTTCATCCTTAGGACCTTAAGACCATTCTTTGATCTTCAAAAGAGGTGAAAAAAGTTGCATTTTTCATGATTTTTAAAGTTGATGCATATATATATTGAATTTCTTGTCTTGTTGAATTTAGCTATTTTGCTTGTTATAAATGCTTGCTATGAGTTATTTGATGCCTATAGAGTTAACTTTTATGGCTTGTTAGAAGATTTTATGGTTGAATGTAGATATTGATCAAAGAGATGATGAATAGTGCCTAGAATTAGGGTTTTGAGAAAAATTGCTAATTGGCTTGAATTGAGGCTTCAATTAGATGCTATAGACCCTAGTGAAGTTAGTTGAAAAGCTACGTGAGGTTGAATCATTCGAAACCGAGCTTAATTGCATAAATAGCCAACTTTAAAAAGGGAACTTTTCTCGTTAAGCAATCCGGGCAAATTTGGGCATTGATTCGGGTATCCTTGAGCTAAGGAAGCACCTTTGGTGCTTTCGTTTCGCAAGAATGGGGTTCGGTTAGTATAGTTGTAGTTCAAATCCGTTCGGGGCCTTCCCGAACTTTTGTTTCTAAAATGAGTTTTTGTGATACTAAAAGGTGCCTTTAGCCTTACTTAAGAATATAGAAAGACTAGGGTATGACTTGGAAATCTTGAACCATGCATAGGAGAAAGAAAACTCGGTTAAAGAAAGAGGAAAAAATAGTTTTGGCTATATTTGATGCAATTGGCACTTGTATTTAAGTTATCTTGTATTGTATTGATTATTTAGGATATAATTAAGCTATTTGATTAGATTGTGGGAATTAATTGTGTTGATTGCTTCTTTTGGTATCTTTAAGCTAATCTCGTGCTTATGTGAATTTATATCGTGCTTATATGTGAGGGCGGCCTACTTTGTCGTCCCTCTTATGTGTTATGTTATGGGCTCCGAAAATAGGTGCAGCCAAGCAGCCTTACCGCCCCCGTCGTAGACCTCTCGGAGAGCTTTCCAACGGTATGTTGTGCGCCACGTAACTCCTTACGGATCAAAAGGTAAGGGCATCAGAGCGACGGGGACCTGGCCCAAGCCCCACGGCCTCGGCTTGCGGGACCTGCCTGAACTTGAAGCGAAGTTGTCATGCCCAAGGTGCCGTGGGATTCGGTAATAGAAATGTGATGGATTAGGTTGTCGTCCTTTTCGTGGCTCATGACATACAATCCGGGATGGAAAAACAGCGCAAAAGAAGAAAAATGTCACAAAACTGATGAAAACGTTCAATTTTGGGCACCGAAAATAGGCGCAGCCTAGCACACTAGGTACCCCCGTCATAGAGCTCTCAGAGAGCTTTCCAACGGTATGCTGTACGGCACGTAACTCCTGACGGATCAAAAGTTAGGGGTATCGGATCGACGGAGACCTAGTCCAAGCCCCATGGCCTCGCTTTGCGGGCCCTGCCTCTACGTGAAGCGAAGTTGTCTTGCACAAGCTACCATGGGATTTGGTAATAGAAATGTGATGGATTAGGTTGTCGTTCTTTTCGCGGCTCACGATGTACGATCGGGGACGAAAAAATAGTGTAAAAGAAGAAAAATGTCCCAAAACTGATGAAAATGTTCTATTTTGGGCTCCGAAAATAGGTACAGTCGAGCAAGCTTGCTACCCTTGTCGAAGAGCTCTTGGAGAGCTTTCCAACGGTATGTTGTGCGCCGCGTAACTCTATACGGATCAAAAGTTATGGACACCGGAGTGACGGAGACCTGGTCCCAAGCCCTACGGCCTCGGTTTACGGGCCCCAGCCTCTACATGAAGTAAAGTTGTCTTGCCTAAGGTGCCGTGTGATTCGGTAATAGAAATGTGATGGATTAGGTAGTAGTCCTTTTTGCAGCTCACGACGTACGATCCAGGACGGAAAAACTGCGCAAAATAAGAAAAGTATCCCGAAACTGATGAAAACGTTTGATTTTGGGCTCAAAAAACTTGTACAGCCGAGCAGGCTTACTGCCCCCTTCGTAAAGCTCTCGAAGAGCTTTCCAACGGTATGCTGTGCACCGCGTAACACCTTATGGATCAAAAGTTATGGGCACCGGAGTGACAGAGACCTAGTTCCAAGCCCTACGTCCTCGGTTTGCGAGCCCAGCCTCTACGTGAGGCGAAGTTGCCTTGCCCATGGTGCCATGGGATTCAGTAATAGAAATATGATGGATTAGGTTGTCGTCATTTTCGCAGCTCACGACGTACGATTCGGGATGAAAAAATATCACAAAAGAAGAAAAGTGTCCCAAAAAAAGATGAAAACGTTCCATTTTGGTCTCCGAAAATAGGCACAGCTTAGCAGGCTAGCTGCCCCCGCGAAGAGCACTTGGAGAGCTTTCCAACGGTATACTGCGTGCCGTGTAACTCTTTACGGATCAAAAATTAAGGGCACCGGAGCGACGGAGACCTGGTCCCAAGCACCACGCCCTCAGTTTGCGGGCCCAACCTCTACGTGAGGTAAAGTTGTCTTGCCCAAGTTACATTGGGATTCTGTAATAGAAATGTGATGGATTAAGTTGTCGTCCTTTTCACAGCTCACAACAAACGATCCCTGACGAAAAAATAGCCGAAAATAAGAAAAGTGTCTTGAAATTGATGAAAACGTTCGATTTTGGGCTATGAAAATAGGCGCACTTGTGCAGGATCGTTGCCCCCATCGTAGAGCTCTCGAAGAGCTGTCCAACAGTATGCTGTGCGCCACGTAACTCCTTACAGATCAAAAGGTATGGTCACCGGAGCGACAAAGACCTGGTCTTAAACACCACGACCTCAGTTTGTGGGCCCAGCCTCTACGTGAAGTGAAGTTGTCTTGCCCATGGTGCCGTGGGATTCGGTAATAGAAATGTGATGAATTAGGTTGTCGTCCTTTCCGTGGCTAACAACGTACGATCCGGGATGAAAAAATAGCGCAAAAGAAGAAAAGTGTCCCAAAAATGAACAAAACGTTCATTTTTGAGCTTCGAAAATAGGCACAACCGAACAGCCTTGCTGCCCCCGTCGTAGAGCTCTTGGAGAGCTTTCCAACGGTATGTTGTGCGTCGCGTAACTCCTTACGAATCAAAAGTTAAGCGCATTAGAGCGATAGAGACTTGGTCCAAGTCCCACAGCCTCGGTTTGCGGGCCCAGCCTCTCCGTGAAGCGAAGTTGTCTTGCCCAAGGTGCCGTGTGATTCAGAAATAGAAATGAGATGGATTAGGTTGTCGTCCTTGTTACGGCTCACGATGTACGATTCGAGATGGAAAAACTGCGCAAAAGACGAAAAATGTCTCAAAATTGATGAAAATGTTCGATTTTGGGTTCCGAAAACAGGTACAGTCAAGCAGGCTTGCTGCCCCCGTCAAAGAGCTGTTGGAGAGCTTTCCAACGGTATGCTGTGTATCGTGTAACTCCTTACGGATCAAAAGTTATGGGGATCTGAGCGACAAAAACTTGGTCCTAATCCCCATGCCCTCGGATTGCCGGCCCAGCCTCTACGTGAGACGAAGTTGCCTTGCCTAAGGTGCCATGGGTTTCGGTAATAAAAATGTGATAGATTAGGTTGTCGTCCTTTTCGCGACTCACGATGTACGATCCGGGATGAAAAAATTGCACAAAAGATGAAAAATGTCCCAAAATTGATGAAAATGTTCGATTTTGGATTCCTTAAACAGGTATAGTCGAGCAGACTTGGTGCCCCCGTCGAAGAGCTCTTGGAGAGCTTTCCGACGGTATACTGTGCACCGCGTAACTCCATACGGATCAAAAGTTATGGGCACCGGAGCAACGAAGAATGGTCCCAAGCCCCACGGCCTCGGTTTGCGGGCCCCAGCCTCTACGTGAATCGAAGTTGTCTTGCCTAAGGTGCCTTGGGATTCGATAATAGAAATGTGATGGATTAGGTTCTCGTCCTTTTCGCAGCTCACGACGTACGATCGGGGACGGAAAAACCGCGCAAAAGAAGAAAGGTATCCCGAAACTAATGAAAACATTTGATTTTGGGCTCAAAAAACTTGCACAGCTGAGTAGGCTTGCTGCCTCCATCGTAAAGTACTCGGAGAGCTTTCCAACGGTATGCTATACACCGCGTAACTCCTTACTGCTCAAATGTTATGGGCAACAGAGCGACGGAGACCTGGTCCCAAGCCCAATGCCCTCGGTTTGTGGGCCCAGCCTCTACGTGAGGCGAAGTTGTCTTGGCTAAGGTGCCATGGGATTCGGTAATAGAAATGTGATGGGTGAGGTTGTCGTCCTTTTCGCGGCTCACGTCGTACGATCCGAGATGAAAAAATAGCGCAAAAAAAGAAAAGTGCCTTGAAATTGATTAAAATGTTTGATTTTGGGCTCTAAAAATGGGCGCAGTCAAGCAGGCTTGCTGTCCCCGTCGAAGAGCTCTTGGAGATCTTTCCAACGGTATGCTGCGTGTCGCGTAACTCCTTACAGATGAAAAGTTATGGGCACCCGAGCGACGGAGACTTGGTCCCAATCCCCATGCCCTCGGATTGCGGGCCCAGCCTCTACGTGAGGCGAAGTTGCCTTGCCTAAGGTGCCATGGGATTCGGTAATAGAAATGTGATGGATTAGGCAGTCATCCTTTTCTTGGCTCAGGACGTACGATCCGGGATGAAAAAAAATGCAAAAGAAGAAAAGTGTCCCGAAGAAGATTAAAACGTTTGATTTTGGAATCCAAAAACCGGAGCAGCTTAGCAGGCTAGCTGCCCCCGCGAGTAGCTCTTGGAAAGCTTTCCAACGGTATGCTGTGCGATGTGTAACTCCTTACAAATCAAATGTTATGGGCACCGGAGCGACGGAGACCTAGTCCTAAGCACCACGGCCACAGTTTGCGGGACCAGCCTCTACGTGAAGTGAAGTTGTCTTGCCCAAGGTGCCATGGGATTCAGTAATAGAAATGTGATGGATTAGGTTGTCGTCCTTTTCGTGACTCACGACGTACGATCCGGGACAAAAAAACAGCGCAAAAGAAGAAAAATATCCCAAAACTAATGAAAACGTTCAATTTTGGGCTCCAAAAAGAGGCACAGCTGAGCAGAATTGCTGCCCACGTCGTAGAGCTCTTGGAGAGCTTTCTAACAGTATGTTGTACGCCACGTAACTCCCTACGGATCAAAAGTTAAGGGCATCGGAGCGACAGAGACCTGGTCTAAGCCCCACGGCCTCGGTTTGTGGGCCCTGCCTCAACGTGAAGCGATGTTGTCTTGCCTAAGGTGCCGTGGGATTCGTTAATAGAAATGTGATAGATTCATTTTTCGTCCTTTTCGCGGCTCATGACGTACGATCCGGGATTGAAAAACAGTGCAAAAGTAGAAAAGTGTCCTGAAACTAATAAAAACGTTCGATTTTAGGCTCTGAAAATAGGCGCAGCCGAGCAGCCTTACTGCCCCCATCGTAGAGCTCTCGGAGAGCTTTCCAACGATATGCTGTGCGCCACGTATCTCCATACGGATCAAAAGTTATGGGCATCGCAGCAACGGAGACCTGATCCAAGCCCTACACCCTCGGTTTGCGGGCCCAGCCTCTACGTGAAGTGAAGTTGTCTTGCCTAAGGTGCCGTGGGATTCAGTAATAGAAATGTGATGGATTAGGTTGTCATCCTTTTCACGGCTCACGACGTACGATCCGGGATGAAAAAAATAGCGCAAAAGAAAAAATGTGTCTCAAAACTGATGAAAATGTTTGATTTTTGGTTTCGAAAATAGGTATAGTCGAGCAGCTTGCTGCCCCCTATCGAAGAGCTCTTGGAGAGCTTTCCAACGACATGCTGTGCGCCGCGTAACTCCATGCAGATCAAAAGTTATGGGCACCGGAACGATGGAGACCTGGTCCTAAGCCCCACGGCCTCGGTTTGCGGGCCCCAGCCTCTACGTGAAACGAAGTTGTCTTGCCCAAGGTGCCGTGAGATTCGGTAATAGAAATGTAATGGATTAGGTTGTCGTCTTTTTCGCAGCTCATGACGTACGACCCGGGACGGAAAAATTGCACAAAAGAAGAAAAGTACCCCGAAATTGATGAAAACGTTTGATTTTAGGCTAAAAAAACATGCACAGCCGAGCAGGCTTGCTGGACCCATCGTAGAGCTCTCGGAGAGCTTTCTAACGGTATGCTATACGCTGCGTAACTCCTTACGTATCAAAAGTTATGGGCACCGGAGCGACGGAGACCTGGTCACAAGTCCCACGCCCTCGGTTTGCGGGCCCAACCTCTACGTGAGGTGAAGTTCTCTTTCCCAAGGTGCCATGGGATTCAGCAATAGAAATGTGAAGTAATAGGTTGTCGTCCTTTTCGCGGCTCATGATGTACGATCCGAGACGAAAAAATAGTGCAAAAGAAGAAAAGTGTCTCGAAACTAATGAAAACGTTTGATTTTGGGCTCAAAAAACTGGCGCAGTCAAGCTGGCTTGCTGCTTCCGTCGAAGAGATCTTGGAGAGCTTTCCAACGGTATGCTATACGCTGCTTTCCAACGTTTGATTTTAGGCTCAAAAAACATGCACAGCCGAGGAGGCTTGCTACCCCCATCGTAAAGCTCTCAGAGAGCTTTCTAACGGTATGCTATACGCTGCGTAACTCCTCACGGATCAAAAGTTATGGGCACCCGAGCGATGGAGACGTGGTCCCAATCCCCACGCCCTCGGATTGGGGGCCTAGCCTCTACGTGAGGCGAAGTTGCCTTGCCTAAGGTGCCATGGGATTCAGTAATAGAAATGTGATGGATTACGTTATCGTCATTTTCGCGGCTCACGACGTACGATCCGGGATGAAAAAACAGTGCAAAAGATGAAAAGTGTCCGAAAGAAGATGAAAATGTTCAATTTTTGTCTCCGAAAACAGGCGTAGCTTAGCAGGCTAGCTGCCCCCGCGAATTGCTTTTGGAGAGCTTTCCAACGGTATGTTGTGCGCCGTGTAATTCCTTACGGATCAAAAGTTGTGGGCACCAAAGCGACGGAGACCTGATCCCAAGCCCCATGCCCTCAGTTTGCGGGCCAAGCCTCTACGTGAGGCAAAGTTGTCTTGCCCAAGGTGCTGTGGGATTCGGTAATAGAAATGTGATGGATTAGGTTGTCGTCCTTTTCATGGCTCACGACGTACTATCCCTGACAAAAAAATAGCCAAAAATAAGAAAAGTGTCCCGAAATTGATGAAAACATTCAATTTTGGGCTCCGAAAATAGGCGCACCTATGCAGGCTCGTTGCCCCCATCGTAGAGCTCTCGAAGAGCTGTCCAACGGTATGCGGTGCGTCGCGTAACTCCTTACAGATCAAAAGGTATGGGCACCGGAGCGACGGAGACCTGGTCTTAAGCACCACGGCCTCAGTTTGCGGGCCCAACCTCTACGTAAAGCGAAGTTGTCTTGCCTAAGTTACCGTGGGATTCGGTAATAGAAATGTGATGAATTAGGTTGTCGTCCTTTTCGTGGCTCACGACGCATCCGAGCACCCTTGCTGCCCCTGTCGTAGAGCTCTCAGAGAGCTTTCCAAAAGTATGTTGTGCGCCTTGTAAGTCTTTACGGATCAAAAGTTAAGGGCATCGGAGCGACGGAGACCTGGTCCAAGCCCCACGGCCTCGATTTGTGGGCCCTGCCTCTACGTGAAGCGAAGTTGTCTTGCCCAAGGTGTCATGGGATTCATTAATAGAAATGTGGTGGATTATGGTGTCGTCATTTTCGCGGCTCACGACGGACGATCCGGGATGGAAAAACAGTGCAAAATAAGAAAAATGTCCCAAAAGTGATAAAAACGTTCAATTTTGTGCTCCAAAAATATGTGCAACTGAGCAGCCTTGTAGCCCCCGTCGTAGAGCTCTTGGAGAAATTTTCAACGGTATGTTGCGCGCCACGTAACTCCTTATGGATCAAAAGTTAAAGGCATCGGAGCGACGGAGACCTGGTCCAAGCCCAACGGCCTCGGTTTACGGGCCCTGCCTCTACGTGAAGTGAAGTTGTCTTGCCTAAGGTGCCGTGGGATTCGGTAGTAGAAATGTGATGGATTAGGTTGTCGTCCTTTTCATGGCTCACAACGTACGATCCGGGATGAAAAAATTGCGCAAAAGACGAAAAATGTCCCAAAATTGCTGAAAATGTTCGATTTTAGGTTTTGAAAACAGGTACAGTCGAGCAGGCTTGCTGCCCCGTCGAAGAGCTCTTGGGAGAGCTTTTCAATGTACTCCTTACGGATCAAAATTTATGGGCACCGGAGCGACGGATACCTTGTCACAAGCCCCACGCCCTCGGTTTACGGGCCCAGCCTCTACATGATGTGAAGTTGTCTTGCCCAAGGTTCCGTGGGATTCGGTAATAGAAATGTGACGGATTAGGTTGTCGTCCTTTTCGCAGCTCACGACGTACGATACGGGACGAAAAAATAGCGCAAAAGAAGAAAAATATCCCGAAACTGATGAAAACATTCAATTTTGGGCTCCAAAAACTTGCACAACCGAGCTGGCTTGCTGCCCCCGTCGTAAAGATCTCGGAGAGCTTTCCAATGGTATGCTGTGCACCGCATAACTCCTTACAGATCAAAAGTTATGGGCACCGGAGGGACGGAGAACTAGTCCCAAGCCCCACGCCCTTGCTTTGCGGGCCCAGCCTCTACATGAAGCGAAGTTGTCTTGCCCAAGGTTCCGTGGGATTCGGTAATAGAAATGTGATAGAATAGGTTGTCGTCCTTTTCGCGGCTCACGATGTACGATCCGAGATGAAAAAATAGCGCAAAAGAAGAAAAGTATCCCGAAACTGATGAAAACATTTATTTTGGGCTTCAAAAACTAGCGCAGTCAAGCAAGCTTGCTGCCCCCATCGAAGGGCTCTTGGAGATCTTTCCAACGGTATACTGTGTGTCGTGTAACTCTTTACGGATCAAAAGTTATGGGCACCTGAGCATCGGAGACCTGGTCCCAATCCCCATACCCTCGGTTTGCGGGCCCAGCCTCTACGAGAGGCGAAGTTGTCTTGCCCAAGGTATCGTCGGATTCGGTAATAGAAATGTGATGGATTAGGCTGTCGTCAGTTTCGCGGCTCATGACATACGATCCGGGACGAAAAAATAGCGCAAAAGAAGAAAAGTATCCCAAAGAAAATGAAAACGTTCGATTTTGGGCTCTGAAAATAGGCGCAGCTTAGCAGGCTAGCTGCCCTCACGAATAGCTCTTGGAGAGCTTTCCAACAGTATGTTGTGCGCCGTGTAACTCCTTACATATCAAAAGTTATGGGCACCGGACCGACGGAGACCTGGTCCCAAGCACCACGGCCTCGATTTGCAGGCCCAGCCTCTACGTGAAGCGAAGTTGTCTTGCCCAAGGTGCCATGGGATTCGGTAATAGAAATGTGATGGATTAGGTTGTCGTCCTTTTCGCGGCTCACGACGTACGATCCGAAACGAAAAAATAGCGCAAAAGATGAAAAATATCCCGAAACTGATGAAAATATTTTATTTTGGGTGCCAAAAATAGGTACAGTCGAGCAGGCTTGCTGCCCCTGTCGAAGAGCTCTTGGGGAGCTTTCCAATGATATGCTGTGCGCCGTGTAACTCCTTACGGATCAAAAGTTATGGGTGCCGGAGCGACGAAGACCTGGTCCCAAGCCTCACGCCCTCGGTTTGCTGCCCCAGCCTCTACGTGAAGTTAAGTTGTCTTTCCCAAGGTTCCGTGGTATTCGGTAATAGAAATGTGATGGATTAGGTTGTCGTCTTTTCCGCGGCTCACGACGTACGATCCGAGACGAAAAAATAGCGCAAAAGAAGAAAACTATCCCAAAACTGATGAAAACGTTCGATTTTGGGTTTTGAAAACTGGTAGAGTCGAGCAGGCTTGCTGCCACCGTCGAAGAGCTCTTGGAGAGCTTTCTTACGATATGTTGTGCGCCGCGTAACTCCTAACGGATCAAAAGTTATGGGCACCGGAGCGACGGAAACCTGGTCACAAGCCCCACGCCCTCGGTTTACGGGCCCAGCCTTTACGTGAGGAGAAGTTGTCTTGCCCAAGGTGCAATGGGATTCGATAATAGAAATGTGATGGATTAGGTTGTTGTCCTTTCCGGCTCACGACGTACGATCCAGGATGAAAAAACAACACAAAAGAAGAAAAAAGTATTCCGAAACTAATGAAAATGTTCGATTTTGGATTTTGAAAACAGGCACAGTCGAGCAGGCTTTCTGCCCCCGTCTAAGAGCTCCTGGAGAGCTTTCCAACGGCATGCTGTGTGTCGCGTAACTCTTAACGGATCAAAAGTTATGGGCAACGGTGCGACGGAGACCTGGTCCCAAGCCCCACGCCCTCGGTTCGCGGGCCCAGCCTCTATGTTAGGTGATGTTGTCTTGCCTAAGGTACCGTGGGATTTGGTAATAGAAATGTGATGTATTACGTTGTCGTCCTTTTCGCAACTCACGACGTACGATCCGGGATCGAAAAATAGCGCAAAGGAAGAAAAGTGTTCCAAAATAGATGAAAACGTTCAATTTTGAACTCCAAAACAGGCATAGCCGAGTAGGCCTGCTGCCCCCGTTGTAGAGCTCTCGAAGAGCTTTCCAATGATATGCTATGTGCCGCGTAACTGCTTACGAATCAAAAGTTATGGGAATCGGAGCGATGAAGACCAGGTCCCAAGCCCCACGTCCTCGGTTTGCGAGCCCGAAATCTACGTGAGGCGAAGTTGTCTTGCCCAAGATGTCGTGGGATTCGGTAATAGAAATGTGATGGATTAGGTTGTCGTCCTTTTCGCGGCTCCTCACGTACGATCCGAGACAAAAAAACAGCGTAAAAGAAGAAAAGTGTCCTAAAACTAATGAAAATGCTTGATTTTGGGCTTTAAAAACTTGCACAGTAAAGCAGGCTTGCTGCCCCAGTTGTAAAGCTCTCGGAGAGCTTTCCAACGGTATGCTGTGCGCAGCGTAACTCCTTATGGATCAAAAGTTATGGGCACCGGAGCAACGGAGACCTGGTCCCAAGCCCCACGCCCTCGGTTTGCTGGCCTAGCCTCCACGTGAGGGGAAGTTGTCTTGCCCAAGATGCCATGGGATTCGGTAATAGAAATGTGATGGATTAGGTCGTCATCCTTTTCGCGGCTTACGACGTACAATCCGTTACGAAAAAATAGTGCAAAAGAAGAAAGGTGTCTCGAAACTGATGAAAACGTTCAATTTTGGGCTCCAAAAACTGGCGCAGTCGAGCAAGATTGTTGGCCCCGTTGAAGAGCTCTTGGAGAGCTTTCGAATGGTATGTTGTGTGTCACGTAACTCCTTACGGATCAAAAGTTATGGGCACCGGAGCGACGGTAACCTGGTCTCAAGCCCCATCCCTCGGTTTGCGGGCCCAACCTCTTCTTGAGGTGAAGTTGTCTTGCTCAAGGTGCCGTGGGATTTGGTAATAGAAATGTGATGGATTAGGTTTTCGTCCTTTTCGCGGCTCACGACGTACGATCGGGGATGGAAAAACAGCGCAAAAGAAGAAAAGTTTTCCAAAACTGATGAAAATGTTCAATTTTGGGCTCCAAAAACTTGCATAGCCGATCAGGCTTGCTACCCTGGTCGTAGAGCTCTTGGAGAGTTTTCCATCGGTACGCTATGAGCCGTGTAACTCCTTACGGATCCAAAGTTATGAGCACCAGAGCAACGGAGATCTGGTCCCAAGCCCCACGCACTCGGTTTGCGGGCCCAGCCTCTACGTGAGGCGAAGTTGTCTTGCCCAAGGTGCCATGCGATTCGGTAATAGAAATGTGTTAAATTAGGTTGTCGTCCATTTTACGACTCACGATGTACGATCCAGGATGAAAAAATAACGCAAAAGAAGAAAAGTGTCTCGAAACTGATGAAAGCTTTCGATTTTGGGCTCCAAAAATTGGCGCAGTCGAGCTGGCTTACGGCACCCGTCGAAGAGTTCTTGGAGAGCTTTTCAACGCTATGCTATGTGTCGCGTAACTCCTTATGGATTAAAAGTTAAGGGCACTGGAGCGACGGAGACCTGGTCCCAATCCCCACGCCCTCGGTTTGCAGGCCCAGCCACTACGTGAGGTGAAGTTGTCTTGCCCAAGGTGCCATGGGATTCGGTAATAAAAATGTGATGGATTAGGTTGTCGTCCTTTTCGCGGCTCTCGACGAACGATCCGGGATGAAAAAATAGCACAATTGAAGAAAAATGTGATGAAAATGTTCAATTTTGGGCTCTGAAAACTGGCGCAGTTGAGCTAGCTTACTGCCCCGTTGAAGAGCTCTTGGAGAGCTTTCCAACGCTATACTGTGTGTCGCGTAACTCCTTACGGATCAAAAGTTATGGGCACCGGAGCGACGGAAACCTGGTCCCTATCCCCACGCCCTCGGTTTGCGGGACCAGCCTCTTCATGAGGAGAAGTTGTCTTGCCTAAGTGCCGTGGGATTCAGTAATAGAAATGTGATGGATTAGGTTGTTGTCCTTTTCGCGGCTCACGACGTACGATCTGGGACGAAAAAATAGCACAAAAGAAGAACAGTGCCCGAAACTGAAGAAAATGTTCAATTTTGGGCTCCAAAACAGCCGCAGCCTAGCAGGCTTAATGCCCCCGTTGTAGAGCTCTCGGAGAGCTTTCCAACGGTATGCTGTGCGTCGCGTAATTCCATACGGATCAAAAGTTATGGGCACCGGAGCGACGGAGACCTGGTCCCAAGCCCCATGCCTTCAATTTGCGGGCCCAACCGCTACGTGAAGCGAAATTGTCTTGCCTAATGTGATGTGGGATTCGGTAATAGAAATGAGATGGATTAGGTTGTCTTCCTTTTTGCGGCTCACGACGTACGAACCCTGACGAAAAAAAAGTTCAAAAGAAGAAAAGTATCCCGAAACTGATGAAAACGTTCGATTTTGGGCTCTGAAAATAGGCGTAGCCGAGCAGCCTTGCTGCCCCCGTCGAAGAACTCTTAGAGAACTTCCCAATAGTATGTTGTACGCCGCATAACTCCTTACGTATCAAAAGTTATGGGCACTAGAGCGACGGAGACCTGGTCACAGGCCCGACACCCTTGGTTTGCGGGCCCAGCCTCTACGTGAGGAAAAGTTGTTTTTCCTAAGGTGCAGTGTGATTCGGTAATAGAAATATAATGGATTAGGTTGGCGTCCTTTTCGCAACTCACGACGTGCGATCTGTGATGAAAAAATAGCACAAAAGAAGAAAAGTATCCCAAAACTAATGAAAATGTTCGATTTTGGGTTCCGAAAATAGGCACAGTTGAGCAGGCTTTCTGCCCCCGTCGAAGAGCACTTGGAGAGCTTTCCAAAGGTATATTGTGTGTCGCGTAACTCCTAACGGATCAAAAGTTATGGGCAACGGAGCAACGGAGACCTGGTCCCAAGCCCCACGCCCTCAGTTTGCGGGCCCAGCCTCTACGTTAGGCGAAGTTGTCTTGGCCAAGGTACCATGAGATTTGGTAATATAAATGTGATGTATTAAGTTGTCGTCCTTTTCGCAACTCACGATGTACGATCCGTGACTAAAAAACAACACAAAAGAAGAAAAGTGTTCTAAAATAGATGAAAACGTTCAATTTTGGGCTCTTAAAACAGGCGTAGCATAGTAGGCCTGCTGCCCCCATCGAATAGGACTTGGAGAGCTTTCCAACGGTATGTTGTGCACCGCGTAACTCCTTACGGATCGAAAGTTATGGGGACCGGAGCGACGGAGACTTGGTCCCAAGCCCCACGACCTCAGTTTGCGGGCCCCAGCCCCTACGTGAAACAAAGTTGTCTTGCCTAAGGTGTCGTGGGATTCGATAATAGAAATATGATGTATTTGGTTGTCGTCCTTTTTGCGGCTCACGACGTATGATCCGGGACTGAAAAACAGCGTAAAAGAAGAAAAGTATCCTGAAACTAATGAAAACGCTTTATTTTGGCCTTTAAAAACTTGCACAGTAGAGAAGGCTTGCTGCCCCAGTCGTAGAGCTCTCGGAGAGCTTTCCAACGGTATGCTGTACGCCGCGTAACTCCTTACGGATCAAAAGTTATGGGCACCGGAGCGACGGAGACCTGGTCCTAAGCCCCAAGCCCTCGGTTTACGGGCCCAGCCTCTACGTGAAGCGAAGTTGTCTTGCCCAAGGTGCCATAGGATTCGGTAATAGAAATGTGATGGATTAGGTTGTCGTCCTTTTCGCGGCTCACAACGTACGATCCGAGACGAAAAAACAGAGCAAAAGAAGAAAGGTGTCTAGAAACTGATCAAAACGTTTGATTTTGATCTCCGAAAATAGGCGCAATCGAGAACGATTGTTGCCCCCGTCGAAGATATTTTGGAGAGCTTTCGAACGGTATGTATTGTATCGCGTAACTCCTTATGGATCAAAAGTTATGGGCACCAGAGCGACGGAGACCTGGTCTCAAACCCTACGCCCTCAGTTTGCGGGCCTAGCCTCTACGTGAGGCGAAGTTGTCTTGCCCAAGGTGTCGTGGGATTCGGTAATAGAAATGTGATGGATTAGGTTGTTGTCCTTTTCGTGGCTCATGACGTACGATCCGGGACGAAAAAACACTACAAAAGAAAAAAAGTGTCCCAAAACTGATGAAAACGTTCGATTTTGTGCTCTAAAAACTTGGACAGCTGAGTAGGCTTGCTACCCCGGTCGTAGAGCTCTCGGAGATCTTTCCATCAGTATGCTATGCGCCGTGTAACTCCTTACGGATCAAAAGTTATGGGCACCGGAGCAACGGAGAACTGGTCCTACGCCCCACGCACTCTGTTTACGGGCCCAACCTCTACGTGAAGTGAAGTCGTCTTGCCCAAGGTGTCATGGGATTCGGTAATAGAAATATAATGGATTAGGTTGTCGTCCTTTTCGCGGCTTACGACGTACGATCTGAGATAAAAAAATAGCCCAAAAGAAGAAAAGTTTTTCGAAACTGATGAAAATGTTCGATTTTAGGCTCTGAAAACTAGAGCAGTCGAGTTGGCTCACTGCCCCCGTTGAAGAGCTCTTGGAGAGCTTTCCAACGCTATGCTGTGTGTCCTTACGGATCAAAAGTTATAGGCACTGGAGCGACGGAGACCTGGTCCCAATCCCCACGCCCTCAGTTTGTGGGCCCAGCCACTACAAAAGGCGAAGTTGTCTTGCCCAAGGTGCCATGGGATTCGGTAATAGAAATGTGATGGATTAGGATGTCGTCCTTTTCACGGCTCACGATGTACGATCTGGGGCAGAAAAACAGCGCCAAATAAGAAAAGTGTCCCGAAACTAATAAAATGTTCTAGTTTGGTCTTTGAAAACAGGCGCATCTAAGCAGGCTTGCTGCCCCCGTCGTAGAGCTCTCGGAGAGCTTTCCAACAGTATGTTGTGCGCCACGTAATTCCTTACGGATCAAAAGTTATGGGCATCGGAGCGATGGAGACCTGTTCACAAGCCCTACGCCCTCGGTTTGCGGGCCCGGCCTCCACGTGAAGCGAAGTTGCCTTGCCCAAGGTGCCGTGGGATTCGATAATACAAATATGATGGATTAGGTTGTCGTCCTTTTCGCGGCTCCCGACGTACGATCCGGGACGAAAAAATAGCTCAAAAGATGAAAAATGTCTCAAAATTGATGAAAACGTTCGATTTTAGGCTTCAAAATTTGGCGCAGTCGAGCTGGCTTACTGCCCCCGTCGAAGAGCTCTTGGAGAGCTCTCCAACGCTATGTTGTGTGTCGCGTAACTCCTTACGGATCAAAAGTTATGGGCACCGGAGCGACAGAGACCTGGTCCCAATCCCCACGCCCTCGATTTGCGGGCCCAGCCTCTTCGTGAGGTAAAGTTGCCTTGCCTAAGGTGTTGTAGGATTCAGTAATAGAAATGTGATAGATTAGGTTGTTGTCCTTTTCGCGGCTAATGACGTACGATCTGGGACACAAAAACAGCACAAAAAAAGAAAAGTGTCTCGAAATTGATGAAAATGTTCAATTTTGGGCTCCGAAAACAGGCGCAGCTTAGTAGGATTGCTGCCCCCGTCGAATAGCTCTTGGAGAGCTTTCTAACAGTATGTTGTGCGCCGTGTAACTCTTTACGGATCAAAAATTATGGACACCGGAGCGATGGAGACCTGGTCCCAAGCCCCATGCCATCGATTTGCGGGCCCAGCCTCTACGTGAGGCGAAGTTGTATTGCTCAAGGTGCTGTGGGATTCGGTAATAGAAATGAGATGGATTAGGTTGTCGTCCATTTTGCGGGTCACGACGTACGATCCGAGATGGAAAAATAGCGCAAAAGAAGAAAAGTGTCCCGAAACTAATAAAAATGTTCAATTTTGGGCTATGAAAATAGGCGCAACTTAGCAGGCTTGTTGCCCCCGTCGTAGAGCTCTCGGAGAGCTTTCCAACAGTATGCTATGCTCCGCGTAACTCATTACGGATAAAAAGATATGGGCATTGGAGCGACGGAGACCTGGTCCCAAGCCCCACGCCCTCGGTTTGCTAGCCCAGCCGTTACGTGAAGTGAAGTTGTCTTGCCCAAGGTGCCTTGGGATTCGGTAATAGAAATGTGATGGATTAGGTTGTCGTCCATTTCGTGGCTCACGACGCACGATCCGGGATGAAAAAATAACACAAAAGAAGAAAAGTGTCCGAAAACTAATAAAAATGTTCGATTTTGTGTTCCGAAAATCGGCACAGTCGAGCACGTTTTCTGCCCCCGACGAAGAGCTCTTGGAGAGCTTTCCAACGATATTCTGTGTGTCGCGTAACTCCTAACGGATCAAAAGTTATGGGCAACGGAGCAACGGAGACCTGGTTCCAAGCCCCACGCCCTCGGTTTGCAGGCCCAGCCTCTACGTTAGGTGAAGTTGTGTTGTCCAAGGTACCATGGGATTCGGTAATAGAAATGTGATGTATTAGGTTATCGTCCTTTTCATAACTGACGACGTACGATCCAAGACCAAAAACTAGCGCAAAAGAAGAAAAATGTTATGAAATAGATGAAAACGTTCAATTTTGACATCCAAAAACAGGCGAAGCCGAGTAGGCCTGCTGCCCCCGTCGAACAGCACTTGGAGAGCCTTCCAACAGTATGCTGTGCGCCGCGTAACTCCTTACAAATCAAAAGTTATGGGCACCGGAGCGACGGAGACCTGGTCCTAAGCCCACCGCCTCAGTTTGCGGGCCCCAGCCCCTACGTGAAGCGAAGTTGTCTTGCCCAAGGTGTCATGGGATTCGGTAATATAAATATGATGGATTAGGTTGTCGTCCTTTTCGCGGCTCACGACGTACGATCCGAGATGGAAAAACACCGTAAAAGAAGAAAAGTGTCCTAAAACTAATGAAAACGCTTGATTTTGGGCTTTAAAAACTTGCACAGTAGAGAGGGCTTGCTACCCCAGTCGTAGAGCTCTCGGAGAGCTTTCCAACAGTATGTTGTGCGCCACGTAACTCCTTACGGATCAAAAGTTATTGGCATCGAAGCGACGGAGACCTGGTCCCAAGCCCTACTCCCTCGGTTTGCGGGTCCAGCCTCAACGTGAGGCGAAGTTGTCTTTCCCAAGGTGCCATGGGATTTGGTAATAGAAATGTGATGGAATAGGTTGTCATCCTTTTCGCGGCTCATGACGTACGATCCGGGACGAAAAAATAGTGGAAAAGAAGAAAGGTGTCTCGAAACTGATGAAAACGTTCGATTTTGGGCTCTGAAAACTGGCACAGTCGAGCTTGATTGTTGCCCCCATCGAAGAGCTTTTGGAGAGCTTTCGAACGGTATGTTGTGTGTCACGTAACTCTTTACAGATCAAAAGTAATGGGCACCGGAGCGACGAAAACCTGGTCTCAATCCCCACGCCCTCTGTTTGTGGGCCCAGGCTCTACGTGAAGCAAAGTTGTCTTGGCCAAGATGTCTTGGGATTTGGTAATAGAAATGTGATGGATTAGGTTATCATCCTTTTCGTGGTTCACGACGTATGATCCGGGATGGAAAAACAGCGCAAAAGAAGAAAAGTGTCCCGAAACTGAAGAAAAACGTTCGATTCAGGGTTTCGAAAACTGGCACAATAGAGCAGGCTTGCTGCCCCCGTCGAAGAACTCTTGGAGAGCTATCCAATTGTATGCTGTGCGCCGCGTAACTCCTTACGGATCAAAAGTTATGGGCACTTGAGCGACGGAGACCTGGTCCCAAGCCCTACGCCCTTGGTTTACGAGCCCAACCCCTACGAGAGGCGAAGTTGTCTTGTACAAGGTACCGTGGGATTCGGTAATAGAAATATGATGGATTAGGTTGTCATCCTTTTCACAGCTCACGACGTACGATCCAGGATGAAAAAATAGCACAAAAGAAGAAAAATGTCTCGAAACTGATGAAAATGATCGATTTTGAGCTCTGAAAACTGGCGCAGTCGAGCAGGCTTGCTTCCCCCGTCGAAGAGCTCTTGCAGAGCTTTCCAACGGTATGCTGTGCACCGCGTATCTCTTTACGGATCAAAGGTTATGGGCACCGGAGCGACGGATACCTGGTTATAAGCCCCACGCCATCAGTTTGTGGGCGCAACCTCTACGTGAAGTGAGGTTGTCTTGCCCAAGGTACCGTGGGATTCGGTAATAGAAATGTGATGGATTAGGTTGTCGTCCGTTTTGAGGCTCACGACGTACGATCCGGGACGACAAAACCGAACAAAAGAAGAAAAGTGACCCGAAGATGATGAAAACTTTTGATTTTAGACTCTGAAAATAGGTGCAGCTAAGCAAGCTTGCTGCCCCCGTCGTAAAGCTCTCAGATAGCTTTCCAACGGTATGCTTTGCATCGCGTAACTCCTTACGGATCAAAAGTTATGGGCATGGAGCGACGAAGACCTGGTCCCAAGCCCCACGCCCTCGGTTTGCCGGCCCAGCCTCTATGTGAAGCGAAGTTGTCTTGCCCAAGGTTGTGAGGCCCGACCTCGATTTGCGTGCGATACCTTGTTTCATGTGCCCTAATCTAGATTTGCGTGCCTTGACCCAGGTTTAAGAATTGTGTTCGTTTTGTGTGCCATGCATTGAATTACGTGCATTCATTTAGGGTTGCGTGCATTTACTAGAAAAATGTGCATTCGTCTCGTAGTTCGTGTCTTACCTCGTAGTGCGTGCCCTAGACCTAGGAAAGCGTGCCCTCACGCCAATCAAGAAAGCATCTTGCACAAAGCACTAGGTCATTTATTAATCCTACAAAATCCACTAACTATTATTAAATTACTAATTCAACCCACTAGAAGACAAAAATCTCACAAAAAGCTAGACATTCCTTATTCTTTATTCCTTATTCTTTTTGCATTTCAACACACAATTTAATAATACTCAAAGGATGACAAAATTCAGACCTTGATGCACAATGGGTCGGCCAAAACTCAAGGCATTGAGCAAAGTTTGAACAAAATTATTTTAATCTAGCATGCTCAAGACAAAGCCTTCACATTGTCATACCTTTTGCTTGCACCAAAGTCACATTTTGCTAACAACCAAGCCACCCATCTCGGCCACATCACCCTTGTCCACCAACAATTCAAATAACACTTGAAAGACAACACAAAATCTGAATTTTTGCTGCCCAAGGCCGACATATGCATCTATTCCTTCAAGCATTTCATTTTTTCACTTCATTCTCTCATTCTCCTCACATTTCTCTCTCTCCCTCTCATTCTTCTCTCTCAATCTCGGTTTTGGCTGAGTTTCTTACCTTCATAGCTCATCTTCATCATACCATAGTTAATCAAGACAAGCCACAAGCAAAGGAACTCGACCAAGCAAGCTAGGATGCAAGAATCACACATGCAAGCTTTTTGAGTCACCATTTTCGGCCTTGGTGAGTTTACTAGGTTCCATTTATTTTCTTCTTGTTCTAACCACATGCATGTACTAAGAACTTGGCCACTAAGCTAGGAAAAATAGAGAGAAATCGGGTGGTGTCTTGGCTAAGCAAGGAAGAAGAAGAAAATTGTGCTTCATCAAGTTTTGTGCATCTTCTTGTTGATTTGCTAAGGTGAGGGCTAAAACCTTTTGAAAATCCTTCAAAAATCCACATGCATGCTCTTAAATGTATGTCTTTGCTTCTGTACTTGAGTTATATGTGTGTTCATAAGCTTTTACAACCATGCATGGCAAGATTTTGGCTTGAAGTTGATGATAGATGAAATCGGGTTTGTTGACAGCTCTCTATCTTGTTGTTACGAGGTGAGTTTGGCTAGGAAAATGATGTTGAAAATGCATGAAAATTGGTAGGTAACTAGGTATGCCAGTTTTGAACATTTTTCACAGAAATAGGCCAAAGCTAATTTTGACTCTAAGGTGCTAAAAATGGCAAATCATTAAAATGTGTCCAAATTTGGAAGTCTGGAGAAATGAAGCAGGTTTTGGCAGATCCACTGACCTTGTAGAACGAACCAGTTTTGGCTTAGTAAATGATGTCCAAAATGTATTAAATTTGGTGTGTTGCTCGAGTTTTCAGTGCTGGACACTTTTTTCAGAAATGGACTAAGGCTAAATCCGACCCTAAGGATCTCAAAAATGACAATTATTGAAATGTGTGCAAATCTGGACAGTTTTGTGCAATCCCAATGTTTTGGCCATAACTATCTATATCGAACTCCAAATGATGCAAGGTTTGTTTCTGATTTTAGTACACTTCTTAAGCTTTAATTTGAAATTTTATTCACTGGAATTGGAGATTGTTTGCTTGTCTTAATTATTGTGAGAAAACAGCCTATTGCAGTGAGGGTTTCATTTAGTTATATGCTTAGAAAATTTGTTGTAACTTCTCTTGTGGTATTAATTGCTTTGGATTGTGGCATTGGGATGTTATGTGGACTGTTTTGAGTACTTGGGGATGTTGGATTAATTGATGCTTGGCTTGAGATTGATTTGAGTGGACTCGGGGCTTAATCGCATTGGTAAGCACGAAATAGAAACCCTAGCAACTAGGTAAACAGGCTAAGTGTTGATCCTTTGAATATTGGGTGTAATTATATGCTTAGTAGGCTGCCCGTAGTTGCCCTTATATCCCTAAATGTGATTTTGATTCGTTGCATGTTGACAAATAGGCCTTTCTTGCATCCGAACCACGTAGATTATTATGGCATGTTGAATAACCTTATTATTTGATTACGTGGACGTTGAAATGAGTTATATGACTTGATTTACGTGCGTTACATGGCTGCCCGTTTAATGTTCATATAACTCCATATGCTTTTCAAGTGAAATTACTTGTCTATTTGTGCCTCGCTTGTTTACTTGTTAATGTGCAATCTTATGACTGTCCGGAGGTAACCTACTTTGTTGTCCTCCTAATGTGATATATTAAATGTCATAAATGTGTATTGCATACAAGGTTGCAACCTTTCATTTTGGCATGCTAGCTTTCACGCACACCGGGCGGCATCGGGCTTGCTGGTGCAACCGTGACTACCATGGTCCCATTCCCTCTCTCGCTTGGGGGCTAGACTTCCTCGGAGAGTTGAGTCGTAGGATTTCGGGGTACATCTGGAGTACACCCACTTGGCGTGTTAAGGGGATGATTTGAAGTCGGCCGCAACTACTGAGAGCAAAAGCTCACCGTATCCTTTTTTATATGTATAAGTACTTTCGCTTAGTTCCTAGAGAACCTCGGGGAGGAAAGACTGGTAATTGTGTTTCTTTACTTTATATTATTGTCATGTACTTAATTGTGTTGTATTCATGCTTGCAAAAAAGGATTTTCATAAATTGAACCGGAAAATGAGTTTCAAAAACTATTTCTCGTTTCCCCCTCGCTGAGTTCATAAGGACTCACCCTCTTTTATCATCTCATGTGAAGAAGATCAAGAACAGGTACCTGAGGACGATGTGCCTAACGATGATTCCTTGGAATGATTGTCTGTCCTATGTGCCTTGCGTGATTATGGCTATTTGTGAACTATGGTACTTGAAGACTATTTCTTTTTTTTGTTGCCTGATGTGTGACGTAAAAGACCCTCGTTGTAATTTGGGGTCTAATTTTGGGTTGTATTGATGTTAACTAGACTGACACTAGACACTACTATGATCGTTTTGCTATTATTACTGCTATAATCTATATTAGGATTATGAAGTATTAGGTAAAGGCTAAGTAAAATGAACCAACCAAATCTTAAGCAGGTACACGTTATTAAGCTAAGATCAACAGGTAGTTTTGTAACGAGGATTAACAAACGAACGAGATATAGTATCATGCTAGGTTATTAATCATACGAGACATCAAGACAACCAGTAGGCATTTCAATCGATGATAAATAGTAATCTTAGTTGGAAATGAAATTGAGATGGTAAATTTTGAGGCGTTTAGAGAATTAAGTCAAACCAAAGAGCCCAATTACCGCCGTTATGCTGCCGGTTTTTCAAAAAAAATTAGAGTTTAGGCCAAAACGTTATGTGTTAAATCTTCATGAACGGTTAAGTACGAGACGTGACTTGAATGTTTAGATCACACCCTAGTCTAACATTTATAGGCCGGGTTGGGGCGTGACACCCTATAGGAATAAGAATGGTATCAGAGCTTAGATTGCTTAAGCCGGGTTTAACTCTCGGACCATGGGTAGAGACCTAAGATAATTAGGATGACTTGTTTATATGTTATTATGTGATAATGTTAAATGTGCCTTTTATGTTCTATGTGCTTAAGTGTTTAACACGTCTTAATTATTTATAGAGTTAGGTATCTATGTTATGTTACATATCTTATGCATTAAATTCTTATTTGTTATACTTCAATAAATTGTGCATCGTAATCTGTGCCTATAGATAGCTGGCCCTAGTACCCGCACTACTAATAGGAGCAGTGAACCCCAAGTGATCGGAGATACCTATCAAACTAATCCCGGTATAGCTATGTTTAACATGATGGCAAATGCCATGGATCCCGTATCACGAGTGATGGAGCGCCAAGATGCACGTGAAGCCAGCAACAACAACAACAGGAATGATGGTATCCATGGGAGACATAGCAGAATGAGGGAGTTTATTGACTTTCGCCCGTCCAAATTCCACGGGAAAGCTGATGATGAGAAAGCAGAGGCTTGGCTGTCCGAGATCGAGAATATTTTCAGGCCACTTGATTATACTGATGAAGAAAAGGTGGAGTTTGCCGTGTTTTTGTTGCACGGGGATGCTGAACATTGGTGGCACACCATGGAGGCACTGAGGGAAACTGACCAGACACCTCGCTTGTAGGGTAATTTTGTTAAGGCATTCAAGGAAAAATATGTACCTACAGTTTTCAGGCAGAGGCGGATTGAGGAGTTCATGCACTTGACCCAGGGTAACATGACGGTGGCCGAGTACGAGGCTCGTTATGATCGACTGTCCCGTTATGCTCAATATATGGTTAGTACTCCGGAGGCGAAGATGTGAAAATTTACGACTGGATTGAGGCCAGAGATTCAAGACCAGTTGGCTTCTTATGACTTTGATACCTATTCTGCTCTCTTCGCTACTGCTTCCCGAGTTGAGAAGAGGAAACTTGATAGAGCCGGTTCGAGTCAGCCGAACAAGAAACCATACCAGCCTCCAGGTCAGCAGAGGAAATTCCAGAGTCAGAGTCGTAACCAAGGCTAGAGCCATAACAGACTAGTGAATAACCGTGGCCCGACGAAAGCGCCATCAGCCTTTTCCACCCTCGGATCCACAGGTAGTTCACCTGCTACTCAGTCTGTCAACTGTTCTTACAGTAACAAGAAGGGTCATACCAAGGCCCAGTGCTGGAAGAAGTCAGGACGATGTATGAGATGTGGCAGTGATCAACATCAGATCAAGGATTGCCCTATACGGTAGGCACACCTTCGGTTTGCAGGCCCAAGCCCCACACCTTCGATTTGCAGGCCCAAGCCCTACGCCTTCGGTTTGTGGGCCCAGCCTCTACGTGAAGCGAAGTTGTCTTGCCCAAGGTGCCATGGGATTCAGTAATAGAAATTTGATGGATGAGGTCGTCGCACTTTTCACGGGTCACGACGTACGATCTGTGACGAAAAAATAGCACAAAAGTAGAAAAGTGTCTCGAAACTAATGAAAATATTCAATTTTGGGCTCCGAAAATTGGCACAATCGAGCAGGCTTGATGCCCCTGTTGAAGAGCTCTTGGAGAGCTTTCCAACAGTATGCTGTGTGTCGCGTGACTCCTTCAGAATCAAAAGTTATGGGCACCGGAGTGACGGAGACTTAGTCCCAAGCCATACGCCCTCGGTTTGCGGGCCCAGCCTCTACGTGAGGTGAAGTTGTCTTGCCCAAGGTGCCGTGGGATTTGGTAATAGAAATTTGATGGATTAGGTTGTTGTTGTTTTCGCGGCTCACGACGTACGATCCGGGATGAAAAAACAGCGCAAAAGCAGAAAAGTGTCCCAAAACTGATGAAAAAGTTCGATTTTGGGCTCCGAAAACTGGCACAGTCAATCAGGCTTGCTGGCCCCGTCAAAGAGCTCTTGGAGAGCTTTCCAACGGCATGTTGTGCGCCACGTAACTCCTTACGGATCAAAAGTTATGGGCACTAGAGCGACGGAGACCTGGTCCCAAGCCCCATGCCCTCGGTTTGCGGGCCCAGCCACTACGTGAAGCGAAGTTTTTTTCCCAAGGTGCAGTGAGATTCGGTAATAGAAATGTGATGGATTAGGTTGTCGTCCTTTTCACAGCTCACGATGTACGATCCGGGATGAAAAAACAGTACAAAAGAAGAAAAGTGTCCCAAAACTAATGAAAATGTTCAATTTTGGGCTCTGAAAAAAGGCGCAGACGAGCAAACTTACTGCCCCCGTCGTAGAGCTCTCGGAGAGCTTTCCAACGGAATGCTGTGTGTCGCGTAACTCCTTAAGAATCAAAAGTTATAGGCACCGGAGTGACGGAGACCTGGTCCCAATCTACACGCCTCGGTTTGCAGGCCCATCCTCTATGTGAAGTGAAGTTGTCTTGCCAAAGGTGCCATGGGATTCGGTAATAGAAATATGATGGATTAGGTTGTCATCCTTTTCGCAATTCACGACGTACGATCCTAGACCGAAAAATAGCACAAGAGAAAATAAGTATTCTGAAACTAATGAAAACGTTCGATTTTAGGCTCCAAAAATAGGCACAGCTGAGTAGCCTGGCTGCCCCCGTCGTAGAGCTCTTAGAGAGCTTTCCAACGGTATGCTGTACGCCGCGTAACTCCTTACGAATCAAAAGTTATGGGCAGCAGAGCGACAAACACCTGGTCCCAAGCCCCATGGCCTCGGTTTGCGGGCCCAGCCTCTATGTGAAGTGAAGTTGTCTTGCCCAAGGTGCCATGGGATTCAGTTATAAAAATGCAATGGATTAGGTTGTCGTCCTTTTCGTGGCTCACGACGTACGATTCGGTACAGAAAAACAGCACAAAAAAAGTGTTCCAAAACTGATGAGAACGTTTGATTTTGTGCTCTGAAAATTGGCGCAATCGAGCAGGCTTGCTGCGCCCGTCGAAGAGCTCTTGGAGAACTATCCAACGGTATGCTGTGCGTCGCGTAACTCCTTACGGATCAAAATTTAGGGTCACCGGGGCGACGGAGACCTAGGCCCAAACCCCACGCCCTCGGTTTGCGGGCCCAACTTCTACGAGAGGTGAAGTTGTCTTTCCCAAGGTGCCGTGGTATTCGGTAATAGAGATGTGATGGATTAGGTTGTCGTCCTTTTCGCAGCTCATGACGTACGATTTGGGACGGAAAAATAGCGCAAAAGAAGAAAAGTGTCCCGAAACCGTTGAAAACGTTTGATTTTGGGTTCTGAAAACTGGTGCAATTAAGCAGGCTTGCTGCCCCCGTCGAAGAGCTCTTGGAGAGCTTTCCAACAGTATGCTGTGCACCGCGTAACTCCTTACAGATCAAAAGTTATGGGCACAGGAGCGACGGAGACCTGGTCCCAAGCCCCACGCCCTCGATTTGCCCCGACCTCGATTTACGTGCGATACCTTGTTTCGTGTGTCCTAACCTAGATTTGCATGCCTTGACCTAGGTTTAAGAGTCGTGTTTCATTTTATGTGCCTTGCATTGATTTACGTGCATTCATTTAGGATTGCGTGCATTTACTTGAGAAACGTGCATTCATCTCGTAGTGCGTACCCTAAACCTAGGAAAGTGTGCCCGCACGCTAATCAAGAACGCATCTTACACGAAGCACTAGATCATTAATTAATCCTACAAACTCCACTAACTAATATTAAAATGCTAAGTCAATGCAGTAGAAGACGAAATCTCACAAAAAGCTAAACATTCCTATTCTTTATTCTTAATTATTTTGCATATTCCAAGCACATGCAATAAAATAAGCTCAACCAAGACAAAAATTCAGAATTTTCCACTAGGTTGGCCGACCACATGGAGCCTTTGACAATGCTTTGCAATTTCAAAATTTATACCTAGACATTCTATGACAAGCTCATGACACAAAGCATAAAAAAATGACTCAAAACCCTACCCAAAGCTCCACCATCTCGGCCCACTCAATCACCCATGCTAGAAAATTCAAACATGCTCTTGAAGACACAAAAATCAGAATTATACAAGCTCAAGGCCGACCAAATGCTCAAGTCATTCATTTCATTCTCTCATTCTCTCTTTCTCTCATTCACTATCTCATTTCCTCTCTCTCTCTCTCTCGGCCTTAGCTGCAATCTCACTCTCCATAGCTTGATTTCATCATCCTAGGGTTCATAAAGACATACAAGCTACTAAGGAACTCAATCAAGCAAGCTAGAATGCAAAAGACACACATGCAAGCTCATAGCACATTCATTTCGGCTTAGGTATGTTGATAGCTTCTATTTTGTTTCCTTTTTTTATTCTAACCATATGCACATACTAAGAACATTGTTACTAAGATAGGAATTAGGGAATCTCAAGTTGTCTCTCGGCTAAGCAAGGAGAAAAGACAACTTTGTGCTTCATCAAGAGCTTTGTGCATCTTCATTATTGTCTTGCTAAGGTGAGGGCTAAAACTCTTTTGAAAAGTTTTCAAAAACCACATGCATGCCTTTAAATGTCTATTTTTACCTCTGTACTTGTGATATGTGGGTGTACATGAGCTTTTGTAAACATGCATGGCAAGATATTTGGCTAGAATGTGAAGATAGATGAAATCGCGTAAAGGACAGTCTTCTGACTCGTTGGAGCGAAGTGATTTTGACCAGGTAAATGATGTTGAAAATTTCTAGGTGACTATTTTTGCTAGTTTTGACCATTTTTTGCAGAAATATGCCAAAGCCAATTTTGACTCTAAGCTCCCCAAAATGGCAAAACATCGAAAGGTGTCCAAATCTGAAAAATCTGGGAAAATAAAGCAGGTTTTTGGCAGTTCATTGTCCTTGTAGAACGAATCCGTTTTGACTTAGTAAATGATATCTAAAACGTATGAAATTTTGTAGACTTCTATATTTTTCAGTTCTGGATATTGTTGTCAGAAATAGACTAAGGCTAAATCGGACCCTAAAGTCCTAAAAAATGACAAGTATTGAAATGTGTACAATCTGGACAGTTTTGCGTAGTCTCACGGTTTTGGCTATAACTCTTGAATCCGAATTCCAAATGATGCGAGGTTTGTTTCTGGATTTAGTCACTCCTTAAGCTTTAATTTGAAATTTTATTCACTGGAATTGGAGATTGTTTGATTGTCTAAATGATTGTGGAAGACAGACCTTTATAGTGAGGTTTTCATCTAGTGATATGCTTGGAAAATTATTGTAACTTCTCTTGTTGTATTAAATGCTTGTGGTGTGGCACTTGGATGTTGTGTGGACTGTTTTGAATGATTGAGTATGTTTTAATTAATCGTTGCATGGCTTGAGTTTAATTACGTGACAACTTAGGGCTTAATCGCACGGGTGAGCATGAATTGAAACCCTAATGACTAGGAAAACTCGCTAAGTGTTGATCCTATGAATATCGTGTTTAATTATGTGATTCGTAGGCTGCCCGCAGTTTCCCTTATAGCCCTAAATGTGATTTTGATGATTACATGTTGACAAGTAGGCCTTTCTTGCACCCGGTCCCACGTAAACGTCATTGCATGTTGTATGCCCTTATTATTTGATTACGTGAACTTCGAAATGAGTTATATGACTTGATTTACATGCGTTACATGGCTGCCCGTTTAATATTCATATAACTCCATATGCTTTACAAGTGAAATTACATGTCATATCGTGCCTCGCGTGTTTACTTGTCAATGTGCAATCTTATGACCATTCGGAGGCAACCTACTTTGTTGTCCTCCTAATGTGATATATTAAATGTCATAAATGTGCATTGCATACAAGGTTGCAACCTTTCATTCTGGCGTGGTAGCATTCACGCACACCGGGCAGCATCGGGTTTGCCGGTGCAACCGTGACTACCATTGTCCAATTGCCTCTCTCGCTTGGGGGCTAGACTTCCTCGGAGAGTTGGGTAGTAGTATTTTGGGGTACATCCGAAGTACACCCATTTGGCGTGATAAGTGGATGATTTGAAGTCGGCCGCAACAACTGATACTGAAAATGAACTGAGAGCAAAAGCTCACCGTATCCTTTTCACTATGTGTATAAGTAGTCTCGCTTGGTTCCTAGAAGACCTCGGGGAGGAAAGACGGGTAATTGTGTTCTTTTACTCTTATATTACATTGTGAACTTACTTGTGATATATTTCATACTTACAAAAGGGTTTTCATAAGTTGAACCAGAAAAAGAGTTTCAAAACTTATTTCTCGTTCCCCCTCGCTGAGTTGATAAGGACTCACCCTCTTTTATCATCTCAGGTGAAGAAGACCAGGAACAGGTACCCGAGGACAATGTGCATTTTGATGATTCCTTGGAATGATTGCTTGCCCTACGTGCCTTAATTGACTATGGCCATTTTGTGAACGATATGTTGCTTGAAGACTATTTCTTATGTTGGTTGTTGTTGTATTGTAAATAACCCCCGTTGTAATTTGGGGTCTAATTTTGGCTTGTACTGATCATAACTAGTTAGACACTCCTATGGTCGTTTTGCTATCGCTATTTGGCTAGTATCTATCACAGGCTTATGAAGTATTAGGTAAAAGATTAGGTAAAATGAATCTATCCAATCTTAAGTAGGTACTCATTATTAAGCTAAGATCAACAGGTACTTTTGTAACAAGGATTAACAAACAAACGAGACATAGTATCATGCTAGGTTATTAATCAAACGAGACTTTGAGATAACTAGTAGGCGTTTCGATGGGTGATAAATAGTAATCTTAGTTGGAAATGAAATTGAGATTGAAAATTTTGAGGCGTTTAGAGAATTAGGTCAAACTAAAGAGCCCAATTATAGTCGTTATGCTGTCGGTTTTTCGGAGAATTTGTGGAGTTTAGGCTAAACGATTAAGTACATGAAAGGACTTGAATGTTTAGATCACTCCCTAGTCTAACCTCTATAGGTCGGGTTGGGGCGTGACACCTTAGAGAGAAATGGTATCAGAGCTTAGATTGTTTAAGCCGGGTTTAACTCTCGGACCATGGGTCGAAGCCCTAAGGTTATTAGAATGACTTGTTTATGTGTGATAATGTATGATAATGTTAATTATGCCTTCTCTGTTTCTATGTGCTTATGTGATTAACATGTCTTAACTGTTTCGAGAATTGTGTGTCTGTATATAAAATTGTGCATTGCATATCTTATGCATTAAATTCTTGTTTGTTGTATTCCAATAAATTGTGCATCGTAATCTGTGCTTATAGATGGATGGCCCTAGTATCTGCAATACTAATAGGAGCGGTGAGCCCCAAGAGACCAGAGATGCTCATCAAACTAATCCCGGCATGGCTATGTTTAATATGATGGCGAATGCCATGGATCGCGTGTCGCGAGTGATGGAACGTCAAGATGCACGTGATGCAAACAACAACAACAACAGGAATGACGGTAACAATGGGAAAAATAGCAGAATGCGGGAGTTCCTTGACTTTCGCCTGTCCAAATTCTACGGGGAAGCTGATGATGAAAAGGTAGAGGCTTGGCTGTCCGAGATTGAAAGGATTTTCAGACCACTTGACTATACTGATGAAGAAAAGATGGAGTTCACTGTGTTTCTGTTGCACGGGGATGCTGAGCATTGGTGGCACACTGTGGAGGCACTTTGGGAGACTGATGGTACACCTCGCTTGTGGGGTAATTTCGTTAAGGAATTCAAGGAGAAATACGTACCTGCAGTTTCCAGGCAGAGGCAGATCGAGGAATTCATGCACTTGAACTAGGGTAACATGACGGTGGCCCAGTACGAGGCTCGTTTTGACCGACTGTCCCGTTATGCTCAATACATGGTCAGTACCCCTGAGGCGAAGATGTGGAAATTTACGAATGGGTTGAGGCCAGAAATTTAGGACCAGTTGGCTTCGCATGACTTCACTACCTATTTTGCTATCATTTCGACTGCTTCTTGAGTTGAGAAGAAGAAACTCAACAGAGCCGATTCGAGCCAGCCGAACAAGAAACCATATCAGCCTCCAGGTCAACAGAGGAAATTCTAGAAATAGAGTCGCAGTCAGGGCCAGAGTCAAACATACCAGTTAATAACCGTGGCCCGACTAAAGCGCCATCAGCCTCTTCCACCCGCGGATCCACAGGTAGTTCACCTGCTACTCAGTCTATCAACTGTTCTTACTGTGAGAAGAAAGGTCACACCGAGGCCCAGTGCTGGAAGAAGTCAGGACGATGGGTGCAGTGTGGCAGTGATCAGCATCAGATCAAGGATTGCCCTAGATGGCAAGGAGGACAAGATCAAGTTAAACCAGCTGGTAGAGGCAAGACTCCAATTCCTAGAGTTCAGGCCCGAGCTTATACTTTTGAGTGTGAGGAGCTTCCTGAGGAGACTGCTGTTGTTGAAGGTACATTCTTGATACTGAATCAACCTGTTAGGGTGCTAATTGATCCAGGTGCTACTCATTCATTTATTACTCCCTTATGTGTGCAACGTGTAAAACTACGAGTTGTATGTTTGCCTTACGAAGTAGAAGTTGGTACTCCGATGGGTTCTAAACTTGTTACTCGCTCAGCTTGTAAAGCATGTAAAATCCAAATTAAAGATAGGGAATTCTCAGTCAATCTTATTGTATTACCCTTTCGAGACTATGAAGTCATCTTAGGGATGGACTGGTTGGCAAAGCATCATGCCCAACTAGATTGCCGGACGAAGATTGTAACATTCCAGATACCTGGTCAACCAATATTGGAGGTAATGGGTCGAAGAGACTTCACCGGGAGTTCCATCATTTCATCTACGAAAGCAGTGAAGTCCTTGAGAAAAGGATGTAGTGGATACTTAGCTTACCTCATCAACAAGCCGTCAAACAAAGCTAAGTTGGAGGAGATGCCAGTGATTAAAGATTATGCGGATGTGTTTCCAGAAGAATTGCCCGGTTTACCCCCAAATCGGGAGATCGAGTTCATTATAGAATTACTGCCTAGCACCCAGCCGATATCTAAAGCTCCCTATCGTATGGCACCAGCCGAGCTACAAGAATTGAAGGACCAATTGCAAGGATTGTTGAAGAAGGGGTTTGTTCAACCAAGCTCTTCTCCGTGGGGCACGCCAGTCTTATTTGTAAAGAAGAAAGACGGAACGTTGAGGCTATGCATCAATTACGGAGGATTGAACCAAGTGACCGTCAAGAATAAATTGTCACGCCCCGACCCGACCCCGCAAAAGGCCAAGCCCAGACCCGACACACGGACGGAGTCTCCTCTGTACCACGGACGATCCGAAAACCCTAAAATCAATATAACACTTGCGAAAGCTATAAAATAATCAAAACAAGCCAACTTTCTATAAAACATACATTTCTTATTATCCAACTTTCCAAACCAAAAATGATATGCATACTACGCAAGTACTTATGCCACTAAACCATTAGCCATTAGCATGCAATCTTCACTAGTCATCCGAGTATAAGTTTACAACTTACAAACTTTAATCCATTTCAACATAAAACTAATAAAGATCTCAACTAGAAAATATATATACAAGGCTACAAGCCTCAAAATTAAGCTTCCTTCACGCAATATACATAACATCAAGGTTTGCACAAAACTGGTAACCAACCACCAGCAAAGCAGGTAAGTGCTATCACGGAAACACCTCCACCTGCTCTTCCTCCTCAATTACCTCGAGAGGGTCTGCCTCAACTACTCCTGTAAAAACATAGTATAGAGAGGAATGAGCAAAAACTATTGCTCAGCGAGGGCAATCGGTCTCAAGGACGGAGATGAGAGGAGTATGCAATGCAATTAGCCAAGCAATACATTCAAAACATATAAAGATACATCCAAAGCCAACATTAAAGCAAGGCAAGTATTTAAAGCTACAAACACTCAATCAAAGGATACGATACTCTTTTCACGAACCACTTTCAAACACGAATTCGATGACGACGCGCCGGCCCAAAACAACCTTATAACACCAGTTTGGAATACCCCGGAAGTATCCATCAATCCTACGACCCAAATCTCCCTGGGAGGCAACCCAAGCGAGAAAGGGAATAGCAACGGAGCTAGAGCAACCAACACTGGCAACCCAAGGCTACCCAGAGAGGCCCATCACTCACGCGCGAGACACTATGCAATGCAAGACTCGATACAAGACAATAAACAAGCAATAAACAAGCGATAAACCACACGTGGGAGAATAACAAAGTAGGTTACTCTCGCACGCAATAGCAGCAATTTGATAAGCAATTCAATCCGAAACAACTCAAACAAGTAATTCAAGTAATTCTAAGAATTCTATAAGCATAAAGACAAGTAAACACACAAAAACACAAATCGGCCCCAACTGTCAAAATGCTACCATTTCCAAACGAGCCACGAGTTCTGGAAACCGATTTCGCCAACCCTCCTAGGTCACCATAAGGCACGTCTAAAGACCCCGAAACCTTACTTCACCCTAGAACTCGCGCAAAGCCCCGATTTTCCCCTTTCTCGTTTGAACTACAACTACAACAACCAAACACCCAACCAACGCCATATTCGCACCAAAAGTGCTTCCATGGCTTCCCGAAGCAATGCCAACACGCAAAACGAGAAAACGCCAAAGTCGACCTAAACCACCCCGACTTTCCCAAAGGCTTAATTCTCGTTTTTTCCACTACGCAACCCAAACAAACCACACATTTTACCATTCTAGCATACCTAGCACGTTTCTACATCAATGGAAAGCATAACGGCGCAATTTTAACGTTTCAAGGTTTTACTATTGACAAAGTACTATTCATATCACAATTCAAGTTGCAATCACAACATTTAACCGCAGAAAATGTTACAAAGCCATAAATACATGTTCTACCAATGCTAAGGAACATTTTAGAAGCATCAATTCGCTTTAAATAACGATCTACGGATAAATCTAAAAACTGATAAAGTTAACTAACACAACGTATAAATGCGCAAATAACATGCTTCCCTCACCTTAGGTACTCCTAGTCGCTAGGAAAACAACGTTGGTTGCCTCGGAAATCACCCCGCACGAGCACACGCGAAGATTGATCGTTTGGAAGGTTGAAAGGTTTTTTTTTTTCCTCTAAGGGAGATCACGACCTGCTGCTGTTTTTATTTTATTTTGCTTAATTTTAACTTATTTAAGGGTCAAATGGTCAAAGGGTCAAAGGGCTAAGTCAAACTACTTAAAAACTTGGTCAAAGGGCCCTATTTCGCGCGTTTTAAAGCCGTTTCAGCTATGGTAAGTTCAAATAAAGCTAGCAATATTTAAAATATAAAATTTAAGTCATCTAAATACTAGTTTCACTATTTGCTGAGGACTGGAAATCGTTATCTAGCTATCGCTCCTTAAATGCAATGCACGTTGCGTCGACTAGAAAGTAACAGTTAATTCACAAAGAATTTAAGGAAATATAATTTTCAAAATAATAAACAAAGAAAATTAATATTCCGGGCTCGGGTATTACACCCTCTCCCCCTTAAAACAATTGCGCCCACGCAATTCTTACCTGGTCAACAAACAACTCCGGATACTGATCCCGAACTTGGTCCTCTCTTTCCCATGTCGCTTCCTCAAACCCATGATGATTCCACAGAACCTTCACTAACGGAATACTCTTTCTGCGAAGCTCTTGAATCTTCCGATCCACAATTCTAATCGGTTTCTCTTCGTAGGACAACTTCTCTTCAATCTGTAAAGGCTCTGGTTCAAGTACATGCGAAGGGTCTGGATGATACTTCTTCAACATAGACACGTGAAACACATCATGCAGTCGCGACAAGCTCGGAGGCAAAGCTAATCGATAAGCCAAAGGACCTACCTTTTCGGTGATCTCATACGGACCCACATACCTGGGACTAAGCTTCCCGCTCTTACCGTGCCGAATCAATCCCTTCCGTGGAGAAATCTTAAGAAACACCCAATCTCCCAAATCAAACTTAAGATCCCGACGGTGCTTATCCGCATAACTCTTCTGACGACTCTGAGCTGTAAGCATACGCTGGCGAATAAGGTGAACATTATCTACCATCTTAATCATCTCAGGTAACACAGTCGGATCAACTGTTCTCATCTCTCCAACCTCTTCCCAATATAATGGGGATCTGCATTTACGACCATACAACGCCTCGTAGGGAGCCATACCTATAGTAGATTGATAACTATTGTTGTAGGCGAACTCCGCTAAAGGCAAAAACTTCTCCCAATTCTTCCCAAAGTCAAGCACACATGCCCGAAGCATGTCTTCCAAGATCCTGATGGTTCTCTCAGACTGGCCATCAGTTTGCGGATGATATGCAGTACTGAAGCTCAACTTAGTTCCCATGGCCTCTTGCAACTTCTGCCAAAAACGAGATCTGAATCTGGGATCCCTATCTGACACTATACTCTGTGGTACTCCATGCAATCTCACAATATTAGCAACATACAATTCAGCTAGCTTATCAAGGCTATCCTGTTTGTTCACGGGAATAAAATGTGTAACTTTAGTCAAGCGGTCCACAACAACCCAAACAGAATCACATCCTCTCGGAGATCTAGGAAGATCGGTCACAAGGTCCATTGTTATATGTACCCACTTCCATTGCGGAATCGATAACGGCTGTAGAAGTCCGGCTGGCCTCTGATGCTCAACCTTAACCCTCTGACAAGTCAAACATCTGGATACATACCCAGCAATCTCCCTCTTCATATTGTTCCACCAGAAGTGTTGCTTCAAATCTCTATACATCTTAGTACTGCCCGGGTGAATCGTGTACCTCGAATTATGTGCCTCGGACAGGATCTCATTCTTCAAAGTCGGATCATCAGGAACACATACTCTATCCCTGAACCTGAAAATGCCATCTGCATGAAATTTAAACTCCGACTCTCCCCCTTTAGCTTTCTCTTGGATCTTCAAGATGTGAGGATCAGTCTTCTGAGCCTCTCTGATCTGTGCTAGCAACCCTGACTGAATCTGTAAACTAGCAAACCGAATCCCTACCTCAGTAGCTTCTGGTTTCCATGAACAAATTTCTTCCAAAGTCTCCCAGTCCTTGATAATCAAGCTTGCAACAGTAGCCTTTCGGCTCAAAGCATCAGCAACAACATTTGCCTTACCTGGCACATAGTTAATAGAACAGTTATAACCACCCAATAGCTCTAGCCATCTCCGCTGCCTCATATTTAGATCCTTCTGTGAAAACAAATACTTGAGACTCTTGTGGTCAGTAAATATTTCAAATCTGCAACCCCACAAGTAATGACGCCACTTCTTCAATGCAAACACAACTGCAGCTAACTCGAGATCATGTGTAGGGTAATTGACTTCATAAGGTTTCAATTTCCTAGAAGCATAGGCAATCACCTTACCATTCTGCATTAAAACACAGCCCAATCCTTCCTTAGATGCATCACTGTAGACAACGAAGTTCTCTGTTCCCTCAGGTAAAGCTAGTATAGGAGCTGTAGTTAGTCTCTTCTTCAATTCTTGAAAACTGGATTCACACTTGGCATCCCAATTGTAAGCAACTTTCTTCCGAGTTAACTGGCTCAAAGGTCCAGAAATTTTTGAAAAGTCTTTAACAAATCTCCGGTAGTAACCTGCCAATCCAAGAAAACTCCGAATCTCTGGCACCGTCTCAGGTCTCTTCCAAGCTGAAACAACTTCAATCTTAGCTGGGTCCACTGAAATTCCTCGGTCTGAAATGATATGGCCTAGAAAAGATATCTGGTTCAACCAGAACTCACACTTGCTGAATTTAGCAAAAAGCTTGTTTTCCTGCAAAGTCTGAAGCACAATCCTCAAGTGTTGCTCATGTTCAGCCTCGTTCTTCGAATACACTAAAATGTCGTCAATGAAGATCACGACAAACTGATCAAGGTAAGGCCGAAAAACCCTCTGCATCAAGTCCATGAATGCGGCTGGTGCATTCGTCAATCCAAACGGCAAAACAACAAATTCATAGTGGCCATATCTAGTCCTGAATGCCGTCTTTGGTATATCGTCACTCCGAATTCTAAGTTGATAGTAACCCTGCCTCAAGTCAAATTTGGAGTAAACACTCGCACCCTGCAACTGGTCAAACAATTCTTCAATCAACGGCAAGGGGTATTTATTCTTAATCGTGACTTGATTAAGTCCCCTGTAATCAATGCATAACCGTAGCGTGCCATCTTTCTTTCTCACAAACAACACAGGTGCGCCCCACGGTGAAGAACTAGGTTGTATAAACCCTTTCTCAAGCAAGTTCTGAAGCTGAATTTTTAACTCCTGAAGTTCAGCCGATGCCATCCTATAAGGACTCCTAGAAATTGGCGCAGTGCCTGGCACAAGATCAATCACGAACTCAATCTCCCTATCCGGTGGTAAACCCGGTAATTCCTCAGGAAATACACCAGGGAAGTCTCTAACAATCGGAACTTCATTCAAACTCAACTTATCAGCAGGCTGATTGATCAAATAGGCTAAGTAGGCTTCACAACCCCTATTCAACAACTTAGAAGTCTTGATCGCTGATAAAAGTGGAATGCGGGCAGCCCTGCAGTTCCCAATAATCTCTAGTACCGGTAGGTCAGGAACTTTAAGATAAACGATCTTTGTTCTACAATCCAACTGAGCATAATACTTTCCCAACCAGTCCATTCCCAAAATGATTTCAAAGTCACGGAATGGTAATATAATTAAATCAGCAGGAAATTTACGGTTCTCTATACATATATCACAAGATTTGCAAATAGATTCAGCAACAAATTTTGCACCCAAAGGAGTACTAACTTCAACTTCATGAGGCAAATTATCAATGCAAACATTCACAGATCGTGCACATGCAGGAGTTATAAACGAATGCGTAGCTCCAGGATCAATCAAAACTTTAACTGGCTGAGTATTGAGAAGAAAGGTACCTTCCACTATAGCTGTATTATCGGGCAGCTCCTCTGCATCCAGTGCAAAGACCCTAGCCTGAACTCTCTGTGCTGGTCGTGCACCTGCAGCCCTATTCTGAACACCTCGGCCTCCACCACGGCCCTGAACATTATTAAATTTAGGGCAATCCTTCACCCTATGCTCATCACTGCCACAACCCGTACATTTCCCACTCTTCCTCCAGCAGTTAGCCTCAATATGCCCTGGTCGATTACAATAATCACACTGCTGATTTTGCCTAACCGCAGTGTTTCCTGTAGGTGCTGGGGCTCTGGCAGGGGTAGGAACTGTACCTCCCTGCTGAGGTCTAGTCACAGCTGGTCTAGCCTGAATCTGCTGCTGTGGCTGATACGAACGCTGCTGAGGACCCTGTGCAGAAGCCTGATACTGCCTCGGCTGACTCTGGCTGCTCTGGCCCAAAAACTGCTTCTTACTCGGCTGACTGCTCTCGGCTAACATCTCAGCCTTCCGTTTCTCAAACTTCGAGGCTGCCTGAAATGCCTCGGGAAAAGTAGTGTAGGTCTGTCCAGTCAAATGCAACTGTATGTCCATTCTCAACCCACGGACAAACCTATGTATCATCCTCCTAGCTGGCCGTACCAACTCGGGCATATACCTCGACAGGCTAACAAATCTAGCCTCATATTGTGCAACAGTCATATTTCCCTGCTTCAGGGCCACAAACTCATCTTCCCGTCTCTCCATTGCCATCTCGGGAATATATTTGTCCCGAAACTCACTTACAAAATCATCCCATAAGTGTGGAACATCCTCACAATCCCACCTCAGCCTAACAGTATTCCACCACTGCTCTGCATCACCCTCAAATAAAAATGATGCATAGTCTATTCTTGCCTCATCGGTATACCTCAAAGCAGTGAAAATTTTCTCAACTCGATTAATCCATCTCTCGGCCGCCTCATCATCCGGCTCCCCGAAAAACTTTCCTGGCTCGTGCCTCAGAAATTTCTCAAGCTGGTTATTCTCAACTCTGTACCCCTGTCCACCAGGATTAGCTTGATTACCCTGGGGATTAATCCGGTCCTGCCTCTGCTCATGTAGTACCTGTGTGATCCGGTCTACTGCAGTAGTCATGGTAGCCATAAACTGCTCAGGCAATGGCTGCTGACCTTGTTCTGCTGCCTCTTCATCTGATCCTATACCTTGAGTACCACGACGTGGCGGCATAGTTGCAACTCACAATAGCTGGCAACATTTAAAAGCAGTTTATAGACAGAAATATAACACATAAGATTAGATAACACTCAAGTCAATAACAATCCAATATTCTATCACACAATTCACATAAGACAAGTTTAACTTGCCAAACTATTTCACTTAAACACATAAACATTCCAAGTTCACAAAATCATGCTAGAACATTTTCTTTTCACTTAGCAATCATTCATAAACACTTTAGCATTTTAGACCTTTACCCCACAGACCGAGAATCATATCCCGGCTCATGCAAGACTATCATGCTCTGATACCACCTAAAGATGTCACGCCCCGACCCAACCCCGCAAAAGGCCAAGCCCGGACCCGACACACGGACGGAGTCTCCTCTGTACCGCGGACAATCCGAAAACCCTAAAATCAATATAACACTTGCGAAAGCTATAAAATAATCAAAACAAGCCAACTTTCTATAAAACATACATTTCTTATTATCCAACTTTCCAAACCAAAAATGATATGCATACTACGCAAGTACTTATGCCACTAAACCATTAGCCATTAGCATGCAATCTTCACTAGTCATCCGAGTATAAGTTTACAACTTACAAACTTTAATCCATTTCAACATAAAACTAATAAAGATCTCAACTAGAAAATATATATACAAGGCTACAAGCCTCAAAATTAAGCTTCCTTCACGCAATATACATAACATCAAGGTTTGCACAAAACTGGTAACCAACCACCAGCAAAGCAGGTAAGTGCTATCACGGAAACACCTCCACCTGCTCTTCCTCCTCAATTACCTCGAGAGGGTCTGCCTCAACTACTCCTGTAAAAACATAGTATAGAGAGGAATGAGCAAAAACTATTGCTCAGCGAGGGCAATCGGTCTCAAGGACGGAGATGAGAGGAGTATGCAATGCAATTAGCCAAGCAATACATTCAAAACATATAAAGATACATCCAAAGCCAACATTAAAGCAAGGCAAGTATTTAAAGCTACAAACACTCAATCAAAGGATACGATACTCTTTTCACGAACCACTTTCAAACACGAATTCGATGACGACGCGCCGGCCCAAAACAACCTTATAACACCAGTTTGGAATACCCCGGAAGTATCCATCAATCCTACGACCCAAATCTCCCTGGGAGGCAACCCAAGCGAGAAAGGGAATAGCAACGGAGCTAGAGCAACCAACACTGGCAACCCAAGGCTACCCAGAGAGGCCCATCACTCACGCGCGAGACACTATGCAATGCAAGACTCGATACAAGACAATAAACAAGCAATAAACAAGCGATAAACCACACGTGGGAGAATAACAAAGTAGGTTACTCTCGCACGCAATAGCAGCAATTTGATAAGCAATTCAATCCGAAACAACTCAAACAAGTAATTCAAGTAATTCTAAGCATTCTATAAGCATAAAGACAAGTAAACACACAAAAACACAAATCGGCCCCAACTGTCAAAATGCTACCATTTCCAAACGAGCCACGAGTTCTGGAAACCGACTTCGCCAACCCTCCTAGGTCACCATAAGGCACGTCTAAAGACCCCGAAACCTTACTTCACCCTAGAACTCGCGCAAAGCCCCGATTTTCCCCTTTCTCGTTTGAACTACAACTACAACAACCAAACACCCAACCAACGCCATATTCGCACCAAAAGTGCTTCCATGGCTTCCCGAAGCAATGCCAACACGCAAAACGAGAAAACGCAAAAGTCGACCTAAACCACCCCGACTTTCCCAAAGGCTTAATTCTCGTTTTTTCCACTACGCAACCCAAACAAACCACACATTTTAGCATTCTAGCATACCTAGCACGTTTCTACATCAACGGAAAGCATAACGGCGCAATTTTAACGTTTCAAGGTTTTACTATTCACAAAGTACTATTCATATCACAATTCAAGTTGCAATCACAACATTTAACCGCAGAAAATGTTACAAAGCCATAAATACATGTTCTACCAATGCTAAGGAACATTTTAGAAGCATCAATTCGCTTTAAATAACGATCTACGGATAAATCTAAAAACTGATAAAGTTAACTAACACAACGTATAAATGCACAAATAACATGCTTCCCTCACCTTAGGTACTCCTAGTCGCTAGGTAAACAACGTTGGTTGCCTCGGAAATCACCCCGCACGAGCACACGCGAAGATTGATCGTTTGGAAGGTTGAAAGGTGTGGTTTTTTTTCCTCTAAGGCAGATCACGACCTGCTGCTGTTTTGCTGCTGTTTTTATTTTATTTTGCTTAATTTTAACTTATTTAAGGGTCAAATGGTCAAAGGGTCAAAGGGCTAAGTCAAACTACTTAAAAACTTGGTCAAAGGGCCCTATTTCGCGCGTTTTAAAGCCGTTTCAGCTATGGTAAGTTCAAATAAAGCTAGCAATATTTAAAATATAAAATTTAAGTCATCTAAATACTAGTTTCACTATTTGCTGAGGACTGGAAATCGTTATCTAGCTATCGCTCCTTAAATGCAATGCACGTTGCGTCGACTAGAAAGTAACAGTTAATTCACAAAGAATTTAAGGAAATATAATTTTCAAAATAATAAACAAAGAAAATTAATATTCCGGGCTCGGGTATTACAATAAATACCCACTTCCACTGATCGACGAGTTGTTTGATCAACTTCAGGGAGCCAAAGTATATTCGAAGCTCGATTTGAGGCAAGGGTACCATCAGTTGCAGATCAAAAAGGAGGATGTGCCTAAAACGGATTTTAGGACGAGATATGGGCATTATGAATTTGTGGTGATGCCATTTAGGCTAACCAATGCCCCTGCAGCTTTTATGGACTTGATGCATAGGGTGTTTCAACCCTACTTGGACCAATTTGTGGTGATCTTTATTGATGATATTTTGGTATACTCGAAATCCGAGGTTAAGCATGAACAACATCTACGATTGGTATTACAAAAACTTCGAGATCATCAATTGTATGTGAAGTTTAGCAAATGCGAATTTTAGTTACAGCAGATTGCATTTTTGGGGCACATCATATCCCAAGAGGGAATAGTAGTGGACCCAGCAAAGATAGAAGCAGTGATATCTTGGAAGAAGCTGGAAAATGTTACGGAGGTTCAGAGTTTTCTTGGTTTAGCCAGCTATTATCGGAGGTTCGTAAAGGATTTCTCAAAGATTACAGGACCGCTTACAAAGCTCACTCAAAAGAAAACAAAGTTCGTGTGGGATAACAAGTGTGAGAACAGCTTTCAAGAACTGAAGAAAAGATTGACTACCGCACCTGTTCTTGCATTGCCTGAAGGGAGTCAGGCTTTGTAATCTATAGCGATGCTTCCAAGGAAGGACTGGGTTGTATGTTGATGCAAAATGGTAGAGTGATTACGTATGCCTCTAGGAAACCGTAGCCGTATAAATTGAACTACCTGACGCATGATTTGGAGTTAGTGGCTATTGTGTTTGCACTCAAGAAATGGAGGCACTATCTGTGGGGTAACAAGTTCGAGGTGTTTGACTTGCCAGAGAGTCAAAGCATAACATCAACGACCAGTAGGTTTACTTCAGCCGTTGGAAATTCCTCAATGCAAATGGGAGCATATAACTATGGACTTTGTCATGGACCTGCCCAGGTCACGAAAGGGTCATGACGTCGTTTGGGTCATAGTGGATAGATTAACCAAGTCAACGCACTTCTTACCGATGAACAAGGAGGATAGTCTTGGGAAATTGGGAGATATGTACGTGGCAAATATTATAAGGTTGCACGGGATGCCTATGAGTATTGTATCAGATAGGGATCCTCATTTTACGTCTCGATTTTGGAAGAGATTGCAAGAAGCTTTGGGAACGAAGTTAAGTTTCAGCACGGCTTATCACCCTCAGACTGATGGACAATCTGAGAGAACTATTCAGATTCTGGAGGATATGCTGAGGGCGTGTGTTTTAGACTTCGGGAAAGGTTGGGAGAAATATCTGCCTTTAGCGGAGTTCATTTATAATAATAGTTATCAGGCCACTATTGGGATGGCCCCATTTAAGGCATTGTATGGACGTAAGTATCGATCCCTAATTTACTGGGATGAAGTAAGTGAGACGAAGACTTTTGACCCGACCCTTCTACTTTTACTTATGAAGACTGTTGATAATGTCCACCTCATCCGAAAAAGGATGCTTACCGCCCAAAGTAGGGAGAAACGTTATGTAGACCTACGGAAACGGAGTCTAGAGTTTGAGGTCGGCGACAAAGTGTTCTTGAAGATATCACCTTGGAGGGGACTGATTAAACACGGCAAGGGTGGAAAGTTGAGCCTGAGGTTTGTAGGACCATTTGAAATAGTTGAGAAGGTTGGCAAATTGGCATATCGCCTGCAACTACCCCAAAACCTCTCCAATATTCATGACGTCTTTCATGTTTCAATGCTACGGACGTATCATCCTGATCCATCGCATATCTTGGAGCCAGAGCCGTTGCAGCTTCGGGAGAACTTGTCTTATGAAGAGAAACCCATCGGATCCTAGACCAGCAAGATCGGGAGTTGCGCAACAAATCTATACCAATGGTGAAGTGTTGTGGCATCACCATGGAGTTGAAGAAGCAACGTGGCAAAGACGAGACCAGATGGAACAGCAGTATCCAGCATTATTTCAAAGGTAAAATTGAATTTCGGGATGAAATTCTTTTAAGGAGGGGAGGATGTGAGGCCCGACCTCGATTTTCGTGCTATACCTCGTTTCGTGTACCCTAACCTAGATTTGCATGCCTTGACCTAGGTTTAAGAGTCGTGTTTCATTTTGTGTGCCTTGTATTGAATTACGTGCATACATTTAGAGTTACGTGCATTTACTTGGGAAACGTGCATTCGTCTCATAGTGCATGCCCTAAACCTAGGAAAGCGTGCCCACACGCTAATCAAGAAAGCATCTTGGACGAAGCACTAGATCATTAATTAATCCTACAAATTCCACTAACTAATATTAAAATGCTAAGTCAATGCACTAGAAGACAAAATTTCACAAAAAGCTAAACATTCCTATTCTTTATTCTTAATTCTTTTGCATATTCCAAGCACATGCAATAAAATAAGCTCAACCAAGACAAAAATTCAGAATTTTCCACTAGCTTGGCCAACCACATGGAGCCTTTGTCAATGCTTTGCAATTTCAAAATTTATACCTAGACATTCTATGACAAGCTCATGACACAAAGCATAAAAAAATGACTCAAAACTCTACCCAAAGCTCCACCATCTCAGCCCACTCAATCACCCATGCAAGACAATTCAAACATGCTCTTGAAGACACAAAAATCAGAATTATACAAGCTCAAGGCCGACCAAATGCTCAAGCCATTCATTTCATTCTCTCATTCTCTCATTCTCTCATTCTCTCATTCACTCTCTCATTTCCTCTCTCTCTCTCTCTCGGCCTTAGCTGCAATCTCACTCTCCATAGCTTAAGTTCATCATCCTAGGGTTCATCAAGACATACAAGCTACTAAGGAACTCGACCAAGCAAGCTAGAATGCAAAAGACACACATGCAAGCTCATAGCACATTCATTTCGGCTTAGGTATATTGATAGCTTCTATTTCGTTTCCTTTTTTTGTTCTAACCATATGTACATACTAAGAACATGGTTACTAAGCTAGGAATTAGAGAATCTCAAGTTGTCTCTCAGCTAAGCAAGGAGAAAAGACAACTTTGTGCTTTATCAAGAGCTTTGTGCATCTTCATTATTGTCTTGCTAAGGTGAGGGCTAAAACTCTTTTGAAAAGTTTTCAAAAACCACATGCATGCCTTTAAATGTCTATTTTTACCTCTGTACTTGTGATATGTGGGTGTACGTGAGCTTTTATAAACATGCATGGCAAGATATTTGGCTAGAATGTGAAGATAGATGAAATCGCGTAAAGGACAGTCTTCTGACTTGTTGGAGCGAAGTGACTTTGACCAGGTAAATGATGTTGAAAATGCATGAAAATTGGTAGGTGATTATTTTTGCCAGTTCTGAGCATGTTTTGTAGAAATAGTCCAAAGCCAATTTTGACTCTAAGGTCCCCAAAATGGAAAAACATCGAAAGGTGTCCAAATCTGGAAAATCTGGGAAAATGAACCAGGTTTTTGGCAGTTCACTGTCCTTGTAGAACGAATCAGTTTTGACTTAGTAAATGATATCCAAAATGTATGAAATTTGGTAGGCTCCTATATTTTTTAGTTCTTGACATTTTTGTCAGAAATATACTAAGGCTAAATATGACCCTAAGGTCCTCAAAACGACAAGTATTGAAATGTGTACAATATGGATAGTTTTGCGTAGTCTCAAGGTTTTGGCTATAACTCTTGAATCCGAACTCCAAATGATGCGAAGTTTGTTTCTGGATTTAGTTCACTCCTTAATATTTAATTTGAAATTTTATTCACTGGAATTGGAGATTGTTTGCTTGTCTAATTGATTGTGGGAAGACAGACATTTGTAGTGAGATTTTCATCTAGTGATATGCTTGGAAAATTATTGTAACTTCTCTTGCTGTATTAAATTCTTGTGGTTGTGGCACTTGGATGTTGTGCGGACTATTTTGAATGATTGAGGATGTTTTAATTAATCGTTGCATGGTTTGAGTTTAATTACGTGACAACTTGGGGCTTAATCGCACGGGTAAGCATGAATTGAAACCCTAGTGACTAGGTAAACTCGCTAAGTGTTGATCCTATAGATATCGTGTTTAATTATGTGATTATTAGGCTGCCCGTAGTTGCCCTTATAGCCCTAAATGTGATTCCGATGATTACATATCGACAAGTAGACCTTTCTTGTACCCGGTCCCACGTAAACGTCGTTGCATGTTGTATGACCTTATTATTTGATTACGTGAACTTCGAAATGAGTTATATGACTTGATTTACATGCGTTACATGGCTGCCCTTTTAATATTCATATAACTCCATGTGCTTTACGAGTGAAATTACCTGTCATATCGTGCCTCGTGTGTTCACTTGTCAATGTGCAATCTTATGACTGCTCGGAGGCAACCTACTTTGTTGTCCTCCTAATGTGATATATTAAATGTCATAAATGTGTATTAGATACAAGGTTGTAACCTTTCATTCTGGCGTGGTAGCATTCACGCACACCGGACGGCATTGGGTTGCCGGTGCAACCGTGACTACCATTGTCCAATTCCTTCTCTCGCTTGGGGGCTAGACTTCCTCGGAGAGTTGGGTCATAGGATTTCGGGGTACATCCGGAGTACACCCATTTGGCGTGATAAGTGGATGATTTGAAGTCGACCGCAACAACTAATACTGGAAATGAACTGAGAGCAAAAGCTCACCGTATCCTTTTCACTATGTGTATAAGTACTCTCGCTTGGTTCCTAGAGGACCTCAGGGAGGAAAGACGGGTAATTGTGTTCTTTTACTCTTATATTACATTATGAACTTACTTGTGATATATGTTATGCTTACAAAAGGGTTTTCATAAGTTGAACTGGAAAAAGAGTTTCAAAACTTATTTCTTGTTCTCCCTCGCTGAGTTCATAAGGACTTATCCTTTTTTATCATCTCAGGTGAAGAAGACCAGGAACAGGCACTCGAGGACAACGTGCCTTTTGATGATTCCTTGGAATGATTGCTTGCCCTACGTGCCTTAATTGACTATGGCCATTTTGTGAACGATATGTTGCTTGAAGACTATTTCTTATGTTGCTTGTTGTTGTATTGTAAATGACCCCCGTTGTAATTTGGGGTCTAATTTTGGCTTGTACTGATCATAACTAGTTAGACACTCCTATGGTCATTTTTACTATCGCTATTCGTTAGTATCTATCATAGGCTTATGAAGTATCAGGTAAAGGATTAAGTAAAATAAATCTATACAATCTTAAGCAGGTACTCATTGTTAAGCTAAGATCAACAGGTACTTTTGTAACAAGGATTAATAGACAACCGAGACATAGTATCATGCTAGGTTATTAGTCTAACGAGACTTCGAGATAACTAGTAGGCATTTCGATGGGTGATAAATAGTAATCTTAGTTGGAAATGAAATTGAGATTGGAAATTTTGAGGCGTTTAGATAATTAGGTCAAACTAAAGAGCCCAATTACAGCCGTTATGCTGTCGATTTTCTAGAGAATTTGTAGAGTTTAGGCTAAACGTTAAGTGTTAAACCTTGTTGAACGATTAAGTACGTGAAAGGACTTGAATGTTTAGATCACTCCCTAGTCTAACTCTATAGGTCGGGTTGGGGCGTGACAGTAGCCGTGCAGGCTCGTCGCCCCCAGTCGTAGAGCTCTCGAAGAGCTTTCCAACGGTATGCTGTGCGCCGCGTAACTTCTTACAGATCAAAAGTTATGGGCACCGGTGCGACGGATACTTGGTCCCAAGCCCAACTCCCTTGGTTTGCGAGTCCAGCCTCTACGTGAAGTGAAGTTGTCTTGCCCAAGGAGCTGTGGGATTTGGTAATAGAAACGTGATGGATTAGGTTGTCGTTTTTTCGCAGCTCACGACTTACGATCCGAGACAGAAAAACAGCACAAAAGAAAAAAAGAGTCTCGAAACTAATGAAAACTTTCAAATTTGGGCTCCAAAAATAGGTGTAGCCGAGCAGCCTTGCTACCCGCATCGTAGAGCTCTCGGAGAGCTTTCCAACGGTATGCTGTGCATTGCGTAACTCACTACGAATCAAAAGTTATGGGCATCGGAGCAACGGAGACCTGGTCCTAAGCCCCACGGCCTCAGTTTGCGGGCCCAGCCTCTACGTGAAGCTAAGATGTCTATACCAAGGTGCCTTGGGATTCGATAATAGAAATGTGATGGATTAGGTTGTCGTCCTTTTCGCGGCTCACGACGTATGATCTGAGATGAAAAAATAGCACAAAATAAGAAAAGTGTCCCGAGATTGATGAAAATGTTCGATTCTGGGTTCTGAAAATTGGTGCAATAGATCAGGCTTGCTGCCCTTGTCGAAGAGCTCTTGGGGTGCTATCCAATGGTATGCTGTGCCTCGCTAAGTCCTTACGGATCAAAAGTTATGGGCACCGGAGCGACAGAGACCTGGTCCCAATCCCTACGCCCTTGATTTGTGCGCCCAACCTCTATGAGAGCCGAAGTTGTCTTGCCTAAGGTGCCGTGGGATTCGGTAATAGAAATGTGATGGATTAGGTTGTTGTCCTTTTCGCGGTTCACGACGTACGATCTAGGATGAAAAAACAGCGCAGAAGGAGAAAAGAGACCCAAAACTGATGAAAACGATCGATTTTGGGCTCCGAAAATAGTCGTAGACAAGCAAGCTTGCTGCCCCCGTTGTAGAGCTCTCGGAGAGCTTTCAAACGGTATACTGTGCACCACGTAACTCCTTACGAATCAGAAGTTATAGGCACCAGAGCGACGGACACCTAGTCCCAAGCCCCAGATTCTCGGTTTGCATGCCCAGCCTTTAACTGAAGTGAAGTTGTCTTGTCCAAGGTGCCATGGGATTCGGTAATAAAAATTTGATAGATTACGTTGTCGTTCTTTTCGTGGCTAACGACGTATGATCCGGGACGAAAAAACAGTGCAAAAGAAAAAAGTGTCCCGAAACTGATGAAAACATTAGATTTTGGGTTTTGAAAACTGGCGTAATTGAGCACGCTTGTAGCCCCCATTGAAGAGCTCTTGGAGGGCTATCCAACGGTATGTTATGCGTCATGTAACTCCTTACAGATCAAAAGCTATGGGCTTCGGAGCGACGGAGACCTGGTCCCAATCCCCACGCCCTCGGTTTGCGGGCCCAACCTCTACGAGAGGCGAAGAAGTCTTGCCAAGGTGCCATAGGATTCGGTAATAGAAAGGTAATGGATTATGTTGTCCTCCTTTTCACGGCTCACGATGTACGATCCGGGATGAAAAAACAACGCAAAAGAAGAAAAGTGTCCCGAAACTGATGAAAATGTTCAATTTTGGGGTCCAAAAACTGGCACAGTCGAGCAAGCTTGCTGGCCTCATCGAAGAGCTCTTACAGAGCTTTCCAACGGTATGCTGTGCACCTCATAACTCCTTACGGATCAAAAGTTATGGGCACCGGAGCGACGGAGACCTTGTCCCAAGCCCCACACCCTCGGTTTGCAGGCCCAGCCTCTACGTGAGGCGAAGTTGTCTTGCCAAAGGTGTTGTGGGATTCGGTAATAGAAATGAGATGGATTAGGTTGTCGTCCTTTTCGCGGTTCACGACGTACGATCCGAGAAAGAAAAATAGTGCAAAAGAATAAAAGTGTCTCGAAGCTGATGACAACTTTCGATTTTGGGCTCCGAAAATAGGCGCAGCTTAGCAACCTTGCTACCCCCATTCTAGAGCTCTCAGAGGGCTTTCCAACGGTATGCTGTGCACCGCGTAACTCCTTATGAATCAAAAGTTATGGGCATCGGAGTGACAGAGACCTAGTCCCAAGCCCCACGACCTCGATTTACGGGCCTAGCCTCTACATGAAGCAAAGTTGTCTTGCCCAAGGTGCCATGGGATTCGGTAATAGAAATGTGATGGATTAGATTGTCGTCCTTTTCGCGGCTCATGACGTACGATCTAGGATGGAAAAACAGTGCAAAGTAAGAAATGTGTCCCGAAACTGATAAATTTTTTTTATTTTGGGTTTCAAAAATTGGCACAATCGAGTATGCTTGCTGCCCCCGTCGAAGAGCTCTTGGAGAGCTATCCAACGATATGTTGTGCGTCGCGTAACTCCTTACATATCAAAAGTTATGGGCACCGGAGCGACAGAGACCTGGTCCTAATCCCCACGGCCTCGGTTTCCGGGCCCAGCCTCTACAAGAGGCGAAGTTGTCTTACCTAAGGTGCCATGGGATTCGGTAATAGAAATGTGATGGATTAGGTTGTCGTCCTTTTTGTGGCTTACAACGTACGATCCGGGAGGAAAAAACAAGGCAAAAGAAGAAAAGTGTCCCAAAACTGATGAAAAATGTTCAATTTTGGGATCCAAAAACTGGCACAGTCGAGCAGGCTTGCTGGCCCAGTCGAAGAGCTCTTGCAGAACTTTCCAACAATATGTTGTGCGCCACGTAACTCCTTACGGATCAAAAGTTATGGGCACCGAAGCGACGAAGACCTAGTCACATGCCCCACGCCCTTAGTTTGCAGGCCCAGCCTCTACTTGAGGCGAACTTGTCTTGCCCAAGGTGCCATGGGATTCGGTAATAGAAATTTGATGGATTAGGTTGTCGTCGTTTTTGCGGCTCACGACGTACAATCCAGGACGAAAAAATAGAGCAAAAGAAGAAAAGTGTCTCGAAACTAATGAAAATATTCTATTTTGGGTTTCGAAAACAAGCACAGTCGAGCAGGCTTGCTTCCCTCGTCGAAAAGCTCTTGGAGAGCTTTCCAATGGTATGATTTGCGCCGCGTAACTCCTTATAGATCAAAAGTTATGGTCACCAGAGTGACGGAGACCAGGTCCCAAGCCCCACGCCATCGGTTTGCGGTCCCAGCCTCTACGTGAAGGGAAGTTTCTTGCCTAAGGTGCCATAGGATTCGGTAATAGAAATATGATGGATTAGGTTGTCGTTCTTTTCGTGGCTCACGACGTACGATCCGGGACGAAAAATAGCACAAAATAAGAAAAGTGTCCTGAAACTGAAGAAAATCTTCAATTCTGGGCTCCAAAAATAGGCGCAGCTGAGCAAACTTGCTTTCCCCGTCGTAGAGCTCTAGGAGAGCTTTCCAACGGTATGATGTGCGCCGTGTAACTCCTTACAGATCAAAAGTTATGGGCACCGGATCAACGGAGGCTAGGTCCCAAGCCCCATGCCCTCGATTTGCTAGCCCAGCCTTTACGTGAAGCGAAGTTGTCTTGCCCAAGGTATCTTGGTATTCAGTAAAAGAAATGTGACAGATTAGGTTGTGTTCCTTTTCGTGGCTCACAACATACGATCCCTGACAAAAAAATAGCGCAAAAGAAGAAAAGTGTCATGAAATTGATAAAAATGTTCAATTTTGGGATCCGAAAATAGGTGCAGCCGAACTGGATTGCTGCCCCCGTCGTAGAGCTCTCGGAGAGCTTTCCAATGGTATGTTGTACACCGTGTAACTCCTTACGGATCAAAAGTTATGGGCACCGAAGCGACGGAGACTTGGTCCCAAGACCCACGCCCTCGGTTTACGGGTCCAGCCTCGACGTGAAGTGAACATGTCTTGCTCAAGGTGCCATGGGATTCAGTAATAGAAATGTGATGGATTAGGTTGTCATCCTTTTCGGGTCTCAAGACGTACGATCCGGGATGAAAAAACGGTGCAAAAGAAGAAAAGTGTCCCAAAATTGATAAAAACATTCGATTATGGGTTTTGAAAATTGCCACAATAGAGCAGGCTTGCTGCCCCCGACGAAGAGCTCTTGGAGAGCTATCCAACGGTATGCTGTGCCTCGCGTAAGTCCTTACGGATCAAAAGTTATGGGCACCGGAGCGACGGAGACCTGGTCTCAATCCCCACGCCCTCACGATGTACGATCCGGGATGAAAAAATAGCGCGAAAGAAGAAAAGTGTCCCGAAACTGATGAAAATTATCGATTTTGGGCTCTGAAAACTAGCGCAATGGAGCAGGCTTGCGGTCCCCGTCGAAGAGCTCTTAGAGAGCTTTCCAACGGTATTCTGTGCGCCGCGTATCTCCTTACGGATCAAAAGTTATAGGCACCGAAGCGATGGAGACCTGGTTATATGCCATACGCCCTCAGTTCGCGGGCCCAGCCTTTATGTGAGGTGAAGTTATCTTACCCAAGGTATCGAAGAATTCGGTAATAGAAATGTGGTGGATTAGGTTGTTGTCCTTTTCACGGCTCACGACGTACGATCCGGGACGAAAAAACAGTCCAAAAGAAGAAAAGTGTCCCGAAGCTGATGAAAACTTTCGATTTTGGGCTCCGAAATTAGGCGCAGCTAAGCAACCTTGCTGCACCCGTCGTAGAGCTCTCGGAGAGCTTTCCAACAGTATGCTGTGTACCGCGTAACTCCTTACGAATCAAAAGTTATGGGCATCGGAGTGACGGAGACCTAGTCTCAAGCCCCACGACCTCGATTTGCGAGCCCAGACTCTGCATGAAGCGAAGTTGTATTGCGCAAGGTGACATGGGATTCAGTAATAGAAATGTGATGGATTAGATTGTCGTCCTTATCGCGGCTCACGACGTACGATCCATGATGGAAAAACAAGGCAAAAAAAGAAAAGTGACCCAGAACTGATGAAAATGTTTGATTTTTGGCTCCAAAAATAGCCGCAGCCGAGCAGGCTTGCTACCCCCATCGAAAAGCTCTTGGATAGCTATCCAATAGTATGTTGTGCGTCGCGTAACTCCTTACGGATCAAAAGTTATGGGCACCGGAGCGATGGAGACCTGGTCCCAATCCCCACACCCTCGGTTTGCGGGCCCAGCCTCTACGACAGGCGAAGTTGTCTTGCCCAAGGTTCCATGGGATTCGGTAATAGAAATAGGATGGATTAGGTTATCTTCCTTTTCGCGACTCATGATGTACGATCGGAGACGGAAAAACAGCGCAAAAAAAGAAAAGTGTCCCAAAACTGATGAAAATATTCAATTTTGGGCTCCGAAAACTGGCACAGTCGAGCAGGCTTGCAGGCCCCGTCGAAGAGCTCTTGCAGAGCTTTTCGACGGTATGTTGTGTGCCGCGTAACTCCTTACAGATCAAAAGTTATGGACACAGGAGCGACGGAGACCAGGTCCCAAGCCTCACGCCCTCAGTTTGTGGGCCCAGCCTCTATGTGAAGCGAAGTTGTCTTGCCTAAGGTACCATAGGATTCGGTAATAGAAATGTGATGGATTAGGTTGTCGTCCTTTTCACGTCTCATGACGTACGATCTGGGACGAAAAAACAATGCAAAAGAAGAAAAGTGTCACGAAACTGATGAAAATGTTCAATTTTGGGCTCCGAAAACAGGCACAGCCGAGCAGGTTTGCTGCCCCCGTCGTAAAGCTCTAGGAGAGCTTTCCAACGGTATGATGTGCGCCGCGTAACTCCTTATGGATCAAAAGTTATGGGCACTGGAGCGACGGAGACCTGGTCCAAATCCCCATGCCCTCGGTTTGCGGGCCCAGCCTCTACGATAGGCGAAGTTTCCTTGCCCAAGGTTCCGTGAGATTCGGTAATAAAAATGGGATGGATTAGGTTATCTTCCTTTTCGCAGCTCACGACATACGTTCCGAGACGGAAAAACAATGCAAAAGAAGAAAAATGTCCCAAAACTGATGAAAATATTCGATTTTGGGCTTCAAAAACTGACACAGTCAAGCAGGCTTGCTGGCCCCGTTGAAGAGCTCTTGTAGAGCTTTCCAACAGTATGTTGTGCGCCACATAACTCCTTACGGATCAAAAGTTATGGGCACTTGAGCGACGGAGAGTTGGTCACAAGACCCACGCCCTCGGTTTGCTGGCCCAGCCTCTACATCAGGCGAAGTTGTCTTGCCCAAGGTGTCGGGTGTTCAATAATAGAAATTTGATGGATTAAGTTGTCGTTGTTTTCGCCGCTCACGACGCACGATCCGGGAGGGAAAAACAGCGCAAAAGAAGGAAAGTATCCAAAATTGATAAAAATATTCGATTTTGGGCTCCGAAAACCGGCACAGTCGAGCAGGCTTGTTAGCCATGTTGAAGAGCTCTTGCAGTGCTTTCCAACGGTATGTTGTGCGCCGCGTAACTCCCTACAGATGAAAAGTTATGGGCACCAGAGCGACGGAGACCTGGTCACAAGACCCACACCCTCGGTTTACGGGCCCAGCCTCTACATGAAGCAAAGTTGTCTTGCCCAAGGTACCATGGTATTTGTTAATAGAAATGTGATGGATTAGGTTGTTGTCGTTTTCATCATTCACGACGCACGATCTGAGACGAAAAAACAGCCCAAAAGAAGAAAATTGTCCCAAAACTGATGAAAATATTCGATTTTGGGCTCCAAAAAACTACCATAGTCGAGCAGGCTTGCTGGCCCCGTTGAAAAGCTCTTGTAGATCTTTGCAACAGTATATTGTGCGCTGCATAACTCCTTACGGATCAAAAGTTATGGGTACCGGAGCGACGGAGACCTGGTCACAAGACCCACGCCCTCAGTTTGCGGGCCCAGCCTCTACGTGAGGCGAAGTTGTCTTGCCCAAGGTGCCGTGGTATTCGGTAATAACAATGTGATGGATTAGGTTGTCGTTCTTTTCGCGTATCATGACGTACGATCTAGGACGGAAAAACAGCACAAAAGAAGAAAGGTGTCCCGAAACTGATGAAACCGTCCAATTTTGGGCCCCAAAAATAGGCGCAGCTAGGTTGCCTTGCTACCTCCGGCTTAGAGCTCTCGGATAGCTTTCTAACGTTATGTTGTGCACCGCATAACTTCTTATGAATCAAAAGTTATGGGCACCGGAGCGATGGACACCTGGTCCCAAGCCCCATGGCCTCGGTTTGCGGGCCCAGCCTCTACGTGAAGCGTAGTCGTCTTGCCCAAGGTACCGTGGGATTCGGTAATAGAATTGTGATGGATTCGGTTGCGTCCTTTTCGAGGCTAACGATGTACGATCCGGGACAAAAAAACAGCGCAAAAGAAGAAAAGTGTCCCGAAACTGATGAAAATGATTGATTTTGGGCTCTGAAAACTGTCGCAGTCGAGCAAGCTTGCTGCCCCTGTCGAAGAGCTCTTGCAGAGCTTTCCAACGGAATGTTGTACGCCGCGTAACTCCTTGCGGTTCAAAAGTTTTGGGCAACGGAGCGACGGAGACCTAGTTACAACCCCCACGCCCTCGGTTTGTGGGCCCAGCCTCTACATGAGGCGAAGTTATCTAGCCCAAGGTGCCGTGGTATTCGGTAATAGAAATGTGATGGATTAGGTTGTCATCCTTTTTGCGGCTCACGACGTACGATCTGGGACGGAAAAATAGTGAAAAAGAATAAAAATATCCTAAAACTGTTAAAAATATTCGATTTTGGGCTCCGAAAACTAACACAGTCGAGCAGGCTTGCTGGCTCCATTGAAGAGCTCTCGGAGAACTTTTCAACAATATGTTGTGTGTTGCATAACTTCTTACAGATCAAAAGTTATGCGCATCGGTGCGTCGGAGACCTGGTCACAAGCCCCACGCTCTCGGTTTGCTGGCCCAGCCTCTACGTCAGGCGAAGTTGTCTTGCCCAAGGTGTCGTGGGGTTCGGTAATAGAAATTTGATGGATTAGGTTGTCGTCGTTTTCGCTGTTCATGACACACGATCCGGGACCGAAAAACAGCGCAAAAGAAGAAAAGTGTCCTAAAACTGATGAAAACATTTGATTTTGGGCTCCGAAAACTGGCACAGTCGAGCAAGCTGGTTGGCCCCGTTGAAGAGCTCTTGCAGAGCTTTCCAACGATATGTTGTGCACTGCATAACTCCTTACGGACCAAAAGTTATGGGCACCGGAGCGAGGGAGACCTGGTCACAGGCCCTACGCCCTTGGTTTGTGGGCCCAGCCTCTACGCGAAGCGAAGTTGTCTTGCCAAGGTGCGGTGGTATTCGGTAATAGAAATGTGATGGATTAGGTTGTCGTCCTTTTTGCGTATCACGAGGTACGATCCAGGACGGAAAAACAGCGCAAAAGAAAAAAAGTATCCCGAAACTGAAGAAAGCATTCGATTTTAGTCCCCAAAAATAGGCGTAGCTAAGTTGCCTTGCTGCCCTCGGCGTAGAGCTCTCAGAGAGCTTTCCAACGGTATGTTGTGCACCACATAACTTCTTACGAATCAAAAGTTATGCGCACCGGAGCGATGGACACCTGGTCCCAAACCCCACGGCCTCAGTTTGCAGGCCCAGCCTCTACGTGAAGCGAAGTCGTCTTGCCCAAGGTGCCGGGGGATTCGGTAATAGAAATGTGATGGATTTGGTTGCGTCCTTTTTGCGCCTCACGATGTACGATTCGGGACGGAAAAACAGCGCAAAAAAAGAAAATTGTCCAAAAACTAATGAAAACGTTAGATTTTGGGTTCTGAAAACTAGCACAATTGAGCAGGCTTGCTGCCTCCGTCGAAGAGCTCTTGGAGAGCTTTCCAACGGTATGCTGTGCATCGTGTTACTCCTTACGGATCAAAAGTTATGGGCACCTGAGCGACGGAGACCTGGTCTCAATCCCCACGCCCTCGGTTTGTGGGCCCAACTTCTACGAGAGGCGATGTTGTCTTGCCCTAGGTGCCATGGTATTCGGTAATAGAAATGTGATGGATTAGGTTGTCGTCCTTTTCACGGCTCACGACGTACGATCCGAGACGGAAAAACAGTGCAAAAGAAGAAAATTATCCTAAAATCGATGAAAATGTTCGATTTTGGGTTCTAAAAACTGGCATAATCGAGCAGACTTACTTCCCCCGTCGTAGAGCTCTCGGAGAGCTTTCCAATGGTATGTTGTGCGCTGCGTAACTTTTTACGAATCAAAAGTTATGGGCATCGGAGCGAGGGAGACCTGGTCCCAAGCCCAACACCCTCGGTTTGCAGGCCCAACCTCTACATGAGGCAAAGTTGTCTAGCCCAAAGTGCCATTGGATTCGGTAATAGAAATGTGATGGATTAGATTGTCGTCCTTTTCGCGGCTCACGACGTACGATCCGGGACGAAAAAAAAGCGCAAAAGACGAAAAGTGTCCCGAAACTAATGAAAATGTTCAATTTTGGATTCCAAAAATAGGCACAATTGAGCAAGCTTGCTGCCCCGTCGAAGAGCCCTTGGAGAGCTATCCAACGGTATGCTGTGCCTCGTGTAAGTCCTTACGGATCAAATGTTATGGGCACCAGAGCGACGGAGACCTGGTCCCAATCCCCATGCCCTTGGTTTGTGGGCCCAACCTTTACGTGCGGCAAAGTTGTCTTGCACAAGGTGCCATGGGATTCGATAATAGAAAAATGTGATGGATTAGGTTGTCGTCCTTTTCGCGGCTCACGACGTACGATCCGGGACGAAAAAATAGCGCAAAAGAATAAAAGTGTCCCGAAACTAATGAAAATGATCGATTTTGGGCTCTGAAAACTGGCGCAGTCGAGCAAGCTTGCTGCCCCCGTCTAAGAGCTCTTGCAGAGCTTTCCAACGGAATGCTGTGCGCCGCGTAACTCCTTACGGATCAAAAGTTTTGGGCGCCAGAGCAACAGAGACCTAGTTACAACCCCCACGCCCTCGGTTTGTGGGCCCAGCCTCTACGTGAGGCGAAGTTATCTTGCCCACGGTACCATGGGATTCTGTAATAGAAATGTGATGGATTAGGTTGTCGTCCTTTTCGCAGCTCACGACGTACGATCCGGGACGGAAAAACAGCGCAAAGGAAGAAAAGTGTCCTGAAGCTAATGAAAACTATCGATTTTGGGCTCCGAAAATTGGCGCAGCTTAGCAACCTTACTGCCCCCGTCGTAGAGCTCTCAGAGCGATGGAGACCTGGTCTCAAGCCCCACGACATCGATTTGTGGGCCCAGCCTCTACGTGAAGCAAAGTTGTCTTGCCCAAGGTGCCATGGGATTCAGTAATAAAAATGTGATGGATTAGGTTATCGTCCTTTTCGCAGCTCACGACGTACGATTCGAGACGAAAAAACAGAGCAAAAGAACAAAAGTGTCCCAAAATTGATGAAAACGTTCCATTTTGGATTCCGAAAGCTGGCGCAATTAAGCATGCTTGCAGCCCCCGTCGAAGAGCTCTAGGAGAGCTATCCAAAGGTATGTTGTGTGTCGCGTAGCTCCTTATGGATCAAAAATTATGGGCTTCGTAGCGACGGAGACCTGGTCCCAATCCCTTCGCCCTCGGTTTGCAGGCTCAACCTCTACAAGATGCGAAGTTGCCTTGCCCAAGGTGCCGTGGGATTCGGTAATAGAAATGTGATGGATTAGGTTGTCATCCTTTTCGCGGCTCACGACATACGATCCGGGACAGAAAAAACAGCGCAAAAGAAGAAAAGTATACCGAAATTGATAAAAATGTTCGAATTTTTGCTCTGAAAACAGGCGCAGCCGAGCAGGCTTGCGGCCAACGTTGTAGAGCTCTCGGAGAGCTTTCCAACGATATGTTGTGCGCCGTGTAACTCCTTACGGATCAAAAGTTATGGGCACCGGAGCGACGGAGACCTTGTCCCAAGCCCCACGTCTTTGGTTTGCAGGCCCAGCCTCTACGTGAGGCAAAGTTGTCTTGCCCAAGGTGCCATGGGATTCAGTAATAGAAATGTGATAGATTAGGTAGTCGTCCTTTTCACGGCTCATGACGTACGATCCAGGACAAAAAAATAGCTCAAAAGAAGAAAAATATCCAAAAACTGATGAAAACATTCAATTTTGGGCTCCAAAAATAGGCGCAGCTTAGCAACCTTGCTGCGCCTGTTGTAGAGCACTCGGAGAGCTTTCCAATGGTATGTTGTGCACCGCGAAACTCCTCACGAATCAAAAGTTATTGGCACCATAGCAACGAAGACCTGGTCCCAAGCCCCACGCCCTCGGTTTGCGGGCCCAGCCTCTATGTGAAGCGAAGTTGTCTTTCCCAAGGTGCCATGGGATTCAGTAATAGAAATGTGATGGATTAGGTTGTCGTCCTTTTTGCGGCTCACGACATACGATCCGGGATGAAAAAACAGCGCAAATGAAGAAAAGTGTCCTGAAACTGATGGAAATGTTTGATTTTGGGTTTCAAAAACTGGCACAATCGAGTAGTCTTGCTGCCCTGGTCGAAGAGCTCTTGCAGAGCTATCCAACGGTATGCTGTGCGTCGCGTAATTCCTTACGGATCAAAAGTTATAGGCACCGGAGCAACGGAGACCTGGTCACAATCCCCACAGCCTCAGTTTCTGGGCCCAGCCTCTACGAGAGGCAAAGTTGTCTTGCCCAAGGTGCCGAGGGGTTCGGTAATAGAAATGTAATGGATTAGGATGTCGTCTTTTTCGCGGCTCAAGACGTATGATCCGGGATGAAAAAATGGCGCAAAAGAAGAAAAGTTTCATGAAACTGATGAAAATGTTCGATTTTGGGCTCCGAAAACTGGCACAGTCGAGCGGCCTTGTTGGCCCCATCGAAGAGCTCTTGCAGAACTTTCCAACGGTATGTTGTGCGCTGCATAACTCCTTACGGATCAAAAGTTATGGGCACTGGAGTAAAGGAGAGCTGGTCACAAGCCCCACGCCCTCGGTTTACGGGCCTAGCCTCTACATGAATCGAAGTTGTATTGCCCAAGGTGCCACGCGATTCGGTAATAAAAATGTGATGGATTAGGTTGTCGTCCTTTTCGCGGCTCACAACGTACGATCCATGATGGAAAAACAGAGCAAAAGAAGAAAAGTGTCCTGAAATTGATAAAAACGTTCGATTTTGGATTCTGAAAATAGGCAAAATCGAACAGGCTTGCTGCCCCCATCGAAGAGCTCTTGGAGAGCTATCCAATGGTATGCTATGCGTCGCGTAATTCCTTACGGATCAAAAGTTATAGGCACCGGAGCGACGGAGACCTGGTCCCAATCCCCACGCCTTCGGTTTGCGGGTCCAGCTTCTACGACAGGAGAAGTTGTCCTGCCCAAGGTTCCGTGGGATTCGGTAATAGAAATGGAATGGATTAGATTATCTTCTTTTTCGCGACTCACGATGTACGATCCGAGACAGAAAAACACCGCAAAAGAAGAAAAGTGTCCCAAAATTGATAAAAATATTCAATTTTTGGCTCCGAAAACTGGCACAGTCAAGCCGGCTTGCTGGCCCCGTCGAAGAGCTCTTGCAGAGCTTTCCAACGGTATGTTGTATGCCGCGTAACTCCTTACGGATCAAAAGTTATGGGCACAGGAGCGACGGAGATCTGGTCCCAAGCCCCACTCCTTCGGTTTGTGGGCCTCTTCGTGAAGAGAAGTTGTCTTGCCCAAGGTGCCATGGGATTCGGTAATGGAAATGTGATGGATTAGGTTGTCGTCCTTTTCGCGGCTCACGACGTATGATCCGGGACGAAAAAACAACGCAAAAGAAGAAAAGTTTCCAGAAACTGATGAAAATATTCGATTTTGGGCTCCAAAAACTGGCACAATCGAGCAGTCTTGCTGCCCCCATCATAGAAATCTTGTAGAGCTTTCCGACGGTATGTTGTGCGCCGCGTAACTCCTTACGGATCAAAAGTCTTGGGCATAGGAGCGACGGAGACTTGGTCCCAATCCCCACGCCCTCGGTTTGCGGGCCCAGCCTCTACGTGAAGCAAAGTTGTCTTGCCCAAGGTGCTATGGGATTCAGTAATAAAAATGGGATGGATTAGGTTATCATCCTTTTTGCGGCTCACGAGTTACGACCCGAGACGGAAAAACAGCGCAAAAGATGAAAAATGTCCCAAAACTAATGAAAATATTCGATTTTGGGCTTCGAAAACTGGCACAGTCGAGCAGACTTGCTGGCCCCGTTGAAGAGCTCTTGCAGAGCTTTCCAATGGTATGTTGTGCGCCGCGTAACTCCTTACGGATCAAAAGTTATGGGCACCGGAGCGACGGAGACTTGGTCACAAGACCCACGTACTCAGTTTGCTGGCCCAGCCTCTACGTCAGGCGAAGTTGTCTTGCCCAAGGTGTCGTGGGGTTCAGTAATAGAAATTTGATGGATTAGGTTGTCGTCATTTTCGCCGCTCACAATGCACGATCCGGGAGGTAAAAACAGCGTAAAAGAAGAAAAGTATCCCAAAACTGATGAAAATATTCGATTTTGGGCTCCGAAAACTGGCACAGTCGAGCAGGCTTGCTAGCCATGTTGAAGAGCTCTTGCAGTGCTTTCCAACGGTATGCTGTGCGCCGCGTAACTCCTTACGAATCAAAAGTTATTGGCACCGGAGCGACGGAGACCTGGTACCAAGGCCCACGCCCTCGGTTTGCGGGCCCAGCTTCTACGTGAGGCGAAGTTGTCTTGCCCAAGGTGCCGTGTTATTCGGTAATAGAAAAGTGATGGATTAGGTTGTCGTCCTTTTTGCGGCTCACGACGTACGATCCGGGATGAAAAAACAGTCTAAAAGAATAAATGTGTCCAAAAACTGATGAAAATATTTGATTTTGGGCTCTGAAAACTGGCACAATCGAGCAGGCTTGCTGGCCTCGTTGAAGAGCTCTTGCAGATCTTTCCAACGGTATGTTGTGTGCCAGATAACTCCTTACGGATCAAAAGTAATGGGTACTAGAGCGACGGAGACCAGGTCCCAAGCCCACGCCCTCGGTTTGCTGGCCCAGCCTCTGCGTGAGGCGAAGTTGTCTTGCCTAAAGTGCTGTGGTATTCGGTAATAGAAATGTGATGGATTAGGTTGTCGTCCTTTTCGCGGCTCACGACGTACGATCCGGGACGGAAAAACAGCACAAAAGAAGAAAGGTGTCCCGAAATTGATGAAAATGTTCAATTTTGTGCCCCAAAAATAGGTGCAACCGAGCAGCCTTGTTTCCCCCATCGTAGAGCTCTAAGATAGCTTTCAACGGTATTATGTGCGCCGCGTAACACCTTACAGATCAAAAGTTATGGGCACCAGAGCGACGGATACCTGGTCACAAGCCCCATGCCCTCAGTTTGCGGGCCCAACCTCTATGTGAAGTGAAGTTGTCTTGCCCAGGGTGTCATGGGATTCGGTAATAGAAATGCGATGGATTCGGTTGCGACCTTTTCGCGGCTCACGACGTACGATCCAGGACGAAAAAATAGCGCAAAAGAATAAAAGTGTCCCGAAACTGATGAAAATGATTGATTTTGGGCTCTGAAAACTGGCGCAGTCGAGCAAGCTTGCTGCCCCTTTCGAAGAGCACTTGCAGAGCTTTCCAATGGTATGCTGTGCGCCGCGTAACTCCTTGCGGATCAAAAGTTTTGGGCAACGGAGCGACGGAGACCTAGTTACAACCCCCACGCCCTCGGTTTCTGGGCCCAACATCCACGTGAGGCGAAGATGTCTTTCCCAAGGTGCCGTGGTATTCGGTAATAGAAATGTGATGGATTAGGTTGTCGTCCTTTTCGCGGCGCACGACGTACGATCCGAGATGAAAAAAATGCATAAAAGAAGAAAAATGTCCCGAAACTAGTGAAAATATTTGATTTTCGGCTCCAAAAACTGGCACAGTCGAGCAGGCTTGCTGGCCTCGTTGAAGAGCTCTTGCAGAGCTTTCCAACGGTATGTTGTGCGCTGCATAACTCCTTCCGGATCAAAAGTTATGGGCACCAGAGAGACGGAGACCTGGTCACAAGACCCACGCCCTCGGTTTGCTGGCCCAGCCTCTACGTCAGGCGAAGTTGTCTTGCCCAAGGTACCGTGGGGTTCGGTGATAGAAATTTGATGGATTAGGTTGTCGTCGTTTTCGCCATTCATGACGCACGATCCAGGACGGAAAAACAGCGCAAAAGAAGAAAAGTGTAACAAAACTGATGAAAATATTCGATTTTGGGCTCCAATAACTGGCACAGTCGAGCAGGCTGGCTGGTCCCGTTGAAGAGCTCTTGCAGAGCTTTCCAACGGTATGTTGTGTGCCACATAACTCTTTACGGATCAAAAGTTATGGGCACCAGAGCGGCGGAGACCTGGTCACAAGACCCACGCCGTCGATTTGTAGGTCCAGCCTCTACGAGAAGCGAAGTTGTCTTACCCAAGGTACGGTGGTATTCAGTAATAGAAATATGATGGATTAGGTTGTCGTCCTTTTCGCGTATCACGACATACGATCCAAGATGGAAAAATAGCACAAAAGAAGAAAGCTGTCCCGAAACTGATGAAAACGTTCTATTTTGGGCCCCAAAAATTGGCGCAGCAAAGCTGCCTTGCTGCCCCCGGCGTAGAGCTCTCGGAGAGCTTTCCAACGGTATGCTGTGCACCGCATAACTTCTTATGAATCAAAAGTTATGGGCACCGGAGCGATGGACACCTAGTCCCAAGCCCCACGGCCTCGGCTTGCGGGCCCAGCCTCTACGTGAAGCGAAGTTGTCTTGCCAAAGGTGCCGTGGGATTCAGTAATAGAAATGTGATGGTTTCGGTTGTGTCCTTTTAGCGGCTCACGACATACGATTCGGGATGAAAAAACAGCGCAAAAGAAGAAAAGTGTCCAAAAACTAATGAAAACGTTAGATTTTGGGTGCTGAAAACTGGCGTAATCGAGCAGGCTTACTGCCCCCGTCGAAGAGCTCTTGGAGAGCTTTCCAACGGTATGCTGTGCATCGTGTTACTCCTTACGGATCAAAAGTTATGGGCACCTGAGCGACGGAGACCTGGTCTCAATCCCCACGCCCTCGGTTTGCGGGCCCAGCTTCTACGAGAGGCGATGTTGTCTTGCCCAAGGTGCCGTGGTATTCGGTAATAGAAATGTGATGGATTAGGTTGTTGTCCATTTCGCGGCTCACGACGTACGATCCGGGATGAAAAAACATCGTAAAAGAAGAAAATTATCCTGAAACCGATGAAAACGTTCGATTTTGGGTTCTGAAAATTGGCATAATCGATGAGTCTTGCTGCCCCCGTCGAAGAGCTCTTGCAGAACTTTCCAACGGTATGTTGCGCGCTGCGTAACTTCTTACGGATAAAAAGTTATGGGCACCGGAGCGACGGAGACCTGGTCACAAGCCCTAAGCCCTTGGTTTGCGGGCCCAGCCTCTACATGAGGTAATTTGTCTTGCCCAAGGTGTCGTCGGATTCGATAATAGAAATGTGATGGATTAGGTTGTCGTCCTTTTCGCGGCTCACGAAGTACGATCCAGTAGGAAAAAACAGCGCAAAAGAAGAAAAGTGTACCGATACTGATGAAAACATTCGATTTTAGGATTCGAAAATAAGCACAGTCGAGCAAGCTTGCTGCCCCCGTCGAAGAGCCCTTGGAGAGCTATCCAATGGTATGCTGTGCCTCGTGTAAGTCCTTACAGATCAAAAGTTATGGGCACCGGAGCGACGGTGACCTGGTCCCAAGGCCCACGCCCACGGTTTGCGGGCCCAGCCTCTACTTGAGGCAAAGTTATCTTGTCCAAGGTGTCATGGGATTCAGTTATAGAAACATGATGGATTACGTTATCATCCTTTTCGCGGCTCACGAAGTACGATCCGGGATGAAAAAATAGCGCAATAGAAGAAAAGTGACCCGAAACTGATGAAATCATTCGAATTTGTACTCCGAAAACTGGCGCAGCTAAGCAAGCTTGCTACCCCCGTCGTAGAGCTCTTGGAGAGCTTTCCAACGGTATGCTGTGCGCCGCGTAACTCCTTACGGATCAAAAGTTATGGGCACTGGAGAGACGGAGACCTGGTCCCAAGCCCCACGCCCTCGGCTTGCGAGCCCAGCCCCTACGTGAGGCAAAGTTATCTTGCCCAAGGTACTGTGGGATTCAGAAATAGAAATGTGATGAATTAGGTTATCGTCCTTTTCGCGGCTCACGACATACGATCCGGGACGGAAAAATAGCGCAAATAAAGAAAAGTGTCCCGATAGTGATGAAAACAATTGATTTTGGGCTCCGAAAATTGTCACAGCTTAGCAACCTTACTGCCCCCGTCGTAGAGCTCACGGAGAGCTTTCCAACGGTATCCTATGCATCGCGTAACTCCTTACGAATGAAAAGTTATGGGCATCAGAGCAATGGAGACCTGGTCTCAAGCCCTATGACATCGATTTGTGGGCCTAGCCTTTACGTGAAGTGAAGTTGTCTTGCTCAAGGTGCCATGGGATTCGGAAATAAAAATGTGATGGATTAGTTTGTCGTCCTTTTTGCGTCTCACGACGTACGATCTGAGACGAAAAAATAGCGCAAAAGTAGAAATGTGTCCCAAAACTGATGAAAACTTTCAATTTTGGGCTACGAAAACAGGCGCAATTAAGCATGCTTGCTGCCCCCGTCGAAGAGCTCTTGGAGAGCTATCCAAAGGTATGCTGTGCATCGCGTAGCTCCTTAAGGATCAAAAGTTATAGGCTTCGTAGCGACGGAGACCTAGTCCCAATCCCCATGCCCTCGGTTTGCGGGCTCAACCTCTACAAGATGCAAAGTTCTCTTGCCCAAGGTGCCGTGGGATTCTGTAATAGAAATGTGATGGATTAGGTTGTCCTCTTTTTCGCGACTCACGACGTACGACCCGGGACGGAAAAACAGTGCAAAAGAAGAAAAGTATACCGAAATTGATGAAAATGTTTGATTTTGGGCTACGAAAACAGGCACAGCTGAGCAGGCTTGCTGCCCAAGTCGTAGAGCTCTCATAGAGCTTTCCAACGGTATGCTGTGCGCCGCGTAACTCCTTACGGATCAAAAGTTATGGGCACCAGAGAGACGGATACCTGGTCACAAGCCCCATGCCCTCGGTTTGCAGCCCCAGCCTTTACGTGAGGCGAAGTTGTCTTGCCCAAGGTGCCATGGGATTCGGCAATAGAAATTTGATGGATTAGGTTGTCGTCCATTTCACAGATAACGACGTACGATCCGGGACGAAAAATAGTGCAAAAGAAGAAAAGTGTCCCGAAGCTGATGACAACTTTCGATTTTGAGCTCCAAAAATAGGCGCAGCTTAGTAACCTTGCTGCCCCCGTTGTAGAGCTCTCGGAGAACTTTCCAATGGTATGCTGTGCACCGCGTAACTCCTTACGAATCAAAAGTTATGGGCATCGGAGCGACGGAGACCTTGTCCCAAGCCCCACGACCTCGATTTGCGGGCCCAGCCTCTACGTGAAGCGAAGTTGTCTTGCCCAAGGTGCCATAGGATTTAGTAATAGAAATGTGCTGGATTTGATTGTCGCCCTTTTTGCGGCCCACGACGTACGATCCTAGATGAAAAAACAGCGCAAATGAAGAAAAGTGTCCCGAAACTGATGAAAACATTCGATTTTGGATTTCAAAAACTGGCGCAATCAAGTAGGTTTGCTACCCTGGTCGAAGAGCTCTTGGAGAGCTATCTAACAATTTGTTCTGCGTCGCGTAACTCCTTACGCATCAAAAGTTATGGGCACCGGAGCGACGGAGACCTGGTCCCAATCCCCAAGGCCTCAGTTTCTGGGCCCAGCCTCTACGTGAAGTGAAGTTGTCTTGCCCAAGGTGCCGCGGGATTCGGTAATAGAAATGTAATGGATTAGGTTGTCGTCCTTTTCGCGGCTCACGACGTATGATCTGGGATGGAAAAATAGCGCAAAAGAATAAAAGTGTCACGAAACTAATGAAAATGTTCGATATTGGGCTCCGAAAACTAGCACAGTCGAGCGGGCTTGCTGGCCCCGTCGAAGAGCTCTCGGAGAGCTTTCCAACGGTATGCTGTGTGCCGCGTAATTCCTTACGGATCAAAAGTTATGGGCACAAGAGCGACAGAGGCCTGGTCACAAGCCCCACGCCCTCGGTTTGCAAGCCCAGCCTCTACTAAAGCGAAGTTGTCTTGCCTAAGGTGCCATGGGATTCAGTAATATAAATGTGATGGATTAGGTTGTCGTCCATTTTGCGGCTCACAACGTACGATCCTGGATGGAAAAACAGCACAAAAGAAGAAATATGTCCCGAAATTGATAAAAATGTTTGATTTTGTATTCCGAAAACAAGCACAATCGAGCAGGTTTGCTGCCCCCGTCGAAGAGCTCTTGGAGAGCTTTCCAACGGTACACTGGGCGCCGCGTAACTCCTTACGGATCAAAAGTTATGGGGACCGGAGTGACGGAGACCTGGTCCCAAGCCCTACGCCTTTAGTTTGCGGGACCAGCCTCTACGTGAAGTGAAGTTGTCTTGCCCAAGGTGCCATGGGAGTCGGTAATAGAAATGTGATGGATTAGGCTGTCGTCCTTTTCACGGCTCACGACGTACAATCCGGGATGAAAAAACAGCACAAAAGTGGAAAAATGTCTCAAAACTGATGAAAACGTTCGATTTTGGACTCCGAAAACTAGCTCAATCGAGCAGGCTAGCTACCCTCATCGAAGAGCTCTTGGAGAGCTTTCTCACGGTATGTTGTGTGTCACGTAACTTCTTACGGATCAAAAGTTATGGGCACTGGAGCGACGGAGACCTAGTCCCAAACCTTCCGCCCTGGGTTTACGGGCCCAGCCTCTACGTGAAGGGAAGTTGTCTTGCCCAAGGTGCCGTGGGATTCGGTAATAGAAATGTGGTGTATTAAGTTGTCATCCTTTTCGCGGCTCACGACGTGCGATCCGAGACGAAAAAACAGTGAAAAGAAGAAAAGTAGCCCAAAACTGATGAAAATGTTCGATTTTGTGCTATGAAAACAGGCGCAGCCGAGCAGGCTTACTGCCCCCTTCGTAGAGCTCTCAGAGAGCTTTCTTACGGTATGTTGTGCGCCGCATAACTCTTTACGATTCAAAAGTTATGGGCACTGGGGCAACTAAGACCTGGTCACAAGCCCCACATCCTCGGTTTATGGGCCCAGCCTCTACGTTAGGCGAAGTTGTCTTGACCAAGGTGCCCTGGGATTCGGTGATAGAAATGTGATGGATTAGGTTGTCATCTTTTTTGCGACTCACAAAGTACGATCCGGGATTAAAAAACAGCACAAAAGAAGAAAAGTACCCAAAACAGATGAAAATGTTCGATTTTGGCCTCCGAAAATAGGCGCAGCCAAGTAGACCTGCTGCCCCCATCGAATAGCTCTTGGAGAGCTTTCCAACGCTATGCTGTGCGCCGCGTAACTCCTTATGGATCAAAAGTTATGGACACCGGAGTGACAAAGACCTGGTCCCAATCCCCACGGCCTCGGTTTGTGGGCCCCAGCCTCTACGTGAAGCGAAGTTGTCTTGCCCAAGGTACCGTGGGATTCGGTAATAGAAATGTGATGGATTAAGCTGTCGTCCTTTCTGTGGCTCACGACGTACGATCCAGGACCGAAAAACATTCCAAAAAAAGAAAAGTATCCCGAAACTGAAGAAAATATTCAATTTTGTGCTCTAAAAACTTGCACAGCCAAGCAGGCTTGTTGCCCCCGCCGTAGACCTCTCGGAGAGCTTTCCAACGGTATGCTGTGCGCCGCGTAACTCTTTACAGATCAAAAGTTATGGGCACCGGAGCGACGGAGACCTGGTCACGAGTCCCATGCCCTCGGTTTGCGGGCCCAGCCTCTATGTGAGGCGAAGTTGTCCTTGCGCAAGGTGCCATAGGATTCGGTAATAGAAATGTGATGGAATAGGTTGTCGTCCTTTTTTCGACAAACGACGTATGATACGGGACGAAAAAACAGGGCAAAAGAAGAAAAGTGTCTCAAAACTGATGAAAACGTTCGATTTTAGGATTCGAAAATTGGCGCAGTCGAGCATGCTTGCCGCTTCCGTCGAAGAGCTCTGAGAGAGCTTTCCAACGGTATTTTGTGTGACGCATAACTCCTTACGGGTCAAAAGGTATGGGTACTGGAGCAACGTAGACCTGGTCCCAACCCCCACGCCTTCAGTTTGCGGGCCTAGCCTCTAAGTGAGGCGAAGTTTTCTTGCCCAAGGTGCCATGGGATTTGGTAATAGAAATGTGATGGATTAGGTTGTCGTCCTTTTCGTGGCTCACGACGTACGATTCGAGACGGAAAAACAGTACAAAGGAAGAAAAGTGTCCCGAAACTGATGAAAATGTTCTATTTCGGGCTCTGAAAACTAGTGCAATCGAGCAGGCTGGCTGCCCTTATTGAAGAGCTCTTGCAGAGCTTTCCAACGGTATGCTGTGCGCCGCGTAACTCCTTACAGATCAAAAGTTATGGGCACTAGAGTAACGAAGACCTGGTCCCAAGCCCCATGCCCTCGGTTTGCGGGCCCAGCCTCTATGTGAGGCGAAGTTGTCTTGCCCTAGGTGCCGTGGGATTTGGTAATAGAAATGTGAAAGATTAGGTTGTCGTCCTTTTTGCGGCTCACGACGTACGATCCGGGACGAAAAAATAGTGCAAAAGAAGAAAAGTGTCTCGAAACTGATGAAAATGTTTGATTTTGGGCTCTGAAAACTAATGCAATCGAGCAGGCTTGCTGCCCCTATCAAAGAGCTCTTGCAGAGCTTTCCAGCGGTATGCTGTACACCGTGTAACTCCTAACGGATCAAAAGTTATGGGCATTAGAGCGACGGTGACTTGGTCCCAAGCCCCACGACCTCGGTTTGCGGGCCTAGCCTCTAGGTGAGGCGAAGTTGTCTTGCCCAAGGTGCGGTGGGATTTGGTAATAGAAATGTGATGGATTAGGTTGTCGTCCTTTTCACGACTCACGACGTACGATCCGAGACAGAAAAACAGCACAAAGAAGAAAAGTGTCCTGAAACTGATGAAATCGTTAGATTTTGGGCTTCGAAAACAGGAGCAACCGAGTAGGCCTGCTACCCCTATAGAATAGCTCTTGGAGAGATTTCCAACGGTATACTGTGCGCCGCGTAACTCCTTATGGATCAAAAGTTATGGGCACCGGGGCGACGGAGACCTGGTCCCAAGCCCATGGCCTCTATGTGAAGCGAAGTTGTCATGCCCAAGGTGTAGTGGGATTCGGTAATAGAAATGTGATGGATTAGGTTGTTGTCCTCTTCGCGACTCACGACGTACGATCCGGGATGAAAAAACAGCGCAAAAGAAAAAAAGTGTCTCGAAACTGAATAAAACGTTCAATTTTGGGGTAAAAAATCTTGCACTGCTAAGCAGGCTTGCAGCCCCCATCGTAGAGCTTTGGAGAGCTTTCCAACAGTATGCTGTGTGCCGCGTAACTTCTTACGGATCAAAAGTTATGGGCATCGAAGTGACGGAGACTTGGTCCCAAGCCCTACGTCCTCGGTTTGCGAGCCCAGCCACTACGTGAGGAAAAGTTTTCTTGCCAAAGGTGTCATGGGATTCGGTAATAGAAATGTGATGGATTATGTTGTCGTCCATTTCGCAGCTCATGACGTACGATCCAGGACGAAAAAATAGCGCAAAAGAAGAAAAGTATCTCGATAATGATGAAAACGATGGATTTTGGGCTCCAAAAGCTGTCACAGTTGAGCAAGCTTGCTAACCCAGTCGTAGAGCTCTCGGAGAGCTTTCCAACGGTATGTTGTGCGCCGTGTAATTCCTTACGGATCAAAAGTTATGGGCACCGAAGTGACGGAGACCTGGTCCCATGCCCCACACCCTCGGTTTGTGAGCCCAGCCTCTACGTGAGGCAATGTTGTCTTACCTAAGGTGCCGTGGGATTTGGTAATAGAAATGTAATGGATTAGGCTGTCGTCCTTTTCGCGGCTCACGACGTACGATCCGAGACGAAAAAACAGCGCAAAATGAGAAAAGTGTCCCAAAATTGATGAAAACGTTCCATTTTGGGCTCCAAAAACTTTTACAGCTGAGCAAGCTTACTGCACCCGTTGTAGAGCTCTCAGAGAGCTTTCCAATGATATGTTGTGCGCTGCGTAACTCCTTACGAATTAAAAGTTATGGGCACCGGAGCGACGAAGACCTGGTCCCAAGCCCCACGCCCTCGGTTAGCAGGCCCAGACTCTTCGTGAGGCCAAGTTGTCTTCCCAAGGTGCCATGGGATTCAGTAATAGAAATGTGATGAAATAGGTTGTCGTCTATTTTTGCGGCTCACGACATACGATCTGGGATAAAAAAATAGCACAAAAGAAGAAAAGTGTCTCGAAATTGATGAAAACGTTCGATTTTGGGCTATAAAAACTTGCACAACCGAGCAGGCTTGCTGCCCTTGTCGAATAGCTCTTGGAGAGTTTTCCAACGGTGTGCTGTGGCCGCGTAAATCATTACGGATCAAAAGTTATGGGCACCAGAGCGACGGAGACCTGGTCCCAAGCCCCATGCCCTCAGTTTACGGGCCCAACCTCTACGTGAGGCGAAGTTGTGTTGCCCAAGGTGCTGTGGGATTCGATAATAGAAATGTGATGGATTAGGTTGTCGTCTTTTTCGCGGCTCACGACGTACAATCCCTGACTAAAAAACAGCGCAAAAGAAGAAAAGTGTTCCGAAACTGATGAAAACATTCGATTTTGGGATCCAAAAATTGGCACAGTTGGGCAGGCTCGTTGCCCCCATCATAGAGCTCTCAGAGAGGTTTCCAACGATATGCTGTGCACCGCATAACTCATTACAAATCAAAAGTTATAGTCACCGAAGCAGCGGAGACTTGGTCCCAAGCCCCACGGCCTCGATTTACGGGCCCAGCCTCTACGTGAAGCGAAGTTGTCTTGCCCACGGTGCCTTGGGATTCGGTAATAGAAATGTGATGGATTAGGTTTTCGTCCTTTTCGCAACTCACGACGTACGATCCGGGACAGAAAAATAGCGTAAAAGAAGAAAAGTGTCTTGAAATGGATGAAAACATTTGATTTTGGGCTCCGAAAATAAGCACAGTCGAGCAGCCTAGCTGCTCCTGTCATAGAGCTCTCGGAGAGCTTTCCAACGGTATGCTATGCGCCGCGTAACTCCTTACGAATCAAAATTTATGGGTACCGGAGCGACGGAGACTGGATCCCAAGCCCCACGGCCTTGGTTTGCGGGCCCAGCCTCTATGTGAAACGAAGTTGTCTTGCCCAATGTGTCGTGGGATTCGGTAATAGAAATGTGATGGATTAGGTTGTCGTCCTCTTCGCGACTCACGACGTACGAATCGGGACAGAAAAACAGCGCAAAAGAAGAAAGGTGTCCCAAAACTGATGAAAATGTTTGATTTTGGGCTTTGAAAACCGGCATAGCTGAGCAGGCTTGCTGCCCCCATCGTAGAGCTCTTGGAGAACTTTCCAACGGTATGTTGTGTGCCGCGTAACTCCATACGGATCAAAAGTTATGGGTACCGGAGCGACGGATACCTGGTCACATGGCCCACGCCCTCGGTTTGCTGGCCCAGCCTCTGCGTGAGGCGAAATTGTCTTGCCCAAGGTACCATGGGATTCGGTAATAGAAATGTGATGGATTAGGTTGTCGTCCTTTTCGCGGCTGACGACGTACAATCTGCGACGTACAATCTGTCCAGTTCACTGTCCTTATAGAACGAACCCGTTTTAACTTAGTAAATGATATCTAAAATGCATGAAATTTGGTAGGTTGCTAGATTTTTCAGTTTTGGACATTTTTTTCATTAATAGACCAAAGCCAATTCTGACTCTAAGACCCTCAAAAATAGCAAAAATCGTAATGTGTCCAAAACTAGACAGATTTGCGTAGTCTCACGGTTTTGGCCATAACTCCTAGGTCTGAACTCCAAATGAGGTGAGGTTTGTTTCTGGATTTAAATCACTCATTAAGAGTTAATTTGACATTTTGATCACTGGAATTGGTGATTGTTTGATTGTTTAAATGATTGTAGGAAAACAGACCATTGCAGTGAGATTTTGTTTAGTGATATGCTTTGAAAAATGTTGTAACTTCTCTTGTGGTAGTGAATGCTTGGGATTGTGGCACTTTGATGTTGTGTGGACTGTTTTGGATGCTTGAGGATGTTTTAATTAATCAACGCATGGCTTGGGTTTAATTACTTGTCAACTTGTGGCTTAATCACACGTGTAAGCATGAAACGAAACCCTATTGACTATGAAAACTCGCTCAGCGATGATCCTATGGTTATTGTGTTTTATTGTGTGATTAGTGGGCTGCCTAATAAATGATAAGTATGTTTGAAATGGTTTAAGAATTGCTTATGGTGATTAGCAAGCGAACCAACCCCGGGCACGGCCTAGCAAACCCTAATGGCCCCGTAGGTTCCCGAGTCATAAATCGTCCTTTTGTGAATTATGAATGATATTAAGGAAGGTTAATAGGCTGCCCGTATATGTCCTTATAGCCCTAAATGTGATTCCCGATGACTACATGTTGATAAGGAGATTTTGCTTGCACCCTGTCTAAAGTAAACGTCATTGCATGCTTGTATAATCTTAATTCTTGATTTTGTGAACCCCGAAATGAGCTATATGACTTGATTTACATGTGTTACATGGCTGCCCATTTAATATTCATATAACTCTATGTGTTTTACAAGTGAAATTACATGTCAAGCATGCCTTGTGTGTTTACTTGTCATCGTGCGATCTTATAATTGTTCGGAGGTAACCTACTTTGTTGTCCTCCTAATGTGATATGTTAAATGTTATAAATGTGCATTTCATACAAGGTTACAACCTTTCATTGTGGCATGGTAATGTTCACGCACGCCGGGCAGCATCGGGTTCGCCGGTGCTACCGTGACTACCATAGTCCAATTCCTTCTCTCGCTTGGCATTCCACCCTCGGAGAGTTGGGTCGTAGGTTTTTGGGGTACGTCCAGAGTATACCCAAATAGGAGCGATAAGTGCATTATTGAAGTTGTCCGCAACAATCGTATCGAAATTGATATTGAGAGCAAATGTTCACTGTATCTTTGAAATGATTGATAATTGTATCCGTTGCTCAATTTGATTCTTATACTTTGCGTACCTTATTACTTGTAATATGTTACATGTTTTCAAAAAGGGTTTTTCATAAGTTTAATTGGAGAAAGAGTTTCAAAACGTATTTCTCATTTCCCCTCGCTGAGTTCATAAGGACTTACCCTCTTTTATCATCACAGGTGAAGAAGATTAGGAACAGGTACCCGAGGATAACATGTGCCTATTGATGACTCCTTGAAGGCCTATTGATGACTCCTTAGAGTGATTGCCTACCCTACGTGCCTTACTTGACTATGGCCATTTTGTGAACGATATGTTGCTTTGAAGACTATTTCTTATGTTGCTTGTTATTGTATTGTAAATGACCCCCGTTGTAATTTGGGGTCTAATTTTGGTTTGTACTGATCATAATTAGATAGACACTCTTCTAGTCATTTTGCTATCCTTACTTTGGTTTAGTATCTATCACAGGCTTATGAAGTATTAGGTAAAGGGTTAAGTAAAATGAATCTATCCAATCTTAAGCAGGTACTCAATGGTGAGCTAAGATCAACAGGTACTTTTGTAACAAGGATTGACAAACAAACGAGACATAGTTAGCATGCTAGGTTGTTAATCAAATGAGACTCTGAGATACTAGTAGGCATTTCAATTGGTGATAAATAGTAATCTTAGTTGGAATCGAATTTGAGATTTAAAGTTTTGAGGCATTTAGAAAAATTAGGTCAAACTAAAGAGCCAATTACAGCCGTTATGCTGCTGGTTTTTCGAAGAATTGTTGGAGTTGTAGTCTAACGGATAAGCTTATTCTTCGTTAATCAAATATAGTCATAAAAGAATGTGAATGTTTAGATCACACCCTAGTCTAACCTCTATAGGTCTGGTTGGGGGCGTGACACCCTATATTAGAATGGTATCAGAGCTTAGTTTGCTAACTAGGCATTAGTCGGGTTCAACTCTCGGACCATGGGTAGAAGCCCTAAGGTAATTATGATGTCTTGTTTATATGTGTTAATGTGTGCTAATGTGATTTAATTGCTTTGAGCATTGAATATTATGTGCCTTTGTGGATTATATGTATTATATGTCATGCACACCAACACGTTAGTGCCCTCAATAATGCATATATGCTTTTATACTCCTTTGATACATGTGCATGTTATATAACCTTGATTGACTGTTTATATACATAGATAGGTAGGACTAGAACTTTCAGGGAAGTGAATTCATGCAGGAAGAACGAAAAGTCTCGGTTAGAGATTTCTGGCATCTTCACAGGTACTCGATGGATCGTATGTATTATTGGATATGCATATATAAAATGCATAGCACAAGTATAAATGTTGAGGTAAAGTTATCTCCTCATCTTTAGAATACCCATACCTGTGATTAAGTTACCAATTTTACAGCTATGAAGTTCTTAATTCCGTTAAACCATTCTTCTAATTGTGGTTCAAGTATTAAGGTTAAAGATATACAACTTTCCTCAATATATAAGAGTATACTATTAAATATGTAGAGTAGTATATATTTTCTTGTGGTGATAGTGTTAGTTGACTTGGTGGTTTCTTTGAATCTATTTCTCACATCTTAAAATTGGCTTGATAGACTATCTAAGAAGTTAGCAATATACTCGTACAATTGAATCATTACTTGATTGGAATTAAGCATTGATGAATCTGATATGGTGTATACTAGCGATTTTTAAGTTCACTAAATGTTGAGATCATGACCTAGAAATTAAGAGATGAATTTGTGGAAGTTGATGATAGTAACTTGTAGGGGTTAGATTATTAAGACATGGATAGTGTATTTAAGTGACTTAATAATGGATAACCTCAAGACATGTAGGCAACTATGGAGACTGAGTTTAACAAGGTTGATGATTCTTTAGTATAACAAGATGTAGGGATGTAGAATTGAGGAATTCACGTAGCTAAAACTTGTGTTCGAAAGACTACACCTAAAATGTTAGGTCAAATAGAAGCGTAAGGTATTGAATTATGCATTAGATGACTAACGTTGCTAAAGGTCCTAAGTTGGATATCGGTGATATTGAGAATCATGGTATTAATTTGGTGCCTCTCAGATTTAGTTGTAATTATGCAAGTAAGTCAATCTATGCACTCGTTGTTTGGATACCCTAGAGGGTGTTAGGAAGCATAGATCCCTAAGTAATACCGATGCATCTACTATATAAACCGTAGAAGTGAGATTAAAGCATCTTGCTACAAAGTAGAGTCGTCAGGGTATGATTAATAATCCTAAATAGCTAATAGTGAGTATGCATGATGATTCATGGTAAACCCTAGGACCGAAGGCCGATGAGCCTTAATGCTCTTAGTTAGCTGAACATGTAAATGAGGAGAGTAATATTTCATATAGTTAAAATAGAGATGAATTAAAGTCACGATGACCCAAGAGACTGCTATTAGACAACCGTATTTATGTGCACCATTTCACATCTAGAAACTAACGGTTGGTGGGCTTCGAATCGTGGTCGTTGAATGGAGGGTGGATTTTGTAGTGATAGTTAAATGAGTAGTTGATTACTTTTGAAGTTCTATTAGATTATATTGAAGGATGCCTCGCGGTCATAATTCTTATGTTGATACAACCTTGAAATTATTTTGTGTAACAAGCTACTTGGATTAGTATAGTAAGTATCTTATGAGCTAGATCATTTCGGTACCCATTTATAGTCCTAGGACTGTTGTTATATGGCCGGTAACCTAGTGGAGCATTGATACCACTTACATGGCTATAACCCTATCTTAGCAACAATAATGTTGAAAATATATTGGCGGTCATTAGGTGTTCGAAGGAATGATTAGATCGCTAAGTAAGTAAGACCATTGTTTTCTTAAGTATGACGTAACCTTGGATCAAGGTAAGTGGAATTTATTTGTGGTTGAAACTATTCGCCTTAGGAGTCTTGGTTAAGGTTAAAATAAATTCTGAAGCCTCGTGACTTGAAGATAGCGATTTGAATAAGGAAATAAATTGTGGACCACAAGCTGATGAAACTTACTTGAAGAGTTGAACTAGTGCCACATGATTAGTTTACCCATGCAATTTTGATGGCAATTTGTTGGTGGTACTTAATAAACCTTAGAATTTGAGTTTAACGAATATCAACGGTCTTTCTTCTTGACTATGAGCGTGAAGGTTAACGAAGCTGGGAAAGAATGTTAGTGAATAGGAGCCTGTAACCGGGAGGCTAGTCATTAGAAGATTTGCTAATCTAATGTACCTACGAGATAAGAAGGCCTATGATATTATCAATAGAGAACGATTTGAGATGGATTAGTTTGCTTGGTGAGTTCTTCCTGAATGTAGGGTCGTATCGTGGAAATGATCCATAACATGTGTATGTCCTACGTGCTAATAATTTTGAAGCTAGTAGATAGGATATGTAAATCAGATATAGACATATCATCTTGAAATTAGCGTATGTCACCATAGGATCATGAAATTATTGTGATATTCCTTTTGAGGTATGAATGCGAGATTGATACAACATGAGTCATGATTTTGGAGTTATAGTTATATAGTTAGAATACCGATGCAGCTTTGATGACTATATATGGAGATTCTAACCTTAATTAATGAACTTGACCTTAAGATCAAATGGAGAATAGAGTCGTTCAAAGGAACGAACTGTAAATGTAGGGATCACACCGAATTAAATGATTGGAGAAACATAGGAAGTGAATTGGTTGTGGTAAGAGAGATCACAGAACGTGGGACAAACCAGAATGGGAAAATAACAAGGGTCAGAATCCATCTAAATGACCTCAATAGGCAAGAATGAATTTCGGGATAAAATTATTTTAAGGAAGGGAGGATGTGAGGCTCGACCTCGAATAACGTGTGTTATCTCGATTTGCGTGTCATAGACCCAGAATTATATGACCGACCTTGGATTACGTGCCCTGTCTTGGTTTCCGTGCATGCCTCGTCATTCGTGCCTTGACCTAGAATGGTGTGCCCTAATCCCTGACTGACGTGCGATACCTAGATATACGTGCCCTGACCTCGATGTACGTGTGTTACCTCGTTTCGTTAACCCCAACCTTGAACTACATACCTTAACCTAGATATAGAGTCATGCCTTGATTTGCGTGCATTGCATTGAATTACGTGCCTTGCAATGGTTTACGTGCATTCACCTAGGATTGCGTGCATTAGTCTTGAAGTTCGTGTCTTACCTCGTAATTCGTGTCTACCTCGTAATTCGTGCCATAGACCTAGGAATCCGTGCCACCACGTTAATCAAGAAAGAATCCTACACAAATCACTAGACATTAAAATAATCCTACACAATCCACTAACCAATATTATATTCCTAATTCAAATTCTGTACAAACACCTAAACATTCTTTATTCTTTATTCTTACCCAAAACTAATGCACCTCAAATTCCACCCTTATTATAATCTATAATGTATTAAATGGAATCTGAAATTTCAGAAATTGCAAGCCCTTGGCCGACCATAACAAGGTAATAGGACCAAAGTTTGAACAAATTATTTAAACTATGCATGCCTAGACATTATATGACACACACACAAGACACTAAGCATAAAATAATCCCATACACCCTACCCCAAGCACCCTTTCTCGGCCAAATCACCCAAGGCATGCTAAAACAATTCAAAAATTCTCAAAGATGACAAAATTTCAGATTGGCAAGGCCCTAAGGCCAACACACACACACACAACTCATCAAAGCATCAATTTTCTCTCAAAAAAACTCTCCATTCTCTCTCATTTTTGACCAAGGCATCTCTTGAGCTTCCAAGACCTCAAGCTCACTCTCAAGATCTCTCCCAAGCTCAGCCATAGCAGCCCAAGCAAGGAAGAAGCCCTTTGTGTATTTTGAAGAGCATTTGAGCATCCTCATCTATTGTCTTGCTAAGGTGAGGGCTAAAACTCTTTTAAAAGATTTCAAAAACCACATGCAGGCCTTCATATGTCTATTTTTACCTCTGTACTTGTGGAATATGTGTGTACATGAGCTTTTGTAACCATGCATGGCAACATATTTAGCTAGAATTTGAAGATAGGTGAAATCGTGAAAATGGCAGATTTCTGACTTGTTAGAGCTAGGTGAATTTGACCTGGTAAATGACATTTAAAATGCATGAAAATTGGTAGGTGACTAATTTTGCTAGTTCTGAGAATTTTTTGTAGAAATAGGACAAGGCCAATTTTGACTCTAAGGTCTCCAAAATGGCAAAACATAGAAGGGTGTCTAAATCTGGAAAATCTGGAAAAATGGAGCAGGTTTTTGGCAGTTCACTGTCCTTATAGAACGAACCCGTTTTGACTTAGTAAATGATATCTAAAATGCATGAAATTTGGTAGGTTGCTATATGTTTCAGTTTTGGACATTTTTTTCCAGAAATAGACCAAAGCCAATTCTGACTCTAAGACCCTCAAAAATAGCAAAAATCGTAATGTGTCCAAAACTGGACAGATTTGCGTAGTCTCACGGTTTTGACCATAACTCCTAGGTATGAATTCCAAATGAGGTGAGGTTTGTTTATGGATTTAAATCAATAATTAAGCATTAATTTAAAATTTTTTTCACTGTAATTGGATATTTTTTTCTTGTCTAAATGATTGTGGGAAAACAGACCATTGCAGTGAGATTTTGTTTATTGATATGCTTTGAAAAATGTTATAACTTCTCTTGTGGTAGTGAATGTTTGGGATTGTGGCACTTGGATGTTGTGTGGACTGTTTTGGATGATTGAGGATGTTTTAATTAATCAATGTATGGCTTGGGTTTAATTACTTGTCAACTTGTGGCTTAATCGCACGTGTAAGCATGAAACGAAACCCTATCGACTATGAAAACTCGCTAAGCGATGATCCTATGGTTATTGTGTTTTATTGTGTGATTAGTGGGCTGCCTAATAAATGTTAAGTATGTTTGAAATGGTTTAAGAATTGCTTATGATGATTAGCAAGCGAACCAACCCCGAGCACGGCCTAGCAAACCCTAATGGCCCCGTAGGTTCCCGAGTCGTAAACCGTCCTTTTGTGAATTATGAATGATATTGAGGAAGGTTAATAGGCTGCCTGTATATGTCCTTATAGCCCTAAATGTGATTCCCGATTATTACATGTTGATAAGGAGACTTTGCTTGCACCCTGTCTAAAGTAAACGTCACTGCATGCTTGTATAATCTTATCTCTTGATTTCGTGAACCCCGAAATGAGCTATATGACTTGATTTACATGTGTTACATGGCTGTCCGTTTAATATTCATATAACTCCATGTGTTTTACAAGTGAAATTACATGTCAAGCATGCCTTGTGTGTTTACTTGTCATCGTACGATCTTATAACTGTTCAGAGGCAACCTACTTTGTTGTCCTCCTAATGTGATATGTTAAATTTTATAATTGTGCATTGCATACAAGGTTGCACCCTTTCATTGTGGCATGGTAGCATTCACGCACACCAGGCATGTCACGCCCCAACCCGACCTATAGAGGTTAGTCTAGGGTATGATCTAAACATTCAAGTCATATTATGCACTTAATCGTTCATGAAAGTTTCACTTAACGTTTAGCCTAAACTCCATAAATTCTTCGGAAAACCGACAGCATAACGGTTGTAATCGGGCTCTTTAGTTTGACCTAATTTTCTAAAAGCCTCAAAACTTTCAATCTTAAATTCATTTCCAACTAAGATTACTATTTATCACCAATTGAAATGCCTACTAGTTATCTCGAAGTCTCGTTTGATTAACAACCTAGCATGATACTATGTCTCATTTGTTTGTTAATCCTTGTTACAAAGTACCTGTTGATCTTAACCTACCAATAAGTACCTGCTTAAGATTGGATAGATTCATTTTACTTAATCCTTTACCTGATACTTCATAAGCCTGTGATAGATACCAACTAGTAGCGATAGCAAAAACGACCATAGTTGTATCTATCTAGTTATGATCAGTACAAGTCAAAATTAGACCCCAAATTACAACGGGGGTCATTTACAATACAATAACAAGCAGCATAAGAAATAGTCTTCAAGCAACATATTGTTCACAAAATGGCCATAGTCACGTAAGGCACGTAGGGCAAGCAATCATTTCAAGGAGTCATCAATAGGCACGTTATCCTCGGGTACCTGTTCCTGGTCTTCTTCACTTGAGATGATAAAAGAGGGTGAGTCCTTATGAACTCAGAGAGGGGGAACGAGAAATAAGTTTTGAAACTATTTTCCGGTTCAACTTATGAAAACCCTTTTTGCAAGCATGACATATATCACAAGTAAGTTCATAATGTAATATAACAGTAAAAGAATGCAATTACCCGTCTTTCTTCCCCGAGGTCCTCTAGGAACCAAGCGAGAGTACTTATACACATAGTGAAAAGGATACGATGAGCTTTTGCTCTCAGTTTGTTTCCAGTATCAATTGTTGCGGCCGACTTCAAATCATCCCCTTATCATGCCAAATGGGTGTACTCTGGGTGTACCCCGAAATCCTACGACCCAACTCTCCGAGGAAGTCTAGCCCCCAAGCGAGATAGGGAATTGGACAATGGTAGTCACGGTTGCACCGGCAAGCCCGATGCCGCCCGGTGTGTGTGAACGCTACCACGCCAGAATGAAAGGTTGCAACCTTGTATGCAATGCACATTTATGACATTTAATATATCACATTAGGAGGACAACAAAGTAGGTTGCCTCCGAGCAGTCATAGGATTGCACATTGACAAGTAAACACGCGAGGCACTATATGACAGACAATTTCACTTGTAAAGCACATGGAGTTATATGAATATTAAACGGGCAGCCATGTAACGCTTGTAAATCAAGTCATATAACTCATTTCGAAGTTCACGTAATCAAATAATGAAGTCATACAACATGTAACGATATTTACGTGGGACCGGGTGCGAGAAAGGCCGACTTGTCAACATGTAATCATCGGAACCACATTTAGGGCTATGAGGGCAGCTACGGGCAGCCTACTAATCACATAATTAAACACGATATCCATAGGATCAACACTTAGCGAGTTTTCCCAGCCATTAGGGTTTCAATTCATGCTCACCCGTGCGATTAAGCCCCAAGTTGTCACGTAATTAAACTCAAGCCACGCGTTAATTAATTAAAACACCCTCAAGCATTCAAAACAGTCCACACAACATCCAAGTGCCACAATCCCAAGCATTTAATACAACGAGAGAACTTACAATAATTTTCAATGCATATCACTAAACAAAAATCTCACTGCAATGGTCTGTTTTCCCACAATCATTTAGACAAGCAAACAATCTCCAATTCCAGTGAACAAAATTTCAAATTAAATCTTAAGGAGTGAAATAAATCCAGAAACAAACCTTGCATCATTTGGAGTTCGGATTCAAGAGTTATAGCCAAAACCGTGCGAGTACGCAAAACTGTCCAGATTTGTACACATTTCAATACTTGTTGTTTTTGAGGACCTTACGGTCCGATTTAGCCTTAGTCTATTTCTGACAAAAATCTCCAAAACTGAAAAATATAGCAGCATACCAAATTTCATGTATTTTGGATATCATTTACTAATTCAAAACTGATTCGTTCTACAAGAACAGTGAATCTGCCAAAACCTGCTTCATTTTCCCAGATTTTCCAGATTTGGACACCTTTTGATGTTTTGCCATTTTGGGGACCTTAGAGTCAAAATTAGCTTTGTCCTATTTCTACAAAAAATGCTCAGAACTGGAAAAAATAGTCACCTACCAATTTTCACGCATTTTCAACATCATTTACCTGGTCAAATTCACTTCACTTCAACAGAACAGAAAGCTGCCAAATACGCGATTTCACCTATCTTCACATTCTAACAAAATATCTTGCCATGCATGTTTATAAAAGCTCATGTACAAACATATATCACAAGTACAGAGGTAAAAATAGACATTTAAAGGAATGCATGTGGTTTTTGAAAGCTTTTCAAAGAAGTTTTAGCCCTCACCTTAGCAAGACAACAATGAAGATGCACAAAGCTCTTGATGAAGCACAATGTCGTCCTTTTTCCTTGCTTAGCCGAGAGACAACTTGAGATTCTCTAATTCCTAGCTTAGTAACCATGTTCTTAGCATATGCATATGGTTAGAACAAAATGAAAATGAAATGGGAGCTTATCAAATATACCTAAGCCGGATGAAGGTTCTAAGGGCCTGCATGTGTGGTTCTTTGCATTCTAGCTTGTTTGGTCGAGTTCCTTGGTGGCTTGCATGTCTTGAAGAGCCTTAGGATGAAGAACTTAAGCCATGGAGAGTGAAATAGCAGCTAGGGCCGAGAGAGAGAGAGAGAAGAAATGAGAGAGTGAGAGAAAATGAGAGAAAAATGAAATCTTTGAGGGACTTTGATGCATGTGTCGGCTATGGGCTTTGGAATTTCAGAATTTGTGTCTTCAAGGGCATAATTTGAAATGTCTAGCATGGGAAACTTGAGTGTGTCGAGAATGGGGTACATTGGATAGGGTTTTAAGCCTTTTTTTTTTTTTTGCTTTGTGTCATAACTTGTCATAGAATGTTTAGGTGTAAATTTTGAAATTGCAAAGAATTGAAAAAGGCTCCATGTGGTTGGCCAAGCTTGTGGAAAATTATAAATTTTTGTCTTGGTTAAGCAATATAATATTGTGTGTTTGGGATGTGCAAAAGAATAAGGAATAAAGAATAAAGAATGCTTAGCTTTTGGTGCAATTTCGTCTTCTAGTGAGTTGAATTAGCAATTTAATATTAGTTAGTGGAGTTTGTAGGATTAATTAATGATCTAGTGCTTCGTGTAAGATGCTTTCTTGATTAGCGTGTGGGCACGCTTTCCTAGGTCTAGGGCACACACTACGAGATAAGACACAAACTACGAGACGAATGCACATTTCCCAAGTAAATGCACGCAACCCTAAATGTATGCACGTAATTCAATGCAAGGCACACAAAATGAAACACGACTCTTAAACCTAGGTCAAGGCACGCAAATCTAGGTTAGGGTACATGAAACGAGGTATCGCACGTAAATCGATGTCGGGCCTCACAGGGCGGCATCGGGCTCGCCGGTGTTACCGTGACTACCATGGTCCAATTCCCTCTCTCGCTTGGCATTCCACCATTGGAGAGTTGGGTCGTAGGTTTTCGGGGTACATCCAGAGTACACCCAAATGGGAGCGATAAGTGGATTATTGAAGTCAGCCGCAACAATAGTATCGAAATTGATATTGAGAGCAAATGCTCACCTTATCCTTGAAATGATTGGTAATTGTATCTGTTGCTCAATTTGATTCTTATACTTTGCGTACCTTATTGCTTGTAATACGTGACATGTTTTCAAAAGGGGTTTTTCATAAGTTAACTGAAAAAAGAGTTTCAAAACGTATTTCTCGTTCCCCCTCCCTGAGTTCATAAGGACTTACTCTCTTTTATCATCACAGGTGAAGAAGATTAGGAACAGGTACCCGAGGATAACGTGTGCCTATTGATGACTCCTTAGAGTGATTGTCTGCCCTACGTTCCTTACTTGACTATGGCTATTTTGTGAACGATATGTTGCTTTGAAGACTATTTCTTATGTTGCTTGTTGTTGTATTGTAAATGACCCTTGTTGTAATTTGGGGTCTAATTTTAGTTTGTACTGATCATAATTAGATAGACATTCTTCTGATCGTTCTGCTATCGTTACTTTGGTTTAGTATCTATTACAGGCTTATGAAGTATTAGGTAAAGGGTTAAGTAAAATGAATCTATCCAATCTTAAGCAGGTACTCAATGGTGAGCTAAGATCAACAGGTACTTTTGTAACAAGGATTGACGAACAAACGAGACATAGTTAGCATGCTAGGTTGTTAATCAAACGAGATTCCGAGATAACTAGTAGGCATTTCAATTGGTGATAAATAGTAATCTTCGTTGGGATCGAATTTGAGATTGAAATTTTTGAGGCATTTAGAAAAATTAGGTCAAACTAAAGAGCCAATTACAGCCGTTATGCTGCCAGTTTTTTGAAGAATTGTTGGAGTTCTAGTCTAACGGATAAGCTTATTCTTCGTTAATCAATTATAGTCATAAAAGAACATGAATGTTTAGATCACACCCTAGTTTAACCTCTATAGGTCTGGTTGGGGGCGTGACACACGACGTACGATCCGGGACTGAAAAATAGCGCAAAAGTAGAAATGTGTCCCAAAACTGATGAAAATGTTTGATTTTGGGCTCTAAAATTTGCTGCAGCAGAGCAGGCTTGGTGCCCCCGTCGTTGAGTTCTTGGATAGCTTTCCAACGGTATGCTATGCGCCGTGTAACTCCTTCCGGATCAAAAGTTATAGACACCAGAGCGACGGATACTTGGTCCTATGCCCCACAGCCTCGGTTTGCGGGCCCCAGCCTCTACATGAAGCAAATTTTTCTTCCCCAAGGTTCTGTGGGATTCGGTAATAGAAATGTGATGGATTAGGTCATCGTCCTTGTCGCTGCTCATGACGTACGATCCATGATGAAAAAACAGCGCAAAAGAATAAAAGTGTCCCAAAACTGATGAAAACGTTCAATTTTGGGCTTTGAAAAAAGGCGTAGTAGAATTGGCATGCTACCCCCGTCGAAGAGCTCTTGGAGAGCTTTGCAACGGTATTCTGTGTGTCGCGTAACTCCTTAAGAATCAAAAGTTATGGGCATTGGAGCGACGGAGACCTGGTCCCAATACCCGCGCCCTCGGTTTATGGGTCCAGCCTCTACGTGAAGTGAAGTTGTCTTGCCCAAGGTGCCGTGGGATTCAGTAATTGAAATGTGATGGATTAGGTTGTCGTTTGTTTCGCGGCTGACGACGTACGATCAGGACGGAAAAAAAGCATAAAAGAAGAAAAACGTCTCAAGACTGATGAAAATGTTCAATTTTGGGCTCTAAAGACTTCCGCAGCTAAGCAGGCTTGATGCCACCGTCGTAGAGCTCTCGGAGAGCTTTCCAATGGTATGCTGTGCACTGCGTAACTCCTTACGGATCAAAAGTTATGGGCAGCAGAGTGACGGAGACCTGGTCCTAAGCCCCACGCCCTCGGTTTGTAGGCCCCAGCCTTTACGTGAAGTGAAGTTGTCTTGCCCAAGGTGCCGTGGGATTCGGTTATAAAAATGTAATGGATTAGGTTGTCGTCCTTTTCGCGGCTCACGACGTACGATCCGGGGCAGAAAAATAGCGAAAAAGAAGAAAAATGTCCCGAAACTATTGAAAATGTTCGATTTTGGACTCCAAAAACTTGCACAGCCAAGCAGGCTTGCTGCCCCCGTCGTAGAGCTCTCGGAGAGCTTTCCAACGGTATTTTGTACGTCGCGTAACTCCTTATGGATCAAAAGTTATGGGCACCTGAGGTACGGAGACCTGGTCACAAGTCCAGCGCCCTCGGTTTGCGGGCCCAGCCTCTACGTGAAGTGAAGTTGTCTTGCCCAAGGTGTCGTGAGATTCGGTAATAGAAATGTGGTGGATTAGGTTGTCGTTCTTTTCGCAGCTCACGACGTACGATCCGGCACGAAAAAATAGCCTACAAGAAGAAAAATATCTCAAAACTGATGAAAACGTTCGATTTTGGGCTCCAAAAACAGGCGCACTAGAGCAGGCTTACCGCCCCCGTCGTAGAGCTCTCGTAGAGCTTGCCAACGGTATGTTGTGTGTCGCGTAACTCCTTACGGATCAAAAGTTATGGGCACTAGTGCGACGGAGACCTGGTCCCAAACCCCACGCCCTCGGTTTGCGGGCCTAGCCTTTATGTGAGGCGAAGTTGTCTTACCCAAAGTGCCGTGGGATTCGGTAAAAGAAATGTGATGGATTAGGTTGTCGTCCTTTTTACGGCTCACGACGTACGATCCGCGACGAAAAAACAGCGCAAAAGAAGAAAAGTATCCCAAAACTGATGAAAACGTTCAATTTTGGGATCCAAAAGTAGGCGCAGCTATGCAGACTCGTTGCCCCAGTCGTAGAGCTCTCAGAATGCTTTCCAACGGTATGTTGTGCGCCGCGTAACTCCTTACGGATCAAAAGTTATGGGCACCGGAGCGAAGGAGACTTGGTCCCAAGACCCAAGCCGTTGGCTTCCGGGCCCAGCCTCTATGTGAAGCGAAGTTGTCTTGCCCAAGGTGCCATGGGATTTGATAATAGAAATGTGATGGATTAGGTTGCCGTCCTTTTCGCGGCTCACGACGTACAAACCGGGATGGAAAAACAACGCAAAAGAAGAAAAGTGTCCTGAATCTGATGAAAATTTTCGATTTTGGGTTTCAAAAACTAGCGCAATCGAGCAAGCTTGTTGCCGCCGTCGAAAAGCTCTTGGAGAGCTATCCAACGGTATGCTGTGCATCGCGTAACTCCTTATGGATTGAAAGTTATGGGCACCGGAGCGACCGAGACCTGGTCCCAATCCCCATACCCTCAGTTTGCGGGCCCAGCCTCTATGAGAGACGAAGTTGTCTTGTCCAAGGTGCTGTCGAATTCGGTAATAGAAATGTGATGGATTGGGCTGTCATCCTTTTCGCGGCTCACGACATAAGATCCAGGACGAAAAAACAGCGCGAAAGAAGAAAAGTATCCCGAAATTGATGAATACGTTCGATTTTGGGCTCTGAAAACTAATGCAGTCGAGCAGGCTTCTTGCCCTGTCGGAGAGCTCTTGGAGAGCTTTCCAACGGTATGGTGTGCGCCGCATAACTCCTTACGGATCAAAAGTGATGGGCATCGGAGCTACGGAGACTTGGTCCCAAGTCCCACACCCTTGGTTTGCGGGCCCAACCTCTATGTGAGGCGAAGTTGTCTTGCTCAAGGTGCCGTTGGATTTGGTAATAGAAATGTGATGGATTAGGTTGTCGTCCTTTTCGCGGCTCACGACGCACGATCCGGGACGAAAAAACAGTGCAAAAGTGAAAAAGTGTCCCGTAACTGATGAAAATGTTCAATTTTGGGCTTCGAAAATAGGCACAGTCGAGCAGGCTTGCTACCCCGTGGAAGAGCTCTTGGAGAGCTTTCCAACGGTATCTTGTGCACCGCGTAACTCTTAATGGATCAAAAGTTATGGGCACCAGAGCGACAGAGACCTGGTCCCGAGCCCCACGCCCTCGGTTTGCTGGCCCAGCCTCTACGTGAGGCGAAGTTGTCTTGCCCAAGGTGCCGTGGGATTCGGTAATAGAAATGTGATGGATTAGGTTGTTGTCCTTTTTGCGTCTCACGACGTACTATCCGGGATCGAAAAACAGCACAAAAGAAGAAAAGTGTCCTGAAACAGATGAAAATATTCGATTTTGGTCTCCGAAAACAGGCGCAATCGAGTAGGCCTGCTGCCTCCATCGAATAGCTCTAGGAGTGCTTTCCAACGGTATGCTATGCGCCGCGTAACTCCTTATGGATCAAAAGTTATGGGCACCGGAGCGACAGAAACCTGGTCCCAAGCCCCACGGCCTCGGTTTGCGAGCCCTTGCCTCTACGTGAAGTGAAGTTGTTACACCCCAACCCGACCTATAGAGGTTAGACTAGGATGTGATCTAAACATTCATATCATTTCACGTACATAATCGTTTATTAAGGTTTAACACTTAACGTTACCCTAGAACTCCAAAAAATTATCTGGAAAATCGGCAACATAACGGCTGTAATTGAGCTCTTTAGTTTGACTTAATTTTCCAAAGGCCTCAAAACTTTCAATCTCAAATTCATTTCCAACTAAGATTACTATTTATCACCAATCGAAACGCCTACTAGTTATCTCGAAGACTCGCTTGGTTAACAACCTAGCATGATAACTATGTCTCGTTTGTTTGTCAATCCTTATTACAAAAGTACATGTTGATCTTAGCTTACCGATGAGTACCTGCTTAAGATTGGATAGATTCATTTTACTTAACCCTTTACCTAATACTTCATAAGCCTGTGATAGACACTAAACCAATAGCAAAACGAGCAAATAGGGTGTCTGTCTAGTTAATATCGGTACAAATCAAAATTAGACCCTAAATTACAATGGGGGTCATTTACAATAACAACAGTAAGCAACGCAAGAAATAGTCTTCAATACAACATATCGTTTACAAAATAGTCACAGTCAAGTAAGGCACGTAGGGCAAACAATCACTCCAAGGAGTCATCGATAGGCACGTTATCCTTAGGTACTTGTTCCTGGTCTTCTTCACCTGAGATGATAAACGAGGGTGAGTCCTTATGAACTCAGCGAGGGGGAACGAGAAATAAGTTTTGAAACTCCTTTTTCGGTTCAACTTATGAAAATCCTTTTTGCAAGCATGACATATATCACAAGTAAGTTCATAATGTAATATAAAAGTAAAAGAACACAATTACCCGTCTTTCCTCCCCGAGATCCTCTAGGAACCAAGCGAGAGTACTTATACACATAGTGAAAATGATACGGTGAGCTTTTGCTCTCAGTTCATTTCCAGTATCAGTTGTTGCGGCCGACTTCAAATCATCCACTTATCACACCAAATGGGTGTACTCCGGATGTACCCCGAAATCCTACAACCCAACTCTCCGAGGAAGTCTAGCCCCCAAGCGAGAGAGGGAATTGGACAATGGTAGTCACGGTTGCACCGACAAGCCCGATACCGCCCGGTGTGCGTGCAACGCTACCACGCCAGAATGAAAGGTTGCAACCTTGTATGCAATGCACATGTATGCCATTTAACATATCAAATTAGGAGGACAACAAAGTAGGTTGCCTCCGAGAAGTCATAAGATCGCACATTGACAAGTAAACACGCGAGGCATGCTATGACAGAAAATTTCACTTGTAAGGCACATGGAGTTATATGAATATTAAATGGGCAGCCATGTAACACATGTAAATCAAGTCATATAACTCATTTTGGAATTCACGTAATCAAATAATAAAGTCATACAACATGCAACGACGTTTACGTGGGACCGGGTGCAAGAAAGGTCTACTTGTCAACATGTAATCATCGGTATCGCATTTAGGGCTACAAGGACACCTACGGGCAGCCCACTAATTACATAGTTAGACACGATAACCATAGGATCAACACTTAGCGAGTTTTCATAATCACTAGGGTTTCAATTCATGCTTACCTGTGCGATTAAGCCACAAATTGTCACGTAATTAAACCAAAGCCATGCATCGATTAATTAAACATCTTCAAGCATTCAAAACAGTCCACACAACATCCAAGTGCCACAATCCCAAGCATTTAATACCACAAGAGAAGTTACAATAATTTTTAAAGCATATCACTAGATAAAAACCTCACTGCAATGGTCTGTTTTCCCATAATCATTTAGACAAGCAAACAATCTCCAATTTCAGTGAACAAAATGTCAAATTAAATTATATTAAGTGAACTAAATCCAGAAACAAATCTCGCATCATTTGGAGTTCGGATTCAAGAATTATAACCAAAACCGTGAGACTACGCAAAACTGTTCAGATTTGTACGCATTTCAATACTTGTCATTTTTGTGGGCCTTAGGATTAGATTTAGCCTTAGTCTATTTCTGAGAGCAATGTCCAAAACTGAAAAGTCTAGCAACCTACCAAATTTCATGGATTTTAGACATCGTTTGCTGAGTCAAAACTGATTCGTTCTACAAGGACAGTGAACTGCCAAAAACCTGCTCCATTTTCCCAGATTTTCTAGATTTGGACACCTTTCAATGTTTTTCCATTTTGGAGACCTTAAAGTCAAAATTGGCCTTGGCCTATTTCTACGAAAAATGCTCAGAACTGGAAAAACTAGTCGCTACCAATTTTCATGCATTTTCAACATCATCTACCAGCCCAAATTCACTTCGCTCTAACAAGTCAGAAATCTGCCATTTTCGCGATTTCACCTATTTTCAAATTCCAGCTAAATATCTTGCCATGCATGGTTACAAAAGCTCATGTACACACACATACCACAATTACAGAGGTAAAAATAGACATATGAAGGCATGCATGTGGTTTTTGAAAGCTTTTAAAAAGGATTAACCCTCACCTTAGCCAATTGACAACAAATGATGCTCAAAACTCTTGAAGATGCACAAATGGTCTTCTCTCCTTGTTTGGCCGAGGGATATTGCTTGATTTCCTTAATTCCTAGCTAAGTTACCATGTCCTTAGTATGTGCATGTGGTTAGAACAAAAAGGAAATGAAATAGAAGCTATCAAACATACCTAAGCCGAAATGAAGGTTCTATGAGCTTGCATGCAAATCTTCTTACTTCTTGCTAGCTTGGTCGAGTTCCTTAGAGTCTTGAATGTCTAGGAGAGTCTTAGAATGATAGTTCAAGCTATGGAGACTAAGATTGCAGCCAAGGCCGAGAGAGAGAGTGAAAATAAGAGAATAAGAAGTTTGAAATGAATGAAGTGTTGGTGTTTGTGAGTGTGTCGGCCTAAGGCTTCAAAATTTCTGATTTTTGTGTCTTCAAGAGCATATTTTGAATTATCTTAGCATGGGCAATTGAGTGGGCCGAGAATGTGGAGCATTGGGTAGGGTTTTAGGTCATTTTTTTAGTGCATTGTTTGAAGTAATTGTCATAGTTTGTCTAGGCTTAGTTTAATTTATGCATATGTTGTTCAAAAGCAAGGTATGGTCGGCCAAAGGTAAGTGGAAATTCTGAATTTTTGTCTTGTTTTGAGCTTTATTTTATTGTGTGTTTGGAATATGCAAAAGAATAAAGAATAAGAATGTTTAGCTTTTGGTGAACTTTTGTCTTCTACTGCATTGACTTGGCATTTTAATATTAGTTAGTCGAGTTTGTAGGATTAGTTAATAATCTAGTGCTTCGTGTAAGATGTTTTCTTGATTAGCGTGCGGGCACGCTTTCCTAGGTTTAGGGCACGCATTACGAGGTAAGGCACGAACTACGAGATGAATGCATGTTTCCCAAGCAAATGCACGCAACCCTAAATAAATGCACGTAATTCGATGCAAGGCACATAAAATGAAACATGACTCTTAAACCTAGGTCAAGGCATGCAAATCTAGGTTAGGGCACATAAAACGAGGTATCGCACGCAATTCGAGGTCAGGCCTTACATCCTCCCCTCCTTAAAAGAATTTTGTCTCGAAATTCAGTATTACCTTTGGAATAACGTCGAATACTGTTGCTCCATCTGGTCTCGCCTTTCCCACGTTGCTTCTTCAACTCTATGGTGATCCCACAACACTTTTACCATCGGTATAGATTTATTGCGCAACTCCCGATCTTGCTGGTCTAGAATCCGGATGGGCTTCTCTTCATAAGACAAGTTCTCCTGAAGCTGCAACAGCTCAGGCTCCAAGATATGCGATAGATCAGGGTGATACTTCCGTAGCATTGAAACATGAAAGACATCATGAATATTGGAGAGGTTTTGGGGTAGTTCCAGACGATACGCCAATTTGCCAACCTTCTCAATTATCCCAAATGGTCTTACAAACCTCGGGCTCAACTTTCCACCCTTGCCATGTTTAATCAGTCCCCTCCGAGGTGATATCTTCAAGAACACCTTGTCGCCGACCTCAAACTCTAGACTCCGTCTCCGTCGATCTGCATAACTTTTCTGCCTACTTTAGGCGGTAAGCATTCGTTTCCGGATGAGGTGGACATTATCAACAGTCTTCATAAGTTCAGGAAGAAGGGTCGGGTCAAAAGTCTTCGTCTTACCTACTTCATCCCAGTAAATTGGGGATCGACACTTACGTCCATACAATGCCTCAAATGGGGCCATCTCGATAGTGGCCTGATAACTGCTATTATAAGCGAACTCCGCTGGAGACAGATATTTCTCCCAACTCTTTCCGAAGTCTAAAACACACACCCTCAGCATATCCTCCAGAATCTGAATAGTTCTCTCAGATTATCCGTTCGTTTGAGGGTGATAAGCTGTACTGAAACTCAACTTCGTTCCTAAAGCTTCTTGCAATCTCTTCCAAAATCGGGAAGTAAAACGAGGATCTCTATTCGATACAATACTCACAGGCATCCCGTGCAACCTTACAATATCCGCCACATATATATTTCCCAGTTTCATAGGACTATCCTCCTTGTTCATCGGTAAGAAGGGCGCTGACTTAGTCAATCTATCCATTATGACCCAAACAGCATCATGACCCTTTTGTGACCTGGGCAGGTCCATGACAAAGTCCATAGTTATATGTTCCCATTTCCATCGGGGAATTTCCAACGATTGAAGTAAACCTGCCGGTCATTGATGTTCTGCTTTGACTCTCTGGCAAGTCAAACACCGTGCCACAAACTCAGCAATCTCTCTCTTCATGTTATTCCACCAATAGTATTGCTTCAAATCCCGGTACATCTTTGTTCCACCGAGGTGAATAGTATATCTTGAGTTATGGGCTTCTTCAAGAATCTTCTTTTTCAACTCTGGATCATTAGGAACACAAATTCGATTCTTGAACCTCCAAATACCATCATCATGAAACTTGAAATCTGTGTTGCTTTCTTTAATCTTTTGAAACTGTTGGTCCTTCTGTTGAGCCTCTCGTAATTCAGACAACAAGGTCGACTTAACTTGTGTACTAGAAAATAATAACCCTTTTTGAGTCAATTGTGGATTCCACGAAAATACTTCCTCTAACAACTCCTGCACCTTAACTTTCAGTTTTGCCATGCTCGCTTTCCGACTTAAGGCATCTGCAACTACATTTGCTTTACAGGGTACATAATTGATCATGCAGTTATAATCATCCAAAAGCTCCATCCACCATCTTTGCCTCATGTTCAACTCTTTTTGTGAGAACAAGTATTTCAAGCTCTTGTGATCAGTAAACACCTCAAACTTGTTACCCCACAGATAGTGCCTCCATTTCTTGAGTGCAAACACAATGGCCACCAACTCCAAATCATGCGTTGGGTAATTCAATTCATACGGCTTGGGCTTCCTAGAGGCATACGCAATCACTCTACCATTTTGCATCAACACACAACCCAGTCCTTCCTTTGAAGCATCGCTATAGATTACAAAACTTTGACTCCCCTCAGGCAATGCAAGAACAGGTACGGTAGTCATTCTTTTCTTCAGTTCTTGAAAGCTGTTCTCACACTTGTCATCCCACACGAACTTTGTTTTCTTTTGAGTGAGCTTTGTAAGCGGTCTTGCAATCTTTGAGAAATCCTTCACGAATTTCCGATAATAGCCGGCTAAACCAAGAAAACTCCAAACTTCTGTAACATTTTCCGGCTTCTTCCAAGACATCACCACTTCTATCTTTGCTGGGTCCACCGCTATTCCCTCTTGGGATATAATGTGCCCCAAGAATGCAATCTGCCGCAACCAAAATTCGCATTTGTTAAACTTTGCATACAATTGGTACTCCCGAAGTTTTTACAATACCAATTCCAGATGTTGTTCATGCTCAGCCTTGGATTTCGAGTATACCAAAATATCATTAATAAAAATCACCACAAATTGGTCCAAGTAGGGTTGAAACACCCTATGCATCAAGTCCATAAAAGCTGCAGGGGCATTAGTTAACCCAAATGGCATCACCACAAATTCATAATGCCCATATCTCGTCCTGAAAGCCGTTTTAGGCACATCCTCCTTTTTGATCCGCAACTAATAATACCCTTGCCTCAAGTTTAGTTTTGAATACACTTTAGCTCCTTGAAGTTGATCAAACAACTCGTCGATCAGTGGAAGTGGCTATTTATTCTTGACAGTCACTTGGTTCAATCCTCGATAATTGATGCATAGCCTCAACGTTCCGTCTTTCTTCTTTACAAATAGGACTGGCGCACCCTACGGAGAAGAACTTGGTTGAACAAACCCCTTCTTCAACAATCCTTGCAATTGGTCCTTCAATTCTTGTAGCTCGGCTGGTGCCATACGATAGGGAGCTTTAGATATCGGCTGGGTGCCAGGCAGTAATTCTATTATGAACTCGATCTCTCGATCCGGGGGTAAACTGGGCAATTCTTCTGGAAACACATCCGCATAATCTTTAATCACTGGCATCTCCTCCAACTTAGCTTTGTCCGACGGCTTGTTGATGAGGTAAGCTAAGTATCCACTACACCCTTTTCTCAAGGACTTCACTGCTTTCGTAGATGAAATGATGGAACTCCCGGTGAAGTCTCTTCGACCCATTACCTCCAATATTGGTTGACCAGGTATCTGGAATGTTACAATCTTCGTTCGACAATCTAGTTGGGCATGATGCTTTGCCAACCAGTCCATCCCTAAGATGACTTCATAGTCTCGAAAGGGTAACACTATAAGATTGGCTGAGAATTCCCTATCCTTAATTTGGATTTTACATGCTTTACAAGCTGAGCTAGTAACAAGTTTAGAACCCATCGGAGTACCAACTTCTACTTCGTAAGGCAAACATACAACTCGTAATTTCACACGTTGCACACATAAGGGAGTAATAAATGAATGAGTAGCACCTGGATCAATTAGCACCCTAACAGGTTGATTCAGTATCAAGAATGTACCTTCAACAACAACAGTCTCCTCGCACTCAATAGCATAAGCTCAGGCCTGAACTCTAGGAACTAGAGTCTTACCTCTACCAGCTGGTTTAATATGATTTTGTCATCCTTGCCATTTAGGGCAATCCTTGATTTGATGCTGATCACTGCCACACTATACACATCGTCCTGGCTTATTCCAGCACTGGGCCTCGGTGTGACCCTTCTTGTCACAGTAAGAACAATTGATAGACTGAGTAGTAGGTGAAATACCTGTGGATCCGCGGGTGGAAGAGGCTGATGGTGTAATAACCCGAACCCGGCATGCATTTAATTGCAATTAATTAAGTGACATCTTAAATGTTAGCATTGAATTTCATGTTTATTTTTAAGTTAAAAATTCATTTCTAGCATTATTTTCATATTTCTTTTAGAAGTAATTAAATAATACTTGAGTTAATTATTTTAACGGAATATCAACTACTTTCATATTTATGTTAATCGGTTTTATTTTTTCTTGCGCCTTAATGCTCGGTTTTCAATTAAATGAAAAGTAGCTCCGAGCCGGAGTAAATTTTCAACTATGTTGCTTTTCAAAAATTATATTTTCTTAAATTCTTTGATATTTAATTGTTATTCTTTTATTGTCGCAAAGTGCATTGCATTTCGAGAGCGATAGTTAGAAAGTGTTTTCTAGTCCTCAGCAAATAGTGAAAACTGGTATGTAGTGTTTTAATTTTAGTGTTTTAGTTGTTATTAACTAGAATTGGAATTGTGTTGGTTGTTTTAGCCTTTAAATGCCTAAAATAAGCCTATTTGACCAATTTTTAAGTAGTTTGACCAAGGTTTTGACTTGTTGACTTAGTTGTCATATTTTATAAGCTTGTAATAACAAATAAAAAAATAAAACAAAGCTGGAAAAACAAGGGCTGGCCGAAACTTCAAGAGAAGGAAAAAAAAAACATTTCAACTTTCCAATCTTCAAATCTTCGCGTGAGCTTGCACGGGGTGGTTTCCGAGGCATCCAGTGTGGTTTTCCTTGCGTCTAGGAGCGTCTAAGGTGAGGGTTTCATCGTTATTTGCGCATTTGAAATTATTGTACCTAAACTTTAATTTTTGGATTTTAGCCGCAAATTGTTATTTTGATCGTTTTGATGCTTGAAGAATGTTCCCTAGCAATTGTAGAACATGTATTTATAGCTTTTTAGCATTTTCTGCGGTAGAATATCGAAATTGCAATTTAAATTGATAATTAAATAGTAAATTATGAATAGTAAATTGCCGTTTCGATGAAGTTATTCCGTTATGCGTTCTGTTGTTGTGAAAATGTGCTAGATATGCTAGAATGCCTAAATGTATGGTTTAATTGGATTGTATAATGGAAAAAAATGGAGGAAAATGGCTTAGTGAAAGTTGGGGTCGTTTAGGTCAAGTTTGTCATTTTATCTTTTTGCGTGATGTCATTGTCTCGGGAGGCCATGGAAGCACTTTTGGTGTGGTTATGGCGTTGGTTGGGTGTTTGGTTAGGGTAGTGGTAGTTCAAATGAGCAAAGGGGGAAATCGGGGCTTTGCGTGAATTCTAGGGTAAAGTAAGGTTTCGAGGTCTTTAGACGTGCCTTATGGTGATTTAGGAGGATTGGTGAAGTCGGTTTCCAAAACTCATGGCTCGTTTGAAAGTAGTAGCGCTTTGAAAGTGGGGTCATTTTGTGATTTTGTGTGTTTTCATAGTGTAATGCCTATAGAATGCTTAATAATGCTTGTTATGTTTGTTAAAGTTGATTATGATTGAATTTGTATATCAATTGTTGATAATGCTTGTTAGTGTTGTTCTTGTTACTTAATTGATTGTAATTGCTTATTGTGTGCTTATTGTATCGCATGTTGTTACTGACTTGCACTTCAGTGCCTTGCTCGATTATTGTTAAATATCTTGTATTGCATTGCATAAGTGTCAGATGCGTGAGTGGTGGGCCTCTCTGGGTAGCCTCGCGTTGCCAGTGTTGGTTGTTTTAGCTCCGTGTCCTATTCCCTTTCTCGCTTGGGTTGCCGCCTAGGGAGTTTTGGGTCGTAGAATTGACAGAGTATGTCCGGAGTACTCTAAACGGAAGTTATACGGTGGGTGAGGCGGCGCGTCATCCTTAAAGTCATCGAAGTCATGATCGGTACATTACTCGCTCGAGTGAACCATAGGCTTCAAAGTGTGGTATAGCTTTGAAAGGTTGTGTTAATGCTTTCTTAATTGTTTATTGTATTGTCGTTTACATTGAATGTTTCTTTATTGATTATGTTGCTTAACTGTACCTATTTGTATTGCACGACCTTCTTTCTCTCCACCTCGATATCTATGCACGAACTTCTTTCTCTCCACCTCGATATCTGTCTCGCCCTCACTGAGTATACGTGTTGAGTATACTCACTCCTCACCACCACATTTCAGGAAATTGCCTTGTTAGCTGGAAAGTTCGTGGTTACGTGAAATATCATGCTTGAAGAGTTGTCTTGCGTGCTATGTGGCTTGAGTTGTCAAAGATGCAAAGATGATTGTTCATGGGTTGCTTGTATTTATTGTTAAAGGAAATGGAATTTATATTTAACTAGATAATTGAGGAAGAATGAAAAGCTAGTTTATGTATTCAGATAGTATAGTTTAACTTCATTGCGTATATGTAATTGTCTAAAGGAAAAGAGTTGGAATAGTTGGGTACCTGGAAATATGTATATCTGCTGTGTTTAATGGTTGAGAACCGAGGCTCGGATGGCCTTGAGGTGTTTGTATGTTTGGACATGGTATTGGTCCACTTATATGTTGTTGCAGGTTTTACATTTTGCCTAGAAACAGGGGAGACTCCGTCCGTTTTCCCTAAAAAAATTTGCCCGGGTTTGGAATTGGGTTGTGATTAGATTGATTGATAGAACTCCCGGTCTCGAGAGGGATCGGGGTGTTACAGATGGTGTTTTAGTTGGGCCATGGTTATTGACTGGTCTGTTCTGGCTCTGGCCCTGACTGCGACTCTGAGCCTGGAATTTCCTCTGTTGTCTTGGAGGCTGATATGGTTTCTTGTTCAGCTGGCTTGAACTGGCTCTATCAAGTTTCCTCTTCTCAACTCGGGAAGCAGCAGCAAGGAGAGCAGAATAGGTAGTGAAGTCATGCGAAGCCAACTGATCCTGAATTTCTGGCCTAAATCCATTCGTAAATTTTCAAATCTTCGCCTCAGGGGTACTGACCATGTATTGATCATAGCGGGACAGTCGGTCAAAATGAGCCTCATACTGGGCCACTGTCATGTTACCCTAGTTCAAGTGCATGCATTCCTCAATTCGCCTCTGCCTAGAAACTGCAGGTACGTATTTTTTCTTGAATGCCTTAACGAAATTATATCACAAGCGAGGTGTATGATCAGTTTCCCAAAGTGCCTCCACAATGTGCCACCAATGCTCAGCATCCCCGTGCAACAGAAACACAGCCAACTCAATCTTTTCCTCATCAGTATAGTCAAGTGGTCTGATAATTCTTTCAATCTCAGACAGCCAAGCCTCTGCCTTTTCATCATCAGCTTCCCCGAAGAATTTGGACGGGTAAAAGTCAAGGAACTCCCGCATTCTGTTGTTTCTCCCATTGTTACCACCATTCCTGTTATTATTGTTGTTGTTTGCTTCACGTGCATCTTGACGTTCCATCACTCGCAACACGCAATCCATAGTATTCGCCATCATGTTAAACATGTCCATGACGGGGTTAGTTTGATGAGCATCTCCGGCTTCTTGGGGCTCACTGCTCCTATTAGTATTGCGGGTACTAGGGCTAGCCATCTATAGGCACATATTATGATACACAATTTATTGGAATACGACAAAACAAGAATTTAATGTATAAGGTATGCAACATACAATTTCACATAGACATACAATTCTCGAAACAGTTAAGATATGTTAATCACATAAGCACATAGAAATAGAGAAAGCACAATTGATATTGTCACACAATAACACACACAAACAAGTCATCCCAATAACCTTAGGGCTTCTACCCATGGTCCGAGAGTTAAACCCGTCTTAAGCAATTTAAGCTCTGATACCATTTCCAAAAGGTGTCATGCCCCAACCCGACCTATAGAGGTTAGACTAGGATGTGATCTAAACATTCATATCATTTCACGTACTTAATCGTTCATTAAGGTTTAACACTTAACGTTAGCCTAAAACTCCAAAAATTCTCTAGAAAATCGGTAGCATAACGGCTATAATTGGGCTCTTTAGTTTGACCTAATTTTTTAAAGGCCTTAAAACTTTCAATCTCAAATTTATTTCCAACTAATATTATTATTTATCACCAATCGAAACGCCTACTAGTTATCTCGAAGACTCGCTTGGTTAACAACCTAGCATGATAACTATGTCTCGTTTGTTTGTCAATCCTTATTACAAAAGTACCTGTTGATCTTAGCTTACCGATGAGTACCTGCTTAAGATTGGATATATTCATTTTACTTAACCATTTACCTAATACTTCCTAGGCCCGAGATAGATACTAAACCACTGGCAAACCGAGCAAATAGGGTGGCTGTCTAGTTAATATTGGTACAAATCAAAATTAGACCCCAAATTACAACGGGGGTCATTTACAATAACGACAGTAAGCAACATAAGAAATAGTCTTCAATACAACATATCGTTCACAAAATAGCCACAGTCAAGTAAGGCACGTAGGGTAAGCAATCGTTCCAAGGAATCATCATTAGGCACGTTGTCTTCGGGTACCTGTTCCGGGTCTTTTTCACCTGAGATGATAAAAGAGGGTGAGTCCTTATGAACTCAGCAAGGGAGAACGAGAAATAAGTTTTGAAACTGTTTTTCCAGTTCAACTTATGAAAACCCTTTTACAAGCATGACATATATCACAAGTAAGTTCATAATGTAATATAAGAGTAAAAGAACACAATTACCCGTCTTTCCTCCCCGAGGTCCTCTAGGAACCAAGCGAGAGTACTTATACACATAGTGAAAAGAATACGGTGAGCTTTTATTCTCAGTTCATTTCCAGTATCAGTTGTTGCGGCCGACTTCAAATCATCTACTTATCACACCAAATGGGTGTACTCCGGATGTACCCCGAAATCCTACGACCCAACTCTTCGAGGAAGTCTAGCCCCCAAGCGAGAGAGGGAATTGGACAATGGTAGTCACGGTTGCACCGGCAAGCCCGATGCCACCCGGTGTGCGTGAAACGCTACCACGCCAGAATGAAAGGTTGCAACCTTGTATGCAATGCACATTTATGACATTTAATATATCAAATTAGGAGGATAACAAAGTAGGTTGCCTCCGAGCAGTCATAAGATTGCACATTGACAAGTAAACACGCGAGGCATGCTATGACAAGTAATTTCACTTGTAAGGCACATGGAGATATATGAATATTAAACGGGAAGCCATGTAACACATGTAAATAAAGTCATATAACTCATTAAATCAAGCCATATAACTCATTTCGGGGTTCACATAATCAAATAATAAGGTTATACAAGCATACAACGACATCTACGTGGGACTGGGTGCAAGAAAGGTCTACCTGTCAACATGTAATCATCGGAATCACATTTAGGGCTATAAGGACAACTATGGGCAGCCCGTTAATCACATAATTAGACACGATAACCATAGAATCAACACTTAGCGAGTTTTCATAGTCACTAGGGTTTCAATTCATACTTACCCGTGCGATTAAGCCACAAATTGTCACGTAATTAAACCAAAGCCATGCATCAATTAATTAAACATCCTCAATCATTCAAAACAGTCCACACATCATCCAAGTGCCACAATTCCAAGCATTTAATACCACAAGAGAAGTTACAATAATTTTCAAAGCATATCACTACATAAAAACCTCACTGCAATGGTCTGTTTTCCTACAATCATTTAGACAAGCAAAAAATCTCCAATTCCAGTTAACAAAATGTCAAATTAAATCTTATTAAGTGAACTAAATCCAAAACAAACCTCGCATCATTTGGAGTTCGGATTCAATAGTTATAGCCAAAACCATGAGACTGCGCAAAACTGTCCAGATTTGTACACAATTCAATACTTGTCATTTTTGTCGGCGTTAGTGTCAGAGGTAGACTTCGTCTATGTGCGACAAAAATGGCCAGAACTGAAAAATATAGGAAGCTACCAATTTTCATGCATTTTATATATCTTTTGCTAAGTCAAAACTGGTTCGTTCTACAAGGACAGTGAACTGCCAAAAACCTGCTCCATTTTCCCAGATTTTCCAGATTTGGACATCTTTCTATGTTTTGCCATTTTAGAGACCTTAGAGTCAAAATTGGCCTTGGCCTATTTCTACGAAAAATGCTCAGAACTGGCAAAAATAGTCACCTACCAATTTTCATGCATTGTAAACATCATATACCAGGCCAAATTCCCTTCGCTTTAACAAGTCAGAAATCTGCCATTTTCGTGATTTCACCTATCATCAAATTCTAGCTAAATATCTTGCCATGCATAGTTACCAAAGCTCATGTACACACACATACCACAAGTACAGAGGTAAAAATAGACATATGAAGGCATGCATGTGGTTTTTGAAAGCTTTTAAAAAGGATTAACCCTCACCTTAGTCTATTGACAACAAATGATGCTCAAAACTCTTGAAGATGCACAAATGGTCTTCTCTCCTTGTTTGGCCGAGGGATATTGCTTGATTTCCTTAATTCTTAGATAAGTTACCATGTCCTTAGTATGTGCATGTGGTTAGAACAAAAAGGAAATGAAATAGAAGCTATCAAACATACCTAAGCCGAAATGAAGGTTCTATGAGCTTGCATGCAAATCTTCTTGCTTCTTGCTATCTTGGTCGAGTTCCTTAGAGTCTTGAATGTCTAGGAGAGTCTTAGAATGAGAGTTCAAGCTATGGAGACTAAGATTGCAGCCAAGGCCGAGAGAGAGTGTGTAAATGAGAGGATGAGAAGTTTGAAATGAATGAAGTGTTGGTGTTTGTGAGTGTGTCAGCCTAAGGCTTCAAAATTTCTGATTTTTGTGTCTTCAAGAGCATATTTTGAATTATCTTAGCATGGGCAATTGAGTGGGCCGAGAATGTGGAGCATTGGGGAGGGTTTTTGGTCATTTTTTTAGTGCATTGTTTGAAGTAATTGTCATACTTTGTCTAGACTTAGTTTAATTTATGCATATGTTGTTCAAAAGCAAGGTATGGTCGGCCAAAGGTAAGTGAAAATTCTGAATTTTTGTCTTCTTTTGAGCTTTATTTTATTGTGTGTTTGGAATATGCAAAAGAATAAAGAATAAAGAATAAAGAATAAGAATGTTTTGCTTTTGGTGAAATTTTGTCTTCTAGTGCATTGACTTGGCATTTTAATATTAGTTAGTGGAGTTTGTAGGATTAGTTAATAATCTAGTGCTTCGTGTAAGATGCTTTCTTGACGCTTTCCTAAGTTTAGGGCATGCACTACGAGGTAAGGCACGAACTACGAGACAAATGCACGTTTTCCAAGCAAATGCATGCAACCCTAAATAAATGCACATAATTCGATGCAAGGCACATAAAACGAAACAGAACACTTAAACCCAGGTCAAGGCATGCAAATCTAGGTTAGGGCACACGAAACGAGGTATCGCACGCAAGTCGAGGTCGGGCCTCACAGAAGTTGTCTTGCCCAAGGTGCCGTGGAATTTGGTAATATAAATGTGATGGATTAGGTTGTCATCTTTTTCACGGCTCACGACGTACGATCCGGGACGGAAAAATAGTGCAACAGAAGAAAAGTGTCTCAAAATTGATGAAAACATTCGATTTTGGGCTCTAAAAACTAGTACAGCTGAGTAGGCTTGCTGCCCCCATCGTAGAGCTCTCAAAGAGCTTTCCAAGTGTTTGTTGTGCGCCGCGTAACTCCTTACGAATCAAAAGTTATGGGCACCGGAGCGACGGAGACTTGGTCATAAGCCCCACGCCCTCGGTTTGCGGGCCCCAGCCTCTCCGTGAAGTAAAGTTGTCTTGCCCAAGGTTCCATAGGATTCGGTAATAGAAATGTGATGGATTAGGTTGTCGTCTGTTTTGCGACTCCCGACGTACGATACGGGAAAAAAAAACAGCGCAAAAGAAGAAAAGTGTCCCATAACTTACGAAAATATTAAATTTTGGGGTCTGAAAAAAGGCGCAGTCAAATTGGTATGCTACCCCCGTTGAAGAGCTCTTGGAGAGCTTTCCAACGGTATGCTGTGTGTCGCGTAACTCCTTATGGATCAAAAGTTATAGGCACCGGAGCGACGGTGACCTGGTCCAAAACCCCACGCCCTCGGATTGCGGGCCCAGCCTCTACGTGAGGCGAAGTTGTCTTGCCCAAGGTGCCATGGGATTCGGTAATAGAAATGTGATGTATTAGATTGTCATCCTATTTGCGGCTCAAGACGTACGATCCGGGACAGAAAAACAGTGCAAAAGAAGAAAAGTGTCTTGAAACTGATGAAAACATTCAATTTTGGGCTTCTAAAACAGGCACTACCGAGTAGGCTTGTTGCCCCCATCGTAAAGCTCTCGGAGAGCTTTCCAACGGTATGTTGTGTGCCGCGTAACTCCTTACGGATCAAAAGTTATGGGCACCAGAGGGACGGAGACCAGGTCCCATGCCCTATGACCTCGGTTTGCTGGCCCCAATCTCTACGTGAAGCGAAGTTTTCTTGCCCAAGGTGCCATGGGATTCAGTAATAGAAATGTAATGGATTAGGTTGTCGTCCTTTTCGCGACTCACGACGTACGATCTAGGACGGAAAATCAGCACAAAAGAAGAAAAATGTCCCAAAACTGATGAAAACGTTCGATTTTGGGCTCTCAAAACTTGCACAGCCAAGCAAGCTTGCTGCCCTCGTCGTAGAGCTCTCGGAGAGCTTTCCAACAGTATATTGTGCGCTCCGTAACTCTTTATGGAATCAAAAGTTATGGGCACCGGAGCAACGGAGACCTAGTCCCAAGCCCCACGCCCTCGGTTTATGGTCTCAGCCTCTACGTGAGGCGAAGATTTCTTGCCCAAGGTGCCATGGGATTCGGTAATATAAATGTGATGGATTAGGTTGTCCCTCTTTTTGCGGCTCACGACGTACAATCCGGTACGAAAAAATAGCGCAAAAGAAGAAAAGTATCCCGAAACTGATTAAAAAGTTCAATTTTGGGCTCTAAAGACTTGCACAACCAAGCAGGCTTTATGCCGCCGTCGAAGAGCTCTCGGAGAGCTTTCCAACGGTATATTGTGCACTGCGTAACTCCTTACGGATCAAAAGTTATGGGCACCCGAGCGATGGAGACCTGGTCCCAAACCCCACACCCTCGGTTTATGGGCCCAACCTCTATGTGAGGCGAAGTTGTCTTGTCCAAGGTACCATGGGAGTCGGTAATAGAAATGTGATGGATTAGATTGTCGTCCTTTTCGTGGATCACGACGTACGATCCGGGATGAAAAAACAGCGCATAAGAAGAAAAGTGTCCCGAAACAGATGAAAATATTCGAATTTGAGCTCTAAAAACTTGCACAGTCGAGTAGGCTTGCTGCCCCAGTCATAGAGCTCTTGGAGAGCTTTCCAACGGTATGTTGTGTGCTGCGTAACTCCTTACGGATCAAAAGTTATTTGCACCGGAGCGATTCTCAAGCCCCACGGCCTCGCTTTGCGGGCCCGGGCCTCTACATGAAGTGAAGTTGTCTTGCCCAAGGTGTAGTGGGATTCAGTAATAGAAACGTGATGGATTAGGTTGTCGTCCTTTTCGCAGCTCACAACGCTCGAACCGTGACGAAAAAATAGTGCAAAAGAAGAAAAGTGTCCTGAAACTGATGAAAACATTCGATTTTGGGCTTTGAAAAATGGCACAGCTGAGCAGGCTTGTTGCCCCCATCGTAGAGCTCTCAGAGAGCTTTCAACCGTATGCTGTGCACCGCATAACACCTTACGGATCAAAAGTTATGGGCACCGGAGCGACGGAGACCTGGTCCCAAGCCCCACGCCCTCAATTTGAAGGCCCAGCCTCTACGTGAAGCGAAGTTGTCTTGCCCAAGGTGTAGAGGGATTCGGTAATAGAAATGTGATGGATTAGTTTGTCACCCTTTTCGCAGCTCATGACGTGCGATCGGGGATGAAAAAACAGCGCAAAAGTAGAAAAGTGTCCCGAAACTGATGAAAACGTTCAATTTTGGGCTCTAAAAACTTGCACAGCAAAGCAGGCTTGCTACCCCCATCGTAGAGCTTTCGGAGAGCTTTCCAACTGTATGTTGTGCGCCGCGTAACTCCTTGCTGATCAAAGTTATGGGTACCGGAGCGATGGAGACCTGGTCTCCAGCCCCATGGCCTCGATTTGCGGGCCTATCCTTCACGTGAAACAAAGTTGTCTTGCCCAAGGTGCCGTGGGATTCGGTAATAGAAATGTGATGGATTAGGTTGTCGTCCTTTTCGCAGCTCACGACGTACAATCCGGGACGGAAAAACAGCGCAAAAGAAGAAAAGTGTCTCGAAATTGATGAAAACATTCGATTTTGGGCTCCGAAAAGGGGCACAGTAGAGCAGGCTTGCTTACCCCCATCGAAGAGCTCTTGGAGAGCTTTCCAACGGTATGCTGTGTGCTGCGTAACTCCTTACGGATCAAAAGTTATGGGCACCGGAGCAACGGAGACCTGGTTCTAAGCCCCATGGCCTCGGTTTGCGGGCCCAGCCTCCACGTGAAGCGAAGTTGTCTTGCCCAAGGTGGAGTGGGATTCGGTAATAGAAATGTGATGGATTAGGTTCTCGTCCTTTTTGCGCCTCACGACGTACGATCCGGGACGAAAAAATAGCGTAAAAGAAGAAAAGTGCCTCAAAATTGAAGAAAACATTCAATTTTGGGCTCTGAAAACTTGCCCAGCCGAGCAAACTTGCTGCCCCCGTCGTAGAGCTCTCGGAGAGCTTTCTAACGGTATGCTGTGCACTGCGTAACTCCTTACGGATGAAAAGTTATGGGCACCGGAGCGACGGAGACCTGGTCCCAAGCCCTATGCCCTTGGTTTACGGGCCCAACCTCTACTTGAGGCAAAGTTGTCTTGTCCAAGGTGCTGTTGGATTCGGTAATAGAAATGTGAGAGATTAGGTTGTCGTCTTTTTCTCGGCTCACGACGTACGATCCCTAACGAAAAAATAGCACAAAAGAAGAAAAGTGTCTCGAAATTGATGAAAACGTTCGATTTTGGGATCCAAAAATAGGCGCAGCTGTGAGGCCTACCTTGATTTGCGTGCGATATGTCGCTTCGTGTGCCCTTACCTAGATTTGCGTGCCTTGACCTAGGTTTAAGATTCGTGTTTTGTTTTATGTGCCTTGCATTGAATTACGTGCATTCATTTAAGGTTGCGTGCATTTGTTTGGGAAACGTGCATTCATCTCGTAGTTCGTGTCTTACCTTATAGTACGTGCCCTAAATCTAAAAAAGCGTGCCCGCACGCTAATCTAGAAAGCATCTTACATGAAGCACTAGATCATTAATTAATCCTACAAACTCCACTAACTAATATTAAAATGCTAATTCAACTCACTAGAAGACGAAATTTCACCAAAAGCTAAACATTCTTATTCTTATTTCTTTATTCTTTTGCATATCCCAAGCACACAATAAAATAAGCTCAAAACGAGACAAAAAAAAAATTTCAGATTTGAGCTTGCCTTGGCCAACCATGTGAGGAGCTTTTGTCATGCTTTGCAATTTCAAAAATCAAGTTTAGACATTCTATGACACAATGCAAAACAAAATGGAAACCAAGCATTATTTTATCCTCCACCATGCTCCACATTTTCGATCCATTCAATGCCCATGCTAGACAATTCAAAACATGCTTTAGATGACACAAAATCTGAAATTTTAGAAGCTCAAGGCCGACACATGCTCACAAAAGCATCAAAACTCTTCAAAGCATTTCATTTTTTTTTCTCTCAACTCTCACTCTCTCATTTCCTCTCTCTCTCTCTCGGCCAAAGCTGCACCCTCAAGTTCCATAGCTTAAGCTCCTCTCCTAAGGTTCATCAAGACACTCAAGGCCCTAGGAAGCTCGACCAAGCAAGCTAGAAGCAAAGAAACATGCATGCAAGCTCATAGAACACTCATTTCGGCTTAGGTATGTTTGATAGCTTCTATTTCATTTCCTTTTTGTTCTAACCACATGCACATACTAAGGACATGGTAACTTAGCTAGGAATTAAGGAAATCAAGCAATATCCCTCGGCCAAACAAGGAGAGAAGACCATTTGTGCATCTTCAAGAGTTTTGAGCATCATTTGTTGTCAATAGGCTAAGGTGAGGGTTAATCCTTTTTAAAAGCTTTCAAAAACCACATGCATGCCTTCATATGTCTATTTTTACCTCTGTACACGTGGTATGGGTGTGTACATGAGCTTTTGTAACCATGCATGTCAAGATATTTAGCTGGAATCTGAAGATAGGTGAAATCGCGAAAATGGCAGATTTCTGACTTGTTAGACCAAAGTGAATTTGGCCTGGTATATGATGTTGAAAATGCATGAAAATTGGTAGGTGATTATTTTTGCCAGTTATGAGCATTTTTCATAGAAATAGTCCAAGGCCAATTTTGACTCTAAGGTCTCCAACATGGCAAAACATCGAAAGGTGTCTAAATCTAGAAAATCTGTGAAATGAAGCAGGTTTTTGGCAGTTCACTGTCCTTGTAGAACGAACCAGTTTTGACTTATAAAATGATATCTAAAATGTATGAAATTTGGTAGATTGTTATATTTTTCAGTTCTGGACATTTTTGTCAGAAATAGACTAAGGCTAAATCTGACCCTAAAGCCCTCAAAAATGACAAGTATTGAAATATGTACAAATCTGGACATTTTACGTAGTCTCACGGTTTTGGCTATAACTCTTGAATCCGAACTCCCGATGATGCGAGGTTTGTTTTTGGATTTAGTTCACTTAATAAGCTTTAATTTGAAATTTTGTTCACTGTAATTAGACATTGTTTGCTTGTCTAAATGATTGTGGGAAAACAGACCATTGCAGTGAGGTTTTTATCTAGTGATATGCTTTGAAAATTATTGTAACTTCTCTTGTGGTATTAAATGCTTGGGATTGTGGAACTTGGATGTTGTGTGGACTGTTTTGAATGATTGAGGATGTTTAATTAATTGATGCATGGAATTGGTTTAATTATAGGACAACTTGTGGCTTAATCGCACGGGTAAGCATGAACTGAAACCCTAATGACTATGAAAACTCGCTAAGTGTTGATCCTATGGTTATTGTGTCTAATTATGTGATTGTGGGCTGCCCGTAGTTGTCCTTATAGCCTAAATGTGATTTTCGATGATTACATGTTGTCAAGTAGGCCTTTCTTGCACCCGGTCCCATGTAGACGTCGTTGCATGTTGTATAAACTTATTATTTGATTACGTGAACCACGAAATGAGTTATATGACTTGATTTACGTGTGTTACATGGCTGCCCGTTTAATATTCATATAACTCCATGTGCATTACAAGCGAAATTACGTGTCAAAGCATGCCTCGTGTGTTTACTTGTCAATGTGCAATCTTATGACTGCTTGGAGGTAACCTACTTTGTTGTCCTCCTAATGTGATGTAATAAATGTCATAAATGTGCATTGCATACAAGGTTGCAACCTTTCATTCTGGCGTGGTAGCGTTTCATGCACACCGGGCGGCATCGGGATTACCGGTGCAACCGTGACTACCATTGTCCAATTTCCTCTCTTGCTTGGGGGCTAGACTTCTTCGGAGAGTTGGGTTGTAGGATTTTGGGGTACATCCGAAGTACACCCATTTGGCATGATAAGTGGATGATTTGAAGTTGGCCGCAACAACTGATATTGGAAATGAACTAAGAGCAAAAACTCACCGTATCCTTTTCACTATGTGTATAAGTACTCTCGCTTGGTTCCTAGAGGACCTCGGGGAGGAAAGACCGGTAATTGTGTTCTTTTACTTTTATATTACATTATGAACTTACTTGTGATATATGTCATGCTTGCAAAAAAAAGGATTTTCATAAGTTAAACTGGAAAAAGAATTTCAAAACTTATTTCTCGTTCCCCCTCACTGAGTTCATAAGAACTCACCCTCTTTTATCATCTCAGGTGAAGAAGATCAGGAACATGTACCTGAGGATAACATGCCTATCGATGACTCCTTGGAGTGATTGTTTGCCCTACGTGCCTTACTTGACTATGGCTATTTTGTGAACGATATGTTGTATTGAAGACTATTTCTTGTGTTGCTTACTGTCGTTATTGTAAATGACCCTCGTTGTAATTTGGGGTCTAATTTTGATTTGCACCGATATTAACTAGACAAACGTCCTATTTGTTCATTTTGCTACTTTGATTGGTAACTACTGCAGGCTTATGAAGTACTAGGAAAGGGTTAAGTAAAATGAATCTATCCAATCTTAAGCAGGTATTCATTAGTAAGCTAAGATCAACATGTACTTTTGTAACAAGGATTGACAAACAAACGAGACATAGTTATCATGCTAGGTTGTTAATCAAGCGAGACTTCGAGATAATTGGTAGGCATTTCGATTGGTCATAAATAGTCATCTTAGTTGGAAATGAATTTGAGATTAAAAGTTTTGAGGCCTTTAGAAAATTAGGCCAAACTAAATAGGCCAATTACAGCCGTTATGCTACCTGTTTTTCAGAGAATTTTTTGGAGTTCTAGGCTTACGTTAAGTGCTAAACCTTAATGAACGATTAAGTACGTGAAATGATATGAATGTTTAGATCACATCCTAGTCTAACTTCTATAGGTCGGGTTGGGGCGTGACAGCAACTGTGCAGGCTCGTTACCCCCATCATAGAGCTCTTGTAGAGCTTTCTAACGGTATATTGTGCGCCACGTAACTCCTTACAGATCAAAAGTTATGGGCACCGGAGCGAAAGAGACTTGGTCCCAAGCCCCACGGCCTCGGTTTGCGGGCCCAACCTCTACGTGAAGCGAAGTTGTCTTGCCCAAGGTACCATGGGATTCAGTAATAGAAATGTGATTGATTAGGTTGTCGTTCTTTTCGTGACTCACGACGTACGATTCGGGACGGAAATACAGCGTAAAAAAAGAAAAGTGTCATAAAATTGATGAAAACGTTCGATTTTGGGCTCCGAAAATAGGTGTAGTCGAGCAACCTAGTTGCCTTCGTCGTAGAGCTGTAGGAGAGCTTTCCAACGGTATGCTGTGCGCCGCGTAACTCTTAACGAATCAAAAGTGATTGGCACCGGAGCGACGAACACTAGGTCCCAAGCCCCACGCCCTCGGTTTGCTGGCCCAGCCTCTACGTGAAGTGAAGTTATCTTGCCCAAGGAGCCGTGGGATTCGCTAATAGCAATGTGATGGATTAGGTTGTCGTCCTTTTTGCGGCACACGACGTACGAACCGGGACGAAAAAATAGCGTAAAAGAAGAAAAGAATCCCAAAACTGATGAAAACGTTCGATTTTGGGTTTCGAAAACTGGCGTAATCGAGCAGGCTTGCTACCCCCGTCGAAGAGCTCTTGGAGAGCTATCCAACGGTATGCTGTGCGTCACGTAACTCCTTACGGATCAAAAGTTATGGGCACCGGAATGACGGAGACCTGGTCCTAATTCCCATACCCTCGATTTACGGGCCCAGCCTCTATGAGAGGCGAAGTTTTCTTGCCCAAGGTGTCGTTGGATTCAGTAATAGAAATGTGATGGATTAGGTTGTCATCCTTTTCGCGTCTCATGACGTACAATCCAGGATGGAAAAACAGCGAAAAGAAGAAAAGTGTCACAAAACTGATGAAAACGATCGATTTTGGGCTCTAAAAACTTATGCAGTCGAGCAGGCTTGTTGCCCCAGTGGAAGAGCTCTTGGAGAGCTTTCCAACGGTATGTTGTGCACCGCGTAACTCCAAACGGATCAAAAGTCATGGACACCGGAGCGACGAAGACCTAGTCACAAGCCCTACGCCCTCGGTTTGCGGGCCCAGCCTCTACATGAGGCGAAATTATTTTCCCCAAGGTGTCGTGGGATTCAGTAAAAGAAATATGATGGATTAGGCTGTCGCCCTTTTCGCGGCTCACAATGTACGATCGGGGACAGAAAAATAGGTCAAAAGAAAAAAACTGTCCCGAAACTGATGAAAACATTCGATTTTGGGCTCTAAAAACTAGCGCAGCCAAGCAGGATTGCTACCCCCATTGAAGAACTCTGGCAGAGCTTTCCAACGGTATGCTATGCACCCCGTAACCCCTTACGGATCAAAAGTTATGGGCACCAGAGCGACGGATGCATGGTCACAAGCCCCATGGCCTCGGTTTGCTGGCCCAGCCTCTACGTGAAGTGAAGTTGCCTTGCCCAAGGTGCCATAGGATTCGGTAATAGAAATGTGATGGATTAGGTTGTCGTCCTTTTCGCTTCTCACGACGTACGATCTGGGAAGAAAAATAGCGCAAAAGAAGAAAAGTGTCTCGAACCTGATGAAAACGTTCGATTTTTGGCTCCAAAAACTGGCACAGTCGAGCAGACTTGCTGCCCCCGTCGAAGAGCTCTTGGAGAGCTTTTCAACGGTACGTTGTGCGCCGCGTAAATCCAAACGGATCAAAAGTCATGGACACCGGAGCGACGGAGAATTGGTCCCAAGCCCTACGCCCTCGGTTTACGGGCCCAGCCTCTATGTGAAGTGAAGTCCTCTTGCCCCAAGTGTCGTGGGATTTGATAATAGAAATGTGATGGATTAGGTTGTCGTCCTTTTCACGGCTCATAACGTACGGTCTTGGACGAAAAAATAGTACAAAAGAAGAAAAGTGTCCCAAAACTAATGAAAACGTTCGATTTTGGGCTCTAAAAACTTGTACAGCCGAGCAGGCTTGCTACCCCCATTGAAGAACTCTAGCAGAGCTTTCCAACGGTATGCTGTGCGCCACGTAACTACTTACGGATCAAAAGTTATGGGCACCGGAGCGACGGAGACCTGGTCGCAAGCCCCATGGCCTCGGTTTGCTGGCCCAGCCTCTACGTGAAGCGAAGTTGTCTTGCCCAAGATGCCATGGGATTCAGTAAAAAAAATGTGATAGATTAGGTTGTCGTCCTTTTCGCGGCTCACGACGTACGACCCGGGACAGAAAAATAGCAAAAAAGAAGAAAAGTGTCTCAAAACTGATGAAAACGTTCAATTTTTGGCTCCAAAAATTGGTACAGTCGAGCAGACTTGCTGCCCCTGTCGAAGAGCTCTTGGAGAGCTTTTCAACGGTACGTTGTGCGCCGCGTAACTCCTTACGGATCAAAAGTTATGGGCACCGGAGCGACAGAGTCTTGGTCCCAAGCCCCACGCCCTCGGTTTGCAGGCCCAGCCTCTACGTGAAGCGAAGTTATCTTGCCCAAGGTGCCATGGGATTCGGTAATAGAAATGTGATGGATTAGGTTGTCGTCCCTTTCGTGACTCACGACGCACTATCCGGGACGAAAAAACAGCGCAAAAGAATAAACGTGTCCCGAAACTGGTGAAAACGTTCAATTTTGGGCTCCGAAAACTCACACAATTGAGCAGGCTTGCTGCCCCCGTCGAAGAGCTCTTGGAGATCTATCCAACGGTATGTTGTGCGCCGCGTAACTCCTTACGGATCAAAAGTTATGGGCACCAGAGCGACGGAGACCTGATCCCAAGCCCCATGGCCTCAGTTTGAGGGCTCAGTCTCTACGTGAAGCAAAGTTGTCTTGCCCAAGGTACCATGAGATTTAGTAATAGAAATGTGATGGATCAGGTTGTCATCCTTTGTGGCTCACGACGTACGATCCGGGACGAAAAAACAATGCAAAAGTAGATAAGTGTCCCGAAACTGATGAAAGCATTCGATTTTGGGCTATAAAAACTTGCACAGCCGAGCAGGCTTGCTGCCCCCAACGCAGAGCTCTCGGAGATCTTTTAACGGTATACTGTGCGTTGCGTAACTCCTTACGGATCAAAAGTTATGGGCACCGAAGCGACGGAGACCTGGTCCCATACCCCAGCCCCTCGGTTTGCGAGCCTAGCCTTTATGTGAGGCAAAGTTGTCTTGCCCAAGGTACCGTGGGATTCGGTAATAAAAATGTGATAGATTAGGTTGTCGTGCTTTTCGCGGCTCATGACGTATGATTTGGGATGAAAAACCGCGTAAAAGAAGGAAAGTATCCCAAAATTGATGAAAATGTTCGATTTTGAGCTCCGAAAATAGGCGCAGCCGAGCAGCCTTGTTGCCCCCGTCATAGAGCTCTCGGAACATTTTCCAACGGTATGCTTTGCGCCGTGTAACTCCTTACGGATCGAAAGTTATGGGCACCGAAGCGACGGAGGCCTGGTCCCAAGCCCCACACCATCGGTTTGCTGGCCCAGCCGCTACGTGAGGCGAAGTTGTCTTGCCCAAGGTGCCGTGGGATTCGGTAATAGAAATGTGATGGATTAGGTTGTCATCCTTTTTGTGGCTCACGACGTACGATCCGGGACGGAAAAACAGCGCAAAAGAATAAAAGTATCCCAAAACTGATGAAAATGTTTGATTTTGAGCTCTGAAAATAGGCTCAGTCGAGCAGGATTGCTGCAGCCGTTGAAGAGCACATGGAGAACTTTTCAACGGTATGTTGTGCGCTGCGTAACTCCTTATGGATCAAAAGTTATAGGCACTGGAGAGACAGAGACCTGGTCCCAAGCCCCACGCCCTCGGTTTGCGGACTCAGCCTCTACGTCATGCGAAGTTGTCTTGCCCAAGGTGTCGTGGGATTTGACAATAGAAATGTGATGGATTAGGTTGTCGCCCTTTTTGCGGTTCACAACATACGATCCGGGACTGTAAAATAGCACAAAAAAGGAAAAGTGTCCCAAAACAGATAAAAACGTTCGATTTTGGGCTCCGAAAACAGGCGTAGCTGAGCAGGCCTGCTGCCCCTAGCCTCTACGAGAAGCGAAGTTGTCTTGCCTAATGTGACATGGGATTCTGTAACAGAAATGTGATGGATTAGGTTGTCGTCCTTTTCGCGGCTCACGACTTACAATCCTGGACAGAAAAACAGCGCAAAAGAAGAAACATGTCCCGAAACTGATGAAAAGGTTCAATTTTGGGTTCCGAAAATAGGCACAACTTAGCAGGCTTGTAGTAGCCGTTGAAGAGCTCTTGGAGAGCTTTCCAACGGTATGCTGTGCTCCGCGTAACTCCTCGCTGAACAAAAGTTACGGGCACCGGAGCGACGGAGACCTGGTCCCAACCCCCATGGCCTCGGTTTGCGGGCCTAGCCTCCACATGAAGTGAAGATGTCTTGTCCAAGGTACCGTGGGATTCGGTAATAGAAATGTGATGGATTAGGTTGTCGCCCTTTTTGCGGCTCACGACGTACAATCCGGGATGAAAAAATTGCGCAAAAGAAGAAAAGTATTTCGAAACTGATGAAAACGTTTGATTTTGGGCTTCGAAAAAAGGCACAGTCGAGCAGGCTTGCTGCCTCTATCGTAGATCACTCGGATAGCTTTCCAACAGTATGTTCTGCGCCTCGTAACTCTGTGAGGATCAAAAGTTATGGGCACCAGAGCGACGGAGACCTAGTCACAAGCCCCATGCCCGCGGTTTGTGGGCCCAGCCTCTTCATGAAATAAAGTTGTCTTGCCCAAGGTGCCATGGGATTCGGTTATAGAAATGTGATGGATTAGGTTGTCGTCCTTTTCGTGGCTCACGACGTACGATCCGGGACGAAAAACAGCAAAAAAAAAAAAAAAGTGTCTCAAAACTGATGAAAACATTCAATTTTTGGCTCCAAAAACTAGCACAGTCGAGCAGGCTTGCTGCCCCAGTTGAAGAGCTCTTAGAGAGCTTGCCAACGGTATGCTGTGCGCTGCGTAACTCCTTACGGATCAAAAGTTTTGGGTACCGGAGCGACGGAGACCTGGTCCCAAGCCCTATGCCCTCGGTATGCGGGCCCAACCTCTATGTGAGGCGAAGTTGTGTTGCCCAAGGTGCCATGGGATTTGGTAATAGAAATGTGATGCATTAGGTTGTCATCCTTTTTGTGGGTCACGATTTACGATCCGTGACGGAAAAACAACGCAAAAGAAGAAAAGTATCCCGAAACTGATGAAAAAGTTTGATTTTGGGGTATAAAAACTTACACTGCTAAGTAGGCTTGCTGCCCCCATCGAAGAGCTCTCGGAGAGCTTTCCAACGGTATACTGTGCGTCACGTAACTCCGTACGGATCAAAAGTTATGGGCAACGGAGCGACGGAGACCTGGTCCCAAGGCCCATGGCCTCAATTTGTGGGCCCAGTCTCTATGTGAGGCAAAGTTCTCTTGCCCAAGGTGCCATGAGATTCTGTAATAGAAATGTGATGGATTAGATTGTCGTGCTTTTCGCGGCTCATGACGTATGATCCAGGACAGAAGAACAGCCCAAAAAAAGAAAAGTGTCCCAAAACTGATGAAAACGTTCAATTTTGTGCCTTGAAAACAGGCGCAGTTGAGCAGGCTTGCTAACCCAGTCGTAGAGCTCTCGGAGAGCTTTCCAACGGTATGTTGTGCGTCGTGTAATTCCTTACGGATCAAAAGTTATGGGCACTGGAGCGACGGAGACCTGGTCACATGCCCCACACCCTCGATTTGCGAGCCCAACCTATACGTGAGGCAATGTTGTCTTACCTAAGGTGCCGTGGGATTCGGTAATAGAAATGTAATGGATTAGGCTGTCGTCCTTTTCGCTGCTCACGATGTACGATCCGGGACAGAAAAACAACCCAAAAGAAGAAAAGTGTCCTAAAACTTATTAAAACGCTCAATTTTGTTCTACGAAAATAGGCGCAGCTGAACAGGCTTGCTGCCCCTGTCATAGAGCTCTCGGACAGCTTTCCAACGGTATGCTCTGCGCCGCGTAACTCCTTACGGATCAAAAGTTATGGGCACCGGAGCAACGGAGACCTTGTCTCATGCCCCACGCGCTCAGTTTGTAGGCTCAGCCTCTACGTGAAGCGAAGTTGTCTTGCCCAATGTGATGTGGGATTCGGTAATAGAAATGTGATGAATTAGGTTGTCATCCTTTTCGCAGCTCACGACGTACGATCTGGGACAAAAAAATAGCACAAAAGAATAAAAGTGTCTCAAAACTAATGAAAATACTCGTTTTTGGGCTCCAAAAATAGGCTCAGTCAAGCAGGCATGCAGCCTTCGTCGTAGAGCTCTTGGAGAGGTTTTCAACGGTATGTTTTGCGCCGCGTAACTCCATACGGATCAAAAGTTATAGGCACTGGAGCGAAGGAGACCTAGTCTCAATCCCCACGCCCTCGGTTGGTAGGCCCAGCCTATACGTGAAGTGAAGTTGTTTTACCCAAGGTGCCTTGGGATTCAGTAATAGAAATGTGATAGATTATGATGTCGTCCTTTTCGCGGCTCACGACGTACGATCCGGGATGAAAAAATAGAACAAAAGTAGAAAAGTATCCCGAAACTGATGAAAATGTTCAATTTTGAGCTCCGAAAACAGGTACAGTTGAGCAGGCTTGCTGCCCCCGTTGAAGAGCTCTTAGAAAGCTTTCCAACGGTATGTTGTGCGCGCTGTAACTCTTAACTGATCAAAAGTTAAGGGCACCGGAGCGACGGAGAACTGGTTCCAAGCCCTATGCCCTCGGTTTGCGGGCCCAGCCTCTACATGTGGAGAAGTTGTCTTGCCCAAGGTGCCGCGGGATTCGGTAATAGAAATGTGATAGATTTGGTAGTCGTCCTTTTCGCAACTCACGACGTATGATCCGGGACAAAAAAAAAGCACAAAAGAACAAAAGTGTCCCGAAATAGATGAAAACGTTCAATTTTGGGCTCTGAAAATAGGCTCAGCCTAGCAAGCCTGATGCCCCCGTCGAATAGCTCTTGGAGAGCTTTCCAATGGTATGTTGTGCGCCGCGTAAATCCTTACGGATTAAAAGTTATTTGCACCGGAGTGACGGAGACCTGGTCCCAAGCCCCACGGCCTCTCTTTGCGGGCCCAGCCTCTACATGAAGCGAAGTTGTCTTGCCCAAGGTGGCATAGGATTCGGTAATAGAAATGCGATGGATTAGGTTGTCATCCTTTTCGCAGCTCACGACGTACTATCCAAGACGAAAAAACAGTGCAAAGAAAAGTGTCCCAAAACTGATGAAAACGTTCAATTTTGGGCTGTAAAAACTTGCACAACAAAGTAGGCTTGTTACCCCCATCGTAGAGCCATCGGATAGCTTTCCAATGGTATGTTGTGCACCACGTAACTCCTTACGGATCAAAAGTTATGGGCACCGGAGCGACGGATACCTGGTCTCAAACCTTACGACCTCGGTTTGCGGGCCCTAGCCTCTATGTGAAGTGAAGTTGCCTTTTTTCAAGGTGTTGTGGTATTCAGTAATAGAAATGTGATGGATTAGGTTGTCGTCATTTTCGCGGCTCACGACGTATGATCCGAGACAGAAAAATAGCAAAAAGATGAAAAGTGTCTTAAAACAGATGAAAACTTTTGATTTTTGGCTCCAAAAACTGGCACAGTCGAGCAGGCTTGCTGGCCCCGTCGAAGAGCTCTTGGAGAGCTTTTCAACGGTACGTTGTGCGCCGCGTAACTCCTTACGGATCAAAAGTTACAGCCACTGGAGCGACGGAGACCTGGTCCCAAGCCCCACACCCTCAGTTTACGGGCCCAGCCTCTATGTGAAGCGAAGTTGTCTTGCCCGAGGTGCCGTGGGATTCGGTAATAGAAATGTGATGGATTAGGTTGTCGTCCTTTTTGAGCGCTCACGACGTACGATCCGGGACGGAAAAACAGCGCAAAATAGACAAGTGTCCCAAAATTGATGAAAATGTTTAATTTTGGGCTCTAAAAACTTGCGCAGCTAAGCAGGCTTGCTGCCCCCATCGAAGAGCTCTTGGAGAGCTTTCCAAAGGTATGTTGTGCGCTGCGTATCTCCTTACAGATCAAAACTTATGGGCACCGGAGCGACGGACACTTGGTCCCAAGCCCCATGGCCTCGGTTTGCAGGCTCCGTCTCAACATGAAGTGAAGTTGTCCTGCCTAAGGTACCGTGGGATTCGGTAATAGAAATGTGATAGATTAGGTTGTCGTCCTTTTCGCGGCTCACGACATATGTTCCGGGATGGAAATATAGCGCAAAAGAAGAAAAGTGTCCCAAAATTGATGAAAACGTTCAATTTTGGGTTCCGAAAAAAGGCATAGTCGTGCAGGCTTGCTGCCCCCGTCGAAGAGCTCTTGGAGAGCTTCGAACAGTATGTTGTGCGCCATGTAACTCCTTACGGATAAAAAGTTATGGGCACCGGAGCGACGGAGACCTGGTCCCAATCCCACGCCCTCGGTTTGCGGGCCCAGTCTTTATGTGAGGCGTAGTTGTCTTGCCCAAGGTGCCGCAGGTTTCAGTAATAGAAATGTGATGGATTAGGTTGTCGTCCTTTTCGCGCCTCACGACGTGCGATCCGGGACAGCAAAACAGCGCAAAAGAAGAAAAGTGTCCCAAAACTGATGAAAACGTTCAATTTTGGGCTCCGAAAACTGGCACAGTTGAGCGGGCTTGCTGCCCTCGTCGATGAGCTCTAGGAGAGCTTTCCAACGGTATGTTGTGTGCCGTATAACTCCTTACGGATCAAAACGTATGGGCATCGGAGAGACGGAGACTTGGTCCCAAGCCCCATGCCCTCGGTTTGCGGGCACAACCTCTACGTGAAGCGAAGTTGTCATGCCCAAGGTGCCATGGGATTCGGTAATAGAAATGTGATGGATTAGGTTGTCGTCCTTTTCGCGTCTCACGAAGTACGATCCGAGACGGAAAAACAGCGCGAAAGAAGAAAAATGTCCCAAAACTGATGAAAACGTTCAATTTTGGGCTCCGAAAATTGGCGTAGCTGACCAGGCTTTCTACCCCCGTCGTAGAGCTCTCGGAGAGCTTTCCAATGGTATGTTGTGCGCTGCGTAACTCCTTATGGATCAAAGGTTATAGGTACAGGAACGACGGATACTTGGTCCCAAGCCCCATGGCCTCGGTTTACGGGCTCAGTCTCTACGTGAAGCGAAGTTGTCTTGCCCAAGGTACCGTGGCATTCGGTTATAGAAATGTGATAGATTAGGTTGTCGTCCTTTTCGTGGCTCACGACGTACGATTCGGGATAGAAAAATAGCGCAAAAAAAGAAAAATATCTCGAAACTAATGAAAACGTTCGATTTTGGGCTCTAAAAACTTGCACAGTCGAGCAGGCTTGCTGCACCCATCGTAGAGCTCTCGGAGAGCTTTCCAATGGTATGCTGTGCGTCGGGTAACTCCTTACGGATCAAAAGTTATGGGCGCCGGAGTGACGAAAACCTGGTCCCCATCCCCATGCCCTCGATTTGCGGGCCCAGTCTCTATGTGAGGCGAAGTTGCCTTGCCCAAGGTGCAATGGGATTCAGTAATAGAAATGTGATGGATTAGGTTGTCGTCCTTTTCGCGGCTCATGATGTTCTATCCGAGACAGAAAAATAGCGCAAAAGAAGAAAAGTGTCCCAAAATTGATGAAAACGTTCGATTTTGGGCTCTGAAAACTAGTGCAGTTGAGCTGGCTTGATGCCCCCGTCGATGAGCTCTCGGAGAGCTTTCCAACGGTATGTTGTGTGCCGCGTAACTCCTTACGGATGATAAGTTATGGGCACCAGAGCGATAAGACTTGGTCCTAAGTCCCATGCCCTCGGTTTGCAGGCCCAGCCTTTACGTGAGGCGAAGTTGTCTTGCCCTAGGTGCTGTGGGATTCGGTAATAGAAATGTGATGGATTAGGTTGCGTCCTTTTTGCAGCGCACGACGTACGATCTGGGATGAAAAATAGCATAAAAGAAGAAAAGTGTTCCAAAACTGATGAAAGCGTTCGATTTTAGACTCCGAAAATCGGCACACACAAGCAAGCTTGTTTCCCCCGTCGAAGAGCTCTTGTAGAGCTTTCCAACGGTATGTTGTGCGCCGTATAACTTCTTACGGATCAAAAGTTATGGGCACTGGAGCAACGGAGACCTGGTCTTAAGCCCTACGCCCTCGGTTTGTGGGCCCAGCCTCTACTTGTGGCGAAATTGTCTTGCCCAAGGTGTCATGGGATTCGGTAATAGAAATGTAATGGATTAGGTTGTCATCCTTTTCGCAACTCACGACATATGATCCGGGATAAAAAACAGCGCAAAAGAAGAAAACTGTCCCAAAACTGATGAAAACTTTCGATTTTGGGCTCCGAAAACTGGCGCAGTAGAGTGGGCTTGCTGCCCACGTCGATGAGCTCTCGGAGAGCTTTCCAACGGTATGCTGTGTACCGCGTAACTCCTTGCAGATCAAAAGTTATGAGCACCGGAGCGACAGAGACCTAGTCCCAAGCCCCACGCCCTCGGTTAGTAGGCCCAGCCTCTACGTGAGGCGAAGTGGTATTTTCCAAGATGCCATGGGATTCGGTAATAAAAATGTGATGGATTAGGTTGTCGTCCTTTTCGCGGCTCACGACGTACGATTCGGGACAAAAAAAACAACGCAAAAGAAGAAAAGTGTCCCAAAATTGATGAAATCATTCAATTTTGGGTTCAGAAAATCAGCACAGTCAAGCAGGCTTGCTGCCCCCGTCGAAGAGCTCTTGGAGAGCTTCTAATGGTATGTTGTGCGCCGTGTAACTCCTTACGGATCAAAAAGTATAGGGACCGGGGCGACGGAGACCTAGTGACAATCCCACACCCTCGGTTTGCGTGCCCAGCCTCTACGTGAATTGAAGTTGTCTTGCCAAAGGTGTCATGGGCTTCGGTAATAGAAATATGATTGATTAGGATGTCGTCCTTTTCACGGCTCACGATGTGCGATCCGGGACAGAGAAACAACGCAAAAGAAGAAAAGTGTCCCAAAACTGATGAAAACGTTCGATTTTGGGCTCCGAAAACTGGCATAATCGAGCGGGCTTGCTACCCCCGTCGATGAGCTTTTGGAGAGCATTCTAACGGTATGTTGTGTGCCGCGTAACTCCTTATGGATGAAAAGTGTTGGGCACCGTAGCGACGGAGACCTGGTCCCAAGCCCCCCGCCCTCGGTTTGCAGGCCCAGCCTCTACGTGAGGCGATGTTGTCTTGCTCAAGTTGCCACGGGATTCGGTAATAGAAACGTAATGGATTAGGATGTCGTCCTTTTCGCGGCTCACGACGTACGATCCGGGACGGAAAAATGGCGCAAAAGAAGAAATGTGTCCCAAAATTGTTGAAAACATTCGATTTTGGGCTCTAAAACTGGCGCAGTCGAGCAGGCTTATTGCCTTTGTCAAAGAGCTCTTGGAGAGCTTTCCAACAGTATACTGTGCGTCGCGTAACACCTTACGGATCAAAAGTTATGGACACTGGAGCAACGGAGACTTGGTCCCAAGCCCCACGGCCTCGGTTTGCAGACCCAGCCTCTACGTGAAGCAAAGTTGTCTTGCCCATGGTGCCGTGGGATTCGGTAATAGAAATGGGATGGATTAGGTTGTCATCCTTGTCGAGGCTCACGACGTACTATCCGGGACGAAAAAACAGAACAAAATAAGAAAAGTGTCTGAAAACTGATGAAAACGTTCAATTTTGGGCTCCAAAAATAGGCGTAACAGAGCAGGCTTGCTGCCCCTATCGTAGAGCTCTCGGAGATCTTTCCAAAGGTATATTGTGCGCTGCGTAACTCCTTACACATCAAAAGTTATGGGTACTGGAGCGACGAACACTTGGTCCCAAGCCCCATGGCCTCGGTTTGCGGGCTCAGTCTTTACGTGAAGTGAAGTTGACTTGCCCAAGGTGTCGTGAGATTCAGTAATAGAAATATGATGGATTAGGTTGTCGTCCTTTTCGTAGCTCATGACGTACGATCCGGGACGGAAAAATAGCGCAAAAGAAGAAAAGTATCCTGAAACTGATGAAAACATTCGATTTTGGGCTCTGAAAATTTGTACAGCCGAGCAGGCTTCCTGCCCCCATCCTAGAACTCTCAGAGAGCTTTCCAATGGTATACTGTGCGTCGCATAACACTTTAGGGATCAAAAGTTATAGGCACTGGAACGACGGAGACCTGGTCACAGGCCCGACGCCCTCGATATGTGGGCCCAGTCTGTATGTGAGGCGAAGTTGCCTTGCCTAAGGTGCCATGGGATTCAATAATAGAAATGTGATGGATTAGGTTGTCTTCCTTTTCGCTGCTCACGACGTACGATCCGGGACAGAAAAAGAGCGCAAAATAAGAAAAGTGTCCTAAAACTGATGAAAACGTTCGATTTTGGGCTCTAAAAACAGGTGCAGCCAAGTAGGCTTGCTGCCCCCGTCGTAGAGCTCTGGGAGAGCTTTCCAACGGTATGTTGTGCACCGCATAACTCCTTACAGATCTAAAGTTATGGGCACTGGTGCGGCGGAGACCTCGTCCCAAGCCCCACTCCCTCGGCTTACGGGCCCAGCCTCAACACGAAGCGAAGTTGTCTTGCCCAAGATGCCGTGGGACTCGGAAATAGAAATGTGATGGATTAGGTTGACGTCCTTTTCGCAGCTCACGACGTATGATCTAGGATGGAAAAATAGCGCAAAAGAAGAAAAATGTCCCAAAATTGATGAAAACGTTCAATTTTGGGTTCCGACAATCGGCACAGTCAAGCAGGCTTGCTGCCCCCGTCGAAGAGCTCTTGGAGAGCTTTCCAACGGTATGTTGTGTTCCATGTAACTCCTTACGGATCAAAAGTTATGGGTATCGGAGCAACGTAGACCTGGTCCCAAGCCCCACGCCCTCGGTTTGCGGGCCTAGCCTCTACTTGAGGCGAAGTTGTCTTGCCCAAGGTGCCATGGGATTCGGTAATAGAAATGTGATGGATTAGGTTGTCGTCCTTTTCGCGGTTCACGACGTACGATCCGGGATGGAAAAACATCACAAAAGAAGAAAAGTGTCCCGAAACTAATGGAAATGTTCAATTTTGGGCTCCAAAAATTGGCAAAATCGAGCAGGCTTGGTGCCCCCATCGAAGAGCTCTTGGAGAGCTTTCCAACGGTATGCTGTGCGACGCATAACTCCTTACAGATCAAAAGTTATGGGCACCGGAGTGACGGATACGTGGTCCCAAGCCCCATGGCCTCGGTTTGCGGGCCCAGTCTCTACGTGAAGCTATCACGCCCAAACCCGACCTATAAAAATTAGACTAGGGTGTGATCTAAACACTCAAGTCATATCCCGTACCTAATCGTTCATGAAGTTTAACACTTAACATTTTAGCCTAAACTCCACAAATTCTCCAGAAAACCGACAGCATAACGGCCGTAATTGGGCTTCTTAGTTTGACCTAAATTTCTAAAGGCCTCAAACCTTTCAATCTTAAATTCATTTCCAACTAAGATTACTATTTATCATCAATTGAAACGCCTACTAGTTATCTCAAAGTCTCATTTAATTAATAACCTAGCATGATACTATGTCTCGTTTGTTTGTTAATCCTTGTTACAACAGTACCTGTTGATCTTAGCTTAACAATGAGTGCCTGCTTAAGATTGGATAGAATCATTTTACTTAATCCTTACTTGATACTTCATAATCCTACGATCGATACTAGCCAGTAACGATAGCAAAAACGACCATAGTAGTGTCTATCTAGTTATGATCAGTACAAGCCAAAATTAGACCCCAAATTACAACGGGGGTCATTTACAATACAATAACAAGCAATATACGAAATAGTTTTCAAGCAACATATCGTTCACAAAATATCCATAGTCACGTAAGGCACGAAAGGCAAGCAATCATTCCAAGGAATCATCAATAGGCACATTGTCCTCGGGTACCTGTTCCTGGTCTTTTTCACCTGAGGGTGAGTCCTTATGAACTCAGCGAGGGGGAACGAAAAATAAGTTTTGAAACTCATTTTTTGGTTCAACTTATGAAAACCCTTTTTGCAAACATGACATATATCACAAGTAAGTACATAATATAATATAACAATAAAAGAACTCAATTACCCATCTTTCCTCCCCGTGGTCCTCTAGGAACCAAGCGAGAGTACTTATATACATAGTGAAAAGGATACGGTGAGCTTTTGCTCTCAGTTCATCTCCGGTATCAGTTGTTGCGGCCGACTTCAAATCATTCCCTTATCACGCCAAATGGGTGTACTCCGGATGTACCCCGAAATCCTATGACCCAACTCTCCGAGGGAGACGTGATATGACAGGTAATTTCACTTATAAGCACATGGAGTTATATGAATATTAAACGGGCAGCCATGTAACGCATGTAAATCAAGTCATATAACTCATTTTGAAGTTCACGTAATCAAATAATAAGATTATTCAACATGCAACGACCTCTACGTGGGACCGGGTGCAAGAAGGGCCTACTTGTCAACGTGTAATCATTGAAATCACATTTAGGGCTACAAGGGCAATTACGGGCAGCCTACTAATCACATAATTAAACACGATATCCATAGGATCAACACTTAACGAGTTTTTTCTAGTCATTAGGGTTTCATTTCATGCTCATCCATGCGATTAAGCACTAAGTTATCACGTAATTAAAATCAAGCCATGCATTGATTAATTAAAACACCCTCAAGAATTCAAAATAGTCCACACAACATCCAAGTGTCACAATCCCAAGCATTTAATACGACAAGAGAAGTTACAATAATTTTCAAAGCAAATCCCTAATTGAAAACCTCACTGCAATGGTCTATTTTCTCACAATCATTGAGACCAGCAAACAAACTCCAATTCCAGTGAACAAAATGTCAAATTAAAGCTTAAGGAGTGAACTAAATCCAGAAACAGACCTCGCATCATTTGGAGTTCGGGTTCAAGAGTTATAGCCAAAACAGTGAGACTATGCAAAACTGTCCAGATTTGCACACATTTCAATACTTGTCGTTTTTAAGGGCCTTAGGTTCTGATTTAGACTTAGTACATTTCTGACAAAAATGTCCAGAACTAAAAAATCTAGCAGCATGAGAAATTTCATGCATTTTGGACATCATTTACTAAGTCAAAACTGGTTCGTTCTATAAGGACAATGAATTTGCCAAAACCTGCTTCATTTTCCCAAATTTTCCAAATTTGGACATATTTTGATATTTTGCCATTTTGAGGACCTTAGAGTCAAAATTAACTTTGTCCTATTTCTACAAAAAATTCTCAGAACTGGAAAAGCTAGTTACCTACCAATTTGCACGCATTTTAAACCTCATCTACCTGGTCAAAATCACCCCACACCAACAAGACAGAAGACTGTCCCATACGCGATTTCATCTATCATCACATTCTAGCCAAATGTCTTGCCATGCATGTTTACAAAAGCTCATGTACACACATATATCACAAGTATAGAGGTAAAATAGACATTTAAAGGAATGCATGTGGTTTTTGAAAGCTTTTCAAGAAGTTTTAGCCCTCACCTTAGCAAGACAACAAAGAAGATGCACAAACTCTTGATGAAGCACAATGTCGACCCTTTTTCCTTTCTTAGCCGAGAGATCACTTGATTTTCTCTAATTTCCTAGCTTAGTAACCATGTTCTTAGTATGTGCAAGTGGCTAGGACAAAAAAAAATGAAATGGAAGCTAACAAACTTATCTAAGCCGAAATGAAAGTGCTGTGAGCTTGCTTGTGAGTTTCTTTGCTCCTAGCTTTGCTCGGTCGAGCTCCTAGTTTCTTGCATGTCTTGATGAACCATTGGATGAAGAACTTAAGCTATGGAGTCTATAGTTTCAGCTAGGGCCAAGAGAGAGAGAGAAGAAATGAGAGAGTGAGAGAAAAATGAGAGAAAAAAAGAAGAATGAAAGAAAAATGAAAAGCTTTGAAGTGTTTGATGCTTGTGTCGGCCTAGGGCCTTGAAAATTCTGAATTTGTGTCTTCAAGAAGCATGTTTGAATCATCCTAGCATGGGCATATGCATATGTCGAGATTGGTGGAGCTTTAGGTAGAGTTTTGAGTCATTTTCTTAAGGCTTTGTGTCATAATATGTCATAGAATGTTTAGGAATAGAATTTGAAATTAAAATGCATGCACAAAGGCTCCTTGTGGTCGGCCAAGCTTGGGTTCAAATCTGAATTTTTGTCTTGGTTGAGCAATATTTAATTGAGTGCTTGGAATATGCAAAAGGATAAAGAATAAAGAATAAGAATGCTTAGCTTTTGGTGCAATTTCGTCTTCTAGTGAGTTGAATTAGCAATTTAATATTGGTTAGTGGAGTTTGTAGGATTAATTAATGATCTAGTGCTTCGTGTAAGATGCTTTCTTGATTAACGTGTGGGCACGCTTTCTTAGGTTTAGGACACGAACTACGAGACGAATGCACTTTTTTCAAGTAAATGCACGCAACCCTAAATGAATGTACGTAATTCAATTCAAGGCACACAAAACGAAATACAACTCTTAAACCTAGGTCAAGGCACGTAAATCTAGGTCAAGGCACATCAAACGAGGTAACGCACGTCAATCAGGGATTATGGCACACCATTCTAGGTCAAGGCACGAATGACAAATCATGCATGAAAACAAGACAGGGCACATAATCCAAGGTCAGTCATATAATTCTTGGTCTATGGCACGCGAATCAAGGTAACACACGTTATTCGGGGTCGGGCCTCACATCCTCCCCTCCTTAAAAGAATTTCGTCCTGAAATTCATTCTTGCCTATTGACGTCATTTAGATGGATTCTGACCCTTGTTATTCCTCCTACTCCGGTTCGTCCCGTGTTTGGTGATCTTTTACCACAACCAATTCACTTGTTATGTTTCTCCAATCATTTAGTTCGGTGTGACCTCTATATTTACAGTTCTTTCCTTTGAGCGACTCTATTCCTTCCATTTGATCTTAAGGTCAAGTTCATTAACTAAGGTTAGAGTCTTCAAATGTAGTCATCAAAGCTACATTGGTATTCTAACTATATAACTATAACTCCAGAATCCTGACTCATGTTGTATCAAACTCGCCTTCATACCTCAAAAGGAATATCACCATAATACCATGATCCTATGGTGACATACCCTAATTTTAAGACGATAGGTCGATATCCAATTTACATATCCTACCAACTAGCTTCAAAATTGTTAACATGTAGGACATAAACAAGTTATGGATCATTTCTACAATATGACCCTATCTTCAAGAAGAACTCACCAACAAACTAATCCATCTCAAATCGTCTTCTATCGATAGTATCATAGTCCTTATCTCGTAGGGACATTAGATTGGCAAGTCTTCTAATGACTAGTTTCCCGGTTACAGGCTCCTATTCATTAACATTCTTCCCCAGCTTCGTTAACCTTCAAGCTCGTAATCAAGAAGAAAGACCGTTGAGATTCATTAAACTCAAGCTCTAAGGTTTGTTAGGTACCACCAACAAATTTCCATTGAAATTGCATAGGTAAACTAATCATGTTGCACTAGTTCAACTCTTACAAGTAAATTCATCAACTCGTAATCCACACTTTATTTTCTTGTTCAAATCTCTATCTTCAACTCACGAAGCTTCAGAATTTCTTTTAATCGTAACCAAGACTCCTAAGGCGACTAGTTTCAATCTCAAATAAATTTCACTCACCTCAATCCAAGGTTACATCATACTTAAGAGGACAATGGTCCTACTCACTTCGCGACCTAGTCATTCCTTCGAACACTTAATGCCCGCCAATATATCTTTAACATTTATGTTACTAAGCTGGGTTCATCGCCATGTAAGTGATATCAATGCTCTACTAGGTTACCGGTCGTACAACAACAATCTTAGGACTATAAATGGGTACCGAAATGATCGAGCTCATAAGATAGTTACACGAGATAACTTCAAGGTTGTATCAATATAAGGATTATGACCAAGAGGCATCCTTCAACATAACCTGATAGAACTTCAAAAGTAATCAACCACTCATTTAACTATCACTACAAGATTCACCTCTTTATTCAACGACCACAATTCGAAGTCTACCAATCGCTAGTTTCTAGACGTGAAACGGTACACATAGATACGGTGGTCTAACAATAGTCTCTTGGGTCATCATGACTCTGATTCATCTCTATCTTACTTTCTTCGTTTACATGTTCAACTAGCTAAGAGCATTAAGTCTGATCGACCTTAGGTCCTAGGGTTTACCATGAATCATCATGTGTACTCACTATTAGCTATTTAGGATTACTATTCATACCCTAACGACTCCACTTTGCAACCGCATGCTTTAATCTCATTTCTATGGTTTATATACTAGCTCCATCGGTCTCACTTAGGGATATATGCTTTCTAACATCCTCTAGGGTATCCAAACAACGAGTGCATAGAATGACTTACTTTGCATAATCACAACTAAATCCGAGGGGCAACAATTTAATACCATGATTCTTAATATCATCAATATCCAACTTAGGACGTTAGCAACGTTAGTCATCTAATGCATAATTCAATACCTTACACTTCTATTCGACCTAACATTAGGTGTAGTCTTCTGAACACGAGTTCTAGTTACGTGAATTCCTCGATTCCAATATCCTTATATCTTGTTATACTAAAGATTCATCAACCTTGTTAAACTTAGTCTCCAGAGTTGCCTATATGTCATGCCCCAACCCGGCCTATAAAGGTTAGAGTAGAGTGTGATCTAAACATTCAAGTCACGTCTCGTACTTAACTGTTCATGAAGATTAAACACTTAACGTTTTGGCCTAAACTCTAAAATTTTTCAAAAAACCGGCAACATAAAGGCTGTAATTTGGGCTCTTTGGTTTGACCTAATTCTCTAAACACCTCAGAATTTACCATCTCAAATTTATTTCCAACTAAGATTACTATTTATCATCAATTGAAATGCCTACTGATTGTCTTGATGTCTCGTTTGATTAATAATCTAGCATGATACTATGTCTCGTTCGTTTGTTAATCCTCATTACAAAAGTACATGTTGATCTTAGCTTAATAACGTGTACCTGCTTAAGATTTGGTTGGTTCATTTTACTTAGCCTTTACCTAATACTTCATAATCCTATTATAGATACTAGCAGTAATAATAGCAAAACGATCATAGTAGTGTCTAGTGTCTGTCTAGTTAATATCAGTACAAACCAAAATTAGACCCCAAATTACAACGGGGGTCTTTTACATTACAAACATTGAGCAACATAAAAGAAATAGTCTTCAAGTAGCATAGTTCACAAATAGCCATAATCACGCAAATCACATAGGACAGGCAATCACTCCAAGGAATCATCGTTAGGCACATCGTCCTCAGGTACCTGTTCTTGATCTTCTTCACCTGAGATGATAAAAGAGGGTGAGTCCTTATGAACTCAGCGAGGGGGAACGAGAAATAGGTTTTGAAACTCATTTTCCGGTTCAACTTATGAAAATCCTTTTGCAAGCATGAATACAACACAATTAAGTACATAACGATAATATAAAGTAAAGGAGCAGAATTACCAGTCTTTCCTCCCCGAGGTTCTCTAGGAACCAAGCGAGAGTACTTATACATATAGAAAAAGGATACGGTGAGCTTTTGCTCTCCGTTGTTGTGGCCCACTTCAAATCATCCCCTTAATACGCCAAGTGGGTGTACTCTGGATGTACCCCAAAATCCTACAACCCAACTCTCCGAGGAAGTCTAGCCCCCAAGCGAGAGAGGGAATTGGACAATGGTAGTCACGGTTGCACTAGAAAGCCCGATGCCGCCCGGTGTGCGTGAACGCTACCATGCCAAAATGAAAGGTTGCAACCTTGTATGCAATGCACATTTATGACATTTAATATATCACATTAGAAGGACAACAAAGTAGGTTGCCTCCGGACAGTCATAAGATTGTACATTGACAAGTAAAAAAGCAAGGCACGAATAGACAAGTAATTTCACTTGAAAAGCATATGGAGTTATATGAACATTAAACGGGCAGCCATGTAACGCACGTAAATCAGGTCATATAACTCATTTCAATGTCCACGTAATCAAATAATAAGGTTATTCAACATGCAACAACAATCTACGTGGTTCGGATGCAAGAAAGACCTATTTGTCAATATGCAACGAATCAAAATCACATTTAGGGCTATAAGGCAACTACGGGCAGCCTACTAAACATATAATTACACCCAATATTCAAAGGATCAACACTTAGCATGTTTACCTAGTTGCTAGGGTTTCCATTTCGTGCTTACCCGTACGATTAAGCCCCAAGTCCACTCAAAATCAATCTCAAGCCAAGCATAAATTAATCCAAACATCCCCAAGTACTCAAAACAGTCTACACAACATCCCAAAGCCACAATCCCAAGCATTTAATTCAACAAGAGAAGTTACAACAATTTTTCTAAGCATAACACTAAGTGAAACCCTTACTGCAATAGGCTGTTTTCTCACAATCATTAAGAAAAGCAAACAATCTCCAATTCCAGTGAATAAGATGTCCAATTAAAGCTTAAGAAGTGAACTAAAAGCAAAAATAAATCTTGCATCATTTGGAGTTCGAGATCAATAGCTATGGCCAAAACAGTGGAATTGCACAAAACTGTCCAGATTTGCACACATTTCTATAATTGTCGTTTTTGAGGTCCTTAGGGTCAGATTCAGCCTTAGTCCATTTCTGACAAAAATGTCCAAAACTGAACAATCTAGTAGTACACCAAATTTTATGCATTTTGGACATCATTTACTAAGTCAAAACTGGTTCGTTCCACAAGGTAAGTGCATCTGCCAAAACCTGCTTCATTTTTCCCAGATTTCCAGATTTGGCCACATTTTAATGATTTGTCATTTTGAGGACCTTAGAGTCAAAATTAGCTTTGGACTATTTCTGCGACAAATGTTCAAAACTGGAAAAACTAGTCACCTACCAATTTTCATGCATTTTAAACATCATTTTCCTAGCCAAACTCACCTCGCAACAACAAGTCAGAGAGCTGTCAACAAACCCGATTTCATCTATCATCAACTTCAAGCCAAAATCTTGCCATGCATGGTTGTAAAAGCTTATGAACACACATATAACTCAAGTACAGAAGCAAAGACATACATTTAAGAGCATGCATGTGGATTTTTGAAGGATTTTCAAAAGGTTTTAGCCCTCACCTTAGCAAATCAACAAGAAGATGCACAAAACTTGATGAAGCACAAATTTCTTCTTCTTCCTTGCTTAGCCAAGACACCACCCGATTTCTCTCTATTTTTCCTAGCTTAGTGACCAAGTTCTTAGTAGAATGCATGCGGTTAGAACAAGAAGAAAAGAAATGGAAGCTAGCAAACTCACCAAGGCCGAAATGGTTGTTCAAAAAGCTTGCATGTGTGATTCTTGCATCCTAGCTAGCTTGGGCGAGTTTCATTGCTTGTTGCTTGTCTTGATTAACTATGGTGTGATGAAGATGAGCTATGAAGTGAAAGAACTCAGCCAAAACCGAGATTGAGAGAGAAGAATGAGAGGGAGAGAGAGAAATGTGAGGAGAGTGAGAGAAATGAGAGAAAATAGAAGCTTTTGCAATTGTTGATGCAAATGTTGGCCTTGGGCATGCAAAAATCAGATTTGTGTCTCCAAGAAGCACAATTTGAATCATCCTAGTATGGGCATATGCATGTGTTGAGATTTTGGGTGCATTGTGCAGGGTTTTGGGTTAATTTTTATGCATTTGTGTCATAGAATTGTCATAGGAATGTTGGGAATTTAGGGAATCTAGGTAGAATAAAATATAGGAATGTTTATTGATGAGTTGAATTATGAATAGAATAATAGATAGTGGGAAATGTAGGAATAATTTAGTATTATTTTATTGTTAGTGGAGTTTGTAGGGAATTTGAATTAGGAATATAATATTGGTTAGTGGATTGTGTAGGATTATTTTAGTGTCTAGTGCTTGGTGTAGGATTCTTTCTTGATTAACGTGGTGGCATGGATTCCTAGGTCTAGGGCACGAATTACGAGGTAGACATGAACTACGAGGTAAGACACAAAGTTCAAGACTAATGGACGTACTTCAAGATAAATGCACGGATTCCAATGCAAATGCACGCAACCCTAGGTAAATGTACGTAAACCAACACAAGGTACGTAAATCGAGGTACGACTCTTAAACCTAGGTTAAGACACGCAATTCAAGGTTAGGACACACGAAACGAGATAACGCATGCAATTCGAAGTTAGGGCACGTAAGTCGAGGATTAGGGCACATAATTCTAAGTCAAGGCACGAATAACGAGGCATGCACGAAAACCAAGACAGGGCACGTAATCCAAGGTCAGTCATATCATTCTTGGTCTATGGCACGCAAATCAAGGTAACACACGTTATTCGGGGTCAGGCCTCACATCCTCCCCTCCTTAAAAGAATTTCGTCCCGAAATTCATTCTTGCCTATTGAGGTCATTTAGACGGATTCCGACCATTGTTATTTTCCAACTCCGGGTCGTCCTTTGCTCTGTGATATCTCTTACCACAACAAATTCACTTCCTAGCTTTCTCTAATCATTTAATTCGGTGTGACCCCTACATTTACAGTTCGTTCCTTTGAACAATTCTATTTTCTCCAATTGATCTTAAGGTCGAGTTCATTAACTAAGGTTAGAATCTCCAAACATAGTCATCAAGGCTGCATCAATATTCTAACAATATAACTATAACTCCAAAATCATGACTCATGTTGTATCAATCTTGCATTCATACCCCAAAAGGAATATCACAATAATACCATGATTCTATGGTGACATACACCAATTTCAAGATGATATGTCTATATCCGATTTATATATCTTACCAACTAGTTTCAAAATTGTTAACATGTAGGACATACACATGTTATGGATTATTTCCACAATACGACCCTATTTTCAGGTTGAACTCACCAAACAAATTAATCCATCTCAAGTCGTCATCTATCGGTAGTATCATTGTTCTTATCTTGAAGGTACATTGGATTAGTAAATCTTCTAATGACTAGTCTCCCGGTTACAGGCTCCTGTTCACTAACATCCTTTCCCAGCTTTGTTAACCTCTATGCTCGTAATCAAGGAGAAAGACCGTTGAGATTCATTAAACTCGAATTCTAAGGTTTATTAAGTATCACCAACAAATTGCCATAGAAATTGATATCACTATAAGAATTATGACCACGAGGCATCTTTCAACATAACCTAATAGAACTTCAAAAGTAACCAACCACTTATTTAACTATCACTACAAGATTCACCCCTCTTATTCAACGACCACAATTCGAAGTCTACCAATCACTAGTTTCTAGATGTGAAATGGTGCACATAGATATGGTTGTCTAATAATAGTCTCTTGGGTCATTATGACTCTAATTCATCTCTATCTTAACTCTATGAAATCTTACTCTTCTCATTTTCATGTTCAACTAGCTAAGAGCATCAAGACTCATCGACCTTAGGTCCTAGGGTTCACCATGAATCATCATGCATACTCACTATTAGCTATTTAGGATTACTAATCATACCCTAACGACCCCAATTTGTAACCGAATGCTTTAATCTCATTTCCATGGTTTATATATTATGTCCATCGGTAATACTTAGGGATATATGCTTCCTAATATCCTTTAGGGTATCCAAATAACGAGTGTATAGAATGACTTACTTTGCATAATCACAACTAAATCTGAGAGGCACCAAATTAATACCATGATTCTAACTATCACCGATATCCAACTTAGGACCTTTAGCAACCTGAGTCTTCTAATGCATAATTCAGTACCTTACACTTCTATTCGACCTAACATTTTAGGTATAGTTTTCCAAACACGAGTTCTAGCTACGTGAATTCCTTGATTCCAACATTCCTATACCTTGTTATACTAAAGAATCATCAACCTTGTTAAACTTAGTCTCCATAGCTGCCTACATGTCTTGAGGTTATCCATTGTTAACTCACTTAAATACGCTATCCATGACTTAATAATCTAACCCCTAAAAGTAAACTATTGTCAACTTCCACGAATTCCTCTCTTAATTTCTAGGTCATGATCTCAACACTTAGTGAACTTGAAACTCGCTAGTATACAACATATCAGATTCATCAATGTTTAATTCCAATCAAGTAAGGATTCAATCGTACGAGTATATTGCTAACTTCTTAGATAGTCTATCAAGCCAATTTTAAGATGTGAGAAATGGATTCAAAGAAACTTCCAAGTCAACTTCCACTATCAGCATATGAGAATATATATTATTCTACATATTTAATAGTATACCCTTATATCTAAGGAAATAGCATGTCTTTAACCTTTATACTTGAACCACGATGAGAAGAACGGTTTAACGGAATTAAAACTTCATAGCCATAAAATCGATAACTTAATCATAGGTATGAGTATTCCAAAGATAAGGGGATAACTTTACCTCAACATTTATACATGTGCTACGCATTTTATATATGCATATCTAATAATACATACGATCCATCGAGTACCTGTGAAGATGCGAGAAATCTCTAACTGAGCCGTTTCGTTCGTCCTACACAAATTCACTTCCCTGAAAGTCCTAATCCTAACTATCTATGTGTATAAACAGTCATTCACGGTTATATAACACGCACATGTATCAAGGAAGGAGTATAAAATCATGCATGCATTATCGAGGTCACTAACGTGTCGGTGTGCATGATACATAATACATATGGTCCTCAAAAGCACATAATATTCAATGCTCAAAGCAATTAAAGCACATTAGCACACATTAACACATATAAACAAGATATCATAATTACCTTAGGGCTTCTACCCATGGTCCGAGAGTTGAACCTGACTAATGCCTAGTTACTAAACTAAGCTCTGATACCATTCTAATATAAGGTGTCACGCCCCAACCCGGCCTATAAGGTTAGACTAGGGTGTGATCTTAACATTCAAGTCACGTCTCGTACTTTACCGTTCATGAAGATTTAACACTTAACGTTTTGGCCTAAACTCCAAAATTTTTCGAAAAACGGGCAGTATAACGGCTATAATTGGGTTCTTTGGTTTGACCTAATTCTCTAAACGCCTCAAAATTTACCATCTCCAATCCATTTTCAACTAAGACTACTATTTATCATCAATTGAAATGCCTACTGGTTATCTTGATGTCTCATTTGATTAATAACATAGCATGATACTATGTCTCGTTCGTTTGTTAATCCTCGTTACAAAAGTACCTGCTGATCTTAGCTTAATAACGTGTACCTGCTTAAGATTTGGTTGGTTCATTTTACTTAGCCTTTACCTAATACTTAATAATCCTATTATAGATACTAGCAGTAATAATAGCAAAACAAACATAGAAGTGTCTAGAGTCTGTCTAGTTAATATCAGTACAAACCAAAATTCGACCCCAAATTACAACGGGGGTCTTTTACATTACAAACATTGAGCAACATAAAAGAAATAGTCTTCAAGTAGCATAGTTCACAAATAGCCATAATCACGCAAATCACATAGGACAGGCAATCACTCCAAGGAATCATCGTTAGGTACATCGTCCTCAGGTACCTGTTCTTGATCTTCTTCACCTGAGATGATAAAGAGGGTGAGTTCTTATGAACTTAGTGAGGGGGAATGAGAAATAGGTTTTGAAACTCATTTTCCGGTTCAACTTATGAAAATCCTTTTGTAAGCATGAATACAACACAATTAAGTACATAACGATAATATAAAGTAAAGGAGCAGAATTACTAGTCTTTCCTCCCCGAGGTTCTCTAGGAACCAAGCGAGAGTACTTATACATATAGAAAAAGGATACAGTGACCTTTTTCTCTCAGTTGTTGCGGTCGACTTCAAATCATCCCCTTAACACGCCAAGTGGGTGTACTCCGGATGTACCCCGAAATCCTACGACCCAACTCTCCGAGGAAGTCTAGCCCCCAAGCGAGAGAGGGAATGGGACTATGGTAGTCACGGTTGCACCGGCGAGCCCGATGCCGCCCGGTGTGCGTGAACGCTACCATGCCAGAATGAAAGGTTGAAACCTTGTATGCAATGCACATTTATGACATTTAATATATCACATTAGGAGGACAACAAAGTAGGTTGTCTCTGGACAGTCTTAAGATTGCACATTGACAAGTAAACAAGCAAGGCACGAATAGGCAAATAATTTCACTTGAAAAGCATATGGAGTTATATGAACATTAAATGGGCAGCCATGTAACGCACGTAAATCAGGTCATATAACTCATTTCAACGTCCACGTAATCAAATAATAAGGTTATTCAACATGCAACAACAATCTACGTGGTTCGGATGCAAGAAAGGCCTAATTGTCAACATGCAACGAAGCAAATCACATTTAGGGCTATAAGGCAACTACGGGCAGCCTACTAAACATATAATTACACCCAATATTCAAAGAATGAACACTTAGCATGTTTACCTAGTTGCTAGGGTTTCCATTTCGTGCTTACCCGTGCGATTAAGCCCCAAGTCCACTCAAAATCAATCTCAAGCCAAGCATCAATTAATCCAAACATCCCCAAGTACTCAAAACAGTCTACACAACATCCCAAAGCCACAATCGCAAGCATTTAATTCAACAAGAGAGGTTACAACAATTTTTCTAAGCATAACACTAAGTGAAATCCTCACTGCAGTAGGCTGTATTCTCACAATCATTAGGACAAGAAAAAAATATCCAATTCTAGTGAATAAGATGTCAAATTAAATCTTAAGCAGTGAACTAAAATCAGAAATAAACCTTGCATCATTTGGAGTTCGAGATCAATAGTTATGGCCAAAACAGTGGGATTGCACAAAACTGTCCAGATTTGCTCACATTTCAATACTTGTCATTTTTGAGGTCTTTAGGGTCAGATTTAGCCTTAGTCCATTTCTGACAAAAATGTCCAGAACTGAAAAACCTAATAGCACACCAAATGTCATGCATTTTTGACATTATTTAATAAGTCAAAACTGGTTCATTCTACAAGGTCAGTGCATCTACCAAACCTGCTTCATTTTTCCAGATTTCCAGATTTGGACACATTTTAAAAATTTGCCATTTTGAGGACCTTAGAGTCAAAATTAGCTTCGACCTATTTCTGCGAAAAATGTTCAAAACTGGTACAACTAGTCACCTACCAATTTGCATGCATTTTCAACATCATTAGCCTAGCCAAACTCACCTCGAAACAACAGGTCAGAGAGCTGTCAACATAATCCGATTTCATCTATCATCAACTTCAAGCCAAAATCTTGCCATGCATGGTTGTAAGAGCTTATGAACACACATATAACTCAAGTACAGAAGCAAAGACATACATTTAAGAGCATGCATGTGGATTTTTGAAGGATTTTCAAAAGGTTTTAGCCCTCACCTTAGCAAATCAACAAGAAGATGCACAAAACTTGATGAAGCACAAATTTCTTCTTCTTCCTTGCTTAGCCAAGACACCACCCGATTTCTCTCTATTTTTCCTAGCTTAGTGACCAAGTTCTTAGTAGATGCATTTGGTTAGAACAAGAAGAAAAGAAATGGAAGCTAGCAAACTCACCAAGGCCGAAATGGTTGTTCAAAAAGCTTGCATGTGTGATTCTTGCATCCTAGCTAGCTTGGGCGAGTTTCATTGCTTGTTGCTTGTCTTGATTAACTATGGTGTGATGAAGATGAGCTATGAAGTGAAAGAACTCAGCCAAAACCGAGATTGAGAGAGAAGAATGAGAATGAGAGAGAGAAATGTGAGGAGAGTGAGAGAAATGAGAGAAAATAGAAGCTTTTGCAATTGTTGATGCAAATGTTGGCCTTGGGCATGCAAAAATCAGATTTGTGTCTCCAAGAAGCACAATTTGAATCATCCTAGCATGGGCATATGCATGTGTCGAGATTTTGGGTGCATTGGGTAGGGTTTTGGGTTAATTTTTATGCATTTTGTGTCATAAAATTGTCACAGGAATGTTGGGAATTTAGGGAATCTAGGTAGAATAAAATATAAGAATGTTTGTTGATGAGTTGAATTATGAATAGAATAATAGATAGTGGGAAATGTAGGAATAGTTTAGTATTATTTTATTGTTAGTGGAGTTTGTAGAGAATTTGAATTAGGAATATAATATTGGTTAGTGGATTGTGTAGGATTATTTTAGTGTCTAGTGCTTTGTGTAGGATTCTTTCTTGATTAACGTGGTGGCACGGATTCCTAGGTCTAGGGCACGAATTACGAGGTAGACACGAACTACGAGGTAAGACACGAACTTCAAAACTAATGCACGTACTTCAAGATAAATGCACGGATTCCAATGCAAATGCATGCAACCCTAGGTAAATGTATATAAACCAATACAAGGCACGTAAATCGAGGTACGACTCTTAAACCTAGGTTAGGACACGCAATTCAAGGTCAAGGCACACAAAACGAGATAACGCACGCAATTCAAAGTCGGGGCACGTAAGTCGAGGATTAAGGCACATAATTCTAGGTCAAGGCACAAATGATAAGGTATGCACGAAAATCAAGACAGGGCACGTAATCCAAGGTCAGTCATATCATTCTTGGTCTATGGCACGCAAATCAAGGTAACACATGTTATTCGGGGTTGGGCCTCACACTACATATCTTGAGGTTATCCATTGTTAAGTTACTTAAACACACTATTTATCCCTTAATAATCTAACCCCTATCGTCAATTTCCATGAATTCATCTTTTAATTTCTAGGTCATGATCTTACCATTGAGTGAAGTTGAAACTCTCTAGTATACACCTTGTTAGGTTTAGCTATGTTTAATTGCAATCAAGTAAGGTTTTAATCATATTAATAGTCTATTACACCAATTTAAGATGTAAGAATTTGATTCAAAAATAACTCCTAAGTCAAACTTCCATTATAAGCATATGAATATATATATACTACTCCACATGTCTAATAGTATATTCTTATATCTAAGGAAATTTGTATGTCCTTAACATTTATTCTTGAATCACAATTAGAAGAACGGTTTAACAGAATCAAGGACTTTATGGTTATAAAATTGATAACTTAATCACAGGCATGTGTATTCCAAAGATAAGGAGATAATTTTACCTCAACAATTATACCTGTGCTACGTATTTTATATATATGCATATCTAATAATATATATGATCCATCGAGTACCTATGAAGATGCGAGAAACCTCTAATCGAGCCCTTTTTGTTTTTCCTACATAAATTCACTTCCCTGAAAGTTCTAGTCCTAACTATCTGTGTGTATAAACATTCATTCATGGTTATATAACATGCAAATGTATCAACGGTATGTTGTGCGCCGGGTAACTCCTTACGGATCAAAAGTTATGATTACCGAAGCGATGGATACCTGGTCCCAAACCCCTACGCCCTCGGTTTGCTGGCCCAACCTCTACGTGAAGTGATGTTGTCTTGCCCAAGGTGTCGTGGGATTCAATAATAGAAATGTGATGGATTATGTTGTCATCCATTTCACGGCTCACGACGTACTATAAAGGACAAAAAAATAGCGCAAAAGAAGAAAAGTGTCCCAAGACTGATGAAAATGTTCGATTTTAGGCTCTGAAAATAGGCGCAGACGAGCAGGCTTGTTGCCCCTGTCGATGAACTCTTGGAAAGCTTTCCAACGGTATGTTGTGCACGGCGTAACTCCTTACGGATCAAAAGTTATGGGCACCGGAGCGACGGAGACCTAGTCCCAAGCCCTACGCCCTCGGTTTGCAAGCCCAGCCTCTATGTGATGCGAAGTTTTCTTGTCCAAGGTTCTATGGGATTCGGTAATAGAAATGTGATGGATTAGGTTGTCGTCCTTTTCGCGGCTCACGACGTACGATCCGGGATGGAAAAATAGCGCAAAAGAAGAAAAGTGTCTCAAAGCTGATGAAAACATTTGATTTTGGGTTCCGAAAATAGGCATAGTCAAGCAGGCTTGCTGCCCCGATCGAAGAGCTTTCCAATGGTATGTTGTATGCCGTGTAACTCCTTACGGATCAAAAGTTATGGGCACCGGAGCGACGGAGAACTAGTCCTAAGCCCAACGCCCTCGGTTTGCGGGCCCAGCCTCTACTTGAGGTGAAGTTGTCTTGTCCAAGATGTCATGTGATTTGGTAATAGAAATATGATGGATTACGTTCTTGTCCATTTCGCGGCTCACGACGTACAATCCGGGATGAAAAAACAGTGCAAAAGAAGAAAAGTGACCCGACACTGATGAAATCGTTCGATTTTGGCTTTCCAAAAACTGGCAAAATCGAGCAGGCTTGGTGCCCCCATTGAAGAGCTCTTGGAGAGCTTTCCAACAGTATGATGTGCGTCGCGTAACTCCTTACAAATCAAAAGTTATGGGCACTGGAGTGACGGATACTTGGTCCCAAGCCCCGTGGCCTCGGTTTGCGGGCCCAGTCTCTACGTGAAGTTGTCACGCCCCAACCCGACCTATAAAGGTTAGACTAGGGTGTGATCTAAACATTCAAGTCATATCACGTACTTAATTGTTCAAGAGGGTTTAACACTTAACGTTTTAGCCTAAACTCCACAAATTCTCTGGAAAACCGGCAGCATAATGGCTGTAATTGGGCTCCTTAGTTTGACTTAATTTTCTAAAGGCCTCAAAACTTTCAATCTCAAATTCATTTCCAACTAAGATTACTATTTATCATCAATTGAAACGCCTACTAGTTATCTCGAAGTCTCGTTTGATTAATAACCTAGCATGATACTATGTCTCGTTTGTTTGTTAATCCTCGTTACAAAAGTACATGTTGATCTTAGCTTAACAATGAGTACCTGCTTAAGATTGGATAGATTCATTTGACTTAATCCTTACCTGATACTTCATAATCCTACGATAGATACTAGCCAGTAACGATAGCAAAAACGATCATAGTAGTGTCTATCTAGTTATGATCAGTACAAGCCAAAATTAGACCCCAAATTACAACGGGGATCATTTACAATACAATAACAAGCAACATAAGAAATAGTCTTCAAGCAACATATCATTCACAAAATGTCCATAGTCACATAAGGCACGAAGGGCAAGCAATCATTCCAAGGAATCATCAATAGGCACATTGTCTTCGGGTACTTGTTCCTGGTCTTCTTCACCTGAGATGATAAAAGAAGGTGAGTCCTTATGAACTCAGCGAGGGGGAACGAGAAATAAGTTTTGAAACTCATTTTTCGGTTCAACTTATGAAAACCCTTTTGTAAGCATGACATTATATCACAAGTAATTACATAATGTAATATAACAGTAAAAGAACTCAATTACCCGTCTTTCCTCCCCGAGGTCCTCTAGGAACCAAGCGAGAGTACTTATATACATAGTGAAAAGGATACGGTGAGCTTTTGCTCTCAGTTCATCTCCGGTATCAGTTGTTGCGGCCGACTTCAAATTATCCCCTTATCACGCTAAATGGGTGTACTCCATATGTACCCCGAAATCCTACGACCCAACTCTCCGAGGAAGTCTAGCCCCCAAGCGAGAGAGGGAGTTGGACAATGGTAGTCACAGTTGCACCGGCAAGCCCGATGCCGCCCGGTGTGCGTGAATGCTACCATGCCAGAATGAAAGGTTGCAACCTTGTCTACAATGCACATTTATGACATTTAATATATCACATTAGGAGGACAACAAAGTAGGTTGCCTCCGGACAGTCATAAGATTGCACATTGACAAGTAAACAAGCAAGGCACGAATAGACAAGTAATTTCACTTGAAAAGCATATGGAGTTATATGAACATTAAACTGGCAGCCAGGTAACGCACGTAAATTAGGTCATATAACTCATTTCAACGTCCACGTAATCAAATAATAAGGTTATTCAACATGCAACAACAATCTACGTGGTTCGGATGCAAGAAAGGCCTATTTGTCAACATGCAACAAATCAAATCACATTTAGGGCTATAAGGCAACTACGGGCAGCCTACTAATCACATAATTAAACACAATATTCATAGGATCAACACTTAGCAAGTTTTTCCTAGTCATTAGGGTTTCATTTCATATTTACCCGTGCGATTAAGCCCTAAGTTATCACGTAATTAAACTCAAGCCATGCATTGATTAATTAAAACACCCTCAAGAATTCAAAACAGTCCACACAACATCCGAGTATCACAATCCCAAGCATTTAATATGACAAGAGAAGTTACAATAATTTTCAAAGCAAATCCCTAATTGAAAACCTCACTGCAATGGTCTGTTTTCTCACAATCCTTGAGACAAGCAAACAAACTCCAATTCCATTGAACAAAATGTAAAATTAAAGCTCAAGGAGTGAATAAATCCAGAAACAAACCTCGCATCATTTGGAGTTCGGGTTCAAGAGTTATAGCCAAAACCGTGAGACTACGCAAAACTGTCCAGATTTCCACACATTTCAATACTTGTCATTTTTGAGGACCTTAGGTTCAGATTTAGCCTTTGTCCATTTCTGACAAAAATGTCCAGAACTGAAAAATATAGCATAATACCAAATTTCATACATTTTGGACATCATTTACTAAGTCAAAACTGGTTCGTTCTACAAGGACAGTGAATCTGCCAAAACCTGCTTCATTTTCTCAGATTTTCCAGATTTGGACACATTTTGATATTTTGCCATTTTGAGGACCTTAGAGTCAAAATTAGCTTTGGCCTATTTCTACAACAAATGCTCATAACTGGAAAAAATAGTTACCTACCAATTTTCACGCATTTTCAACCTCATCTACCTTGTCAAAATCACCCCGCACCAACAAGACAGAAGACTGTCCCATACGTGATTTCATCTATCATCACATTCTAGCCAAATGTCTTGCTATGCATGTTTACAAAAGCTCATGTACACACATATATCACAAGTACAGAGGTAAAAATAGACATTTAAAGGCATGCATGTGGTTTTTGAAAGCTTTTCAAGAAGTTTTAGCCCTCACCTTAGCAAGACAACAAAGAAGATGCACAAACTCTTGATGAAGCAAAATGTCGACCCTTTTTCCTTGCTTAGCCGAGAGACCACTTGATTTTCTCTAATTTCCTAGCTTAGTAACCATGTTCTTAGTATGTGCAAGTGACTAGAACAAAAGAAAATGAAATGGAAGCTAACAAACTCACCTAAGCCGAAATGAAAGTGCTATGAGCTTGCGTGTGAGTTTCTTTGCTCCTAGCTTTGCTTGGTCGAGCTCCTAGTTTCTTGCATGTCTTGATGAACCATTGGATGAAGAACTTAAGCCATGGAGTCTATAGTTTCAGCTAGGGCCGAGAGAGATAGAGAAGAAAAGAGAGAGTGAGAGAAAAATTAGAGAAATAAAAAAGAATGAAAGAAAAATGAAAAGCTTTGAAATGTTTGATGCTTGTGTCAGCCTAGGGCCTTGAAAATTCTGAGTTTGTGTCTTCAAGAAGCATGTTTGAATCATCCTAGCATGGGCATATGCATATGTCGAGATTGGTGGAGCTTTGGGTAGAGTTTTGAGTCATGTTTTTAAGGCTTTGTGTCATAAATTGTCTAGGAATAGATTTTGAAATTGAAATGCATGCACAAAGGCTCCTTGTGGTCGGTCAAGCTTGGGTTCAAACCTGAATTTTTTGTCTTGTTTGAGCATTATTTAATTGAGTGCTTGGAATATGCAAAAGAATAAAGAATAAAGAATAAGAATGCTTAGCTTTTGGTGCAATTTCGTCTTCTAGTGAGTTGAATTAGCAATTTAATATTAGTTAGTGGAGTTTGTAGGATTAATTAATGATATAGTACTTCGTGTAAGATGCTTTTTCTTGATTTGTGTGTGGGCACGCTTTCCTAGGTTTAAGGCACGCACTATGAGGTAGGGCACAAACTACGAGACAAATGCACGTTTCCCAAGTAAATGCACGCAACCCTAAATGAATGCACGTAATTTAATGCAAGGCACACAAAATAAAACACAACTCTTAAACCTAGGTCAAGGCACACAAATCTAGGTCAAGGCACACGAAACAAGGTAACGCACGTCAGTCAAGGATTAGGGCACACCATTCTAGGTCAAGGCACGAACGACGAAGCATGCATGAAAACCAAGATAGGGCACGTAATCCAAGGTCAGTCATATAATTCTTGGTTTATGGCACGTAAATCGGGGTAACACACGTTATTCAGGGTCGGGCCTCACAGAAGTGAAGTTGTCTTGCCCAAGGTACCATGGGATTCGGTAATATAAATGTGATGGATTAGGTTGTCGTCCTTTTCGCGGCTCACGATGTACCATCCGGGACGGAAAAACAGCACAAAAGAAGAAAAGTGTCCCAAAATTAATGAAAATGTTCAATTTTAGTTTCCAAAAACCAGCGCAATCGAGCAGGCTTGCTGCCTCCATCGAAGAGCTCTTGGAGAGCTTTCCAACGGTATGCTATGCACTGCATAACTCCTTGTATATCAAAAGTTATTGGCACCGGAGCGACGGTCACTTGGTCCTAAGCCCCATGGCCTCGGTTTGCGAGCCCAGCCTCTATGTGAAGTGAAGTTGTCTTGTCCAAGGTGTCATGGGATTCGGTAATAGAAATGTAATGGATTAGGTTGTCGTCCTTTTTGCGGCTCACGACGTACGATCCGAGATGAAAAAATAGCGCAAAAGAAGAAAAGTGTCTCAAAACTGATGAAAACGTTCAATTTTGGGCTCCAAAAAGTAGGCACAGTCGAGTAGGCGTACTACACCTGTCGTAGAACTCTCGGAGAGCTTTCCAACAATATGTTGTACGCTGCGTAACTCCTTACGGATCAAAAGTTATGGGCACCAGAACGACGGAGACCTAGTCCCAAGCCCCACGCCCTCGGTTTGCGAGCCCAGCCTCTACATGGGGCAAAGTTGTCTTGCCCAAGGTGCCTTGTGATTCGGTAATAGAAATGCGATGGATTAGGTTGTCGTCCTTTTTGTGGCTCATGACGTACGATCTAGGACGAAAAAACAGTGCAAAAGAAGAAAAGTGTCCTGAAACTTATGAAAACGTTCAATTTTACGCTCCGAAAACAAGCGCAACCTAGCAGTTTTGTTGCCCCTGTCGTAGAGCTCTCGGAGAGCTTTCCAACGGTATGCTGTATTACGGATCAAAAGTTATGGGCACCGGAGCGACGGAGACCTAGTCCCAATCCCCACGCTCACGGTTTGGGAACCCAGCCTCTACGTGAAGTGAAGTTGTCCTATCCAAGGTACCGTGGGATTTGGTAATAGAAATGTGATGGATTCGGTTGTCGTCCTTTTCGCGGCTCACGACGTACAATCCGGGACAAAAAAACTGCGAAAAAGAAGAAAAGTATATCAAAAAATATGAAAATGTTCAATTTTGGGCTCAAAAAATAGGCGCAGCCGAGCAGGCCTGCAGCCCACGTCATAGCGCTCTTGGAGAGCTTTCCAACGGTATGTTGTGCGCCCTGTAACTCCTTGCGGATCAAAAGTTATAGGCACCGTAGCGACGGAGACGTGGTCACTAGCCCCATGCCCTCGATTTGCGGGCCCAGCCTCTACGTGAGGCGAAGTTGTCTTGCCCAAGGTGCTGTTGGATTCGGTAATAGAAATGTGATTGATTATGTTGTCGTCCTTTTCGCGATTCACGACGTACAATCTGGGAAGAAAAAATATCACAAAAGATGAAAAGTGTCCCAAAAACTGATGAAAATATTCGCTTTTGGGCTCTGAAATCAGGTGCAGCCGAGCACGCTTGTTGCACCCATTGTAGAGCTCTCGAAGAGATTTCCAACGGTATGATGTGCACCACGTAACTCCTTACGGATCAAAAGTTATGGGCATCGGAGCGACGAAGACCTGGTCCCATGCCCCACGGCCTCAGTTTGCTGGCCCAGCCTCTACGTGAAGCAATGTTGTCTTGCCCAAGGTGCCATGGGATTCGGTAATAGAAATGTGATGGATTAGGTTGCTGTCCTTTTTGCAGTTGACGACGTACGATCCGAGACGAAAAAACAGCGCAAAAGAATAAAAGTATCCCGAAACCAACAAAAACGTTCAATTTTGGGCTCCGAAAACTAGCGCAGCTCAGTGGGCTTGCTGCCTCCATCGTAGAGCTCTCGGAGAGCTTTCCAACGGTATGCTGTGCGCCTCATAACTCCTTACAGATCAAAAGTTGTAGTCACCGAAGGGACGAACACTTGGTTACAAGCCCCACGCCCTCGGTTTGCAGGCCCAGTCTCTACGTGATGCGAAGTTATCTTGCCCAAGGTACCATGCGATTCGGTAATGGAAATGTGATTGATTAGGTTGTTGTCCTTTTCACGGCTCACCACGTACGATCCAGGACGGAAAAACAATGTAAAAGAACAAAAGTATCACAAAACTGATGAAAGCGTTCGATTTTTTGCTCCAAAAATAGGCGCAACCGAACAAGCTTGCTACCTCCATCATAGAGCTCTCGGAGTGCTTCCCAACAGTATGTTGTACGCCGCGTAACTCCTTACGGATCAAAAGTTATGGGCACCTTAGTAACGGAGACCTGGTCGCAATCCCTACGCCCTCGGTTTGCTGGCCCAGCCTCTACGTGAAGCGAAGTTGTCTTGCCCAAGGTGCCATGGGATTCAGTAATAGAAATATGATGGATTAGGTTGCTGTCCTTTTCGCGGCTCACGACGTACGATCTGGGACGGAAAAACAACGCAAAAGAAGAAAAGTGACACAAAATTAATGAAAACGTTCGATTTTGTGCTCCGAAAATGGGCACAGTCGAGCATGTTTGCTGCCCCCGTCGAAGAGCTCTTGGAGAGCTTTCCAACGGTATGTTGTACACCACGTAACTCCTTACGGATCAAAAGTTATAGGCACCGGAGCGACGGAGACCTGGTCCCAAGCCCCATGGCCTCGGTTTGCTGGCCCAACCCCTATGTGAAGTGAAGTTGTTTAGCCCAAGGTGCCATGGGATTCGGTAATAGAAATCTGATGGATTAGGTTGTCGTCTTTTTCGTGGCTCACGACGTACGATCCGAGATAGAAAAACAGTAAAAAAGAAGAAAAGTGTTTGAAAACTGATGAAAACGTTCAATTTTTGGCTCCAAAAATTGGCATAGTTGAGCAGGCTTGCTGCCCTCGTCGAAGAACTCTTGGAGAGCTTTTCAACGGTATGTTGTGCGTCGCGTAACTCCTTACGAATCAAAAGTTATGGGCACTAGAGCGACGGAGACCTGGTCTTAATCCCCACGCCCTCGGTTTGCGGGCCTAGCCTATATGTGAAGTGAAGTTGTCTTGCCCAAGGTGCCATAGGATTTGTTAATAGAAATGTAATGGATTAGGTTATCGTCCTTTTTGCAGCTCACGACGTACGATCCGGGATAAAAAAAAAGCGTAAAAGTAGAAAAGTGTCCCAAAACTGATAAAAACGTTGAATTTTGGGCTCCGAAAACAGGCACAGCCGAGCAGGCTTGCTGCCCCCGTCGAAAAGCTCTTGGAAAGATTTCCAACGGTATGTTGTGCGCTGCGTAACTTCTAACTGATCAAAAGTTAAAGTCACCGGAGCGACGGAGAATTGGTCCCAAGCCCTACGCCCTCGGTTTGCAGGCCCAGCCTCTACGTGAGGTGAAGTTGTCTTGCCAATGTATCATGGGATTCGGTAATAGAAATGTGATGGATTTGGTTGTCGTCGTTTTCGCAACTCATGACGTACGATCCGGGACGAAAAAATATCACAAAAGATGAAAAGTATCCCAAAACTGATGAAAACATTCGCTTTTGGGCTCTGAAAACAGGCACATCCAAGCAGGCTTGTTGCCCCTAATGTAGAACTCTCGAAGAGCTTTCCAACGGTATGTTGTGTGTTGCGTAACTCCTTACAGATCAAAAGTTATGGGCACCGGAGTGATGGAGACTTAGTCCCAAGGCCCACGCCCTAGGTTTGCGGGCCCAGCCTCTACGTGAAGGAAAGTTGTCTTGCCCAAGGTGCCGTGGGATTCGGTAATAAAATTGTGATTGATTAGGTTGTTGTCCTTTTTGCAGCTAACGACATACGATCCAAGATGAAAAAATAGCGCAAAAAAAGAAAAGTTCTCGGAGAGCTTTCCAACTGTATATGTTGTGCGCCACGTAACTCCTTACGGATCAAAAGTCATGGGCACCGGAGTGACGGAGACCTGGTCCTAAGCCCCACGCCATCGGTTTGCAGGCCCAGCCTCTACGTGATGCGAAGCTGTCTTGCCTAAGGTGCCCTGGGATTCGGTAATAGAAATGTGATGGATTAGGTTGTCGTCCTTTTCGCGGCTCACGACGTACGATCCGGGACGAAAAAACAGCGCAGAAGAAGGAAAGTGTCCCAAAACTGATGAAAACGTTCAATTTTAGACTGCGAAAATGGGCGCAGCCGAGCAGGCTTGATGCCCACGTCGTAGAGCTCTCGGAGTGCTTTCTAACGGGATGCTGTGCGTCGCGTAACTCCTTATGGATCAAAAGTTATGGGCATCGGAGTGACGGAGACCTGGTCCCAATCCCCACGCCCTCGGTTTGCTGGCCCAGCCTCAACGTGAGGCGAAGTTGTCTTGCCCAAGGTGCCGTGGGATTCGGTAATAGAAATATGATATATCAGGTTGTCGTCCTTTTCACGGCTCACGACGTACGATCCGGGATGAAAAAATAGCGCAAAAGTAGAAAAGTGTCCCAAAACTGATGAAAACGTTAGATTTTGGGCTCCGAAAATAGGCACAGTCGGGCAAGCTTGCTGCCTCCGCCGAAAAGCTCTTGGAGATCTTTCTAACGGTGTGTTGTGTGCCGCGTAACTCGTAACTGATCAAAAGTTAAGGGCACCGGAGAGACGGAGAATTGGTCTCAAGCCCTACACCCTCGGTTTGCAGGCCCAGCCTCTACGTGAGGTGAAGTTGTCTTACCCAAGGTGCCATGGGATTCAGTAATAGAAATGTAATGGATTTGGTTGTAGTCTTTTTCGCAACTCACGACGTACGATTCGGGATGAAAAAACATCACAAAAGATTAAAAGTGTCCCAAAACTGATGAAAACATTCGCTTTTGGGCTCTAAAAACAGGCGCAGCTGAGCAGGCTAGTTGCCCATGTTGTAGAGCTCTCGGAGAGCTTTCCAACGGTATGTTGTGCGTCGCGTAACTCTTTACGGATCAAAAGTTATGGGCACCGGAGCAACGGAGACCTGGTCTCATGCCTCATGGCCTCGGTTTGCGGGCCCAGCCTGTATGTGAAGCAAATTTTTCTTTCCCAAGGTGCTGTGGGATTCGGTAATAGAAATGTGATTTATTAGGTTGCCGTCCTTTTTGCAGTTGACGACGTACGATCCGAGATGAAAAAATAGTGCAAAAAAAGAAAAGTATCCCGAAATTGATGAAAACGTTCAATTTTGGGCTCCAAAAACTAGCGCAGCTGGGCGGGCCCGCTGCTTCCATCGTAGAGCTCTCGGAGAGCTTTCCAACGGTATGCTGTGCGCTGCATAACTCTTTACGGATCAAAAGTTAACGGCACCGGAGCGACGGAGACCTAGTCCCAAGCCCCACGCCCTCGGTTTGTGTGCCCAGCCTCTACGTGAAGCGAAGTTGTCTTGCCCAAGTTGCCATGGGATTCGGTAATAGAAATGTGACGGATTAGGTTGTCGTCCTTTTCGCGGCTCACGACGTACGATCCGAGACCGAAAAACAACGCAATAGAAGAAAAGTGTCCTGAAACTAAAGAAAACGTTCTTTTTTGGGCTCCGAAAACAGTCGCAGCCGAGCATTCTTGCTATCCCCGTCGTAGAGCTCTCGGAGTGCTTTTCAACGGTATGCTTTGTACCGCGTAACTCCTTACGGATCAAAAGTTATGGGCACCGGAGTGACGGAGACCTAGTCCCAAGCCCCACGCCCTCGGTTTGTTGGCCCAGCCTCTACGTGAGGCGAAGTTTTCTTACCCAAGGTGCCATGTTATTCGGTAATAGAAATGTGATGGATTAGCTTGTCGTCCTTTTCGCGGCTTACGACGTACGATCTGGGACGGAAAATCAACGCAAAAGAAGAAAAGTGTCCCGAAACTGATGAAAACGTTCGATTTTGTGCTCCGAAAATGGGCACAGTTGAGCAGGTTTGCTGCCCCCGTCGAAGAACTCTTGGAGTACTTTCCAACGGTATGCTGTGTGCCGCGTAACTCCTTACGGATCAATAGTTATGGGCACCAGAGCGACGGAGACCTGGTCCCAAGTCCCATGGCCTCGGTTTGCGGGCCCAGCCTCTATGTGAAGTGAAGTTGTCTAGCCCAAGGTGCCATGGAATTCGGTAATAGAAATCTGATGGATTAGGTCGTCGTCTTTTTCGCGGCTCACGACGTACGATCCAGGACAGAAAAATAGCAAAAAGAAGAAAAGTGTCTCAAAACTGATAAAAACGTTCGATTTTTGGCTCCAAAAATGGCACAGTCGAGCAAGCTTGCTGCCCTTGTCGAAGAGCTCTTGGAGAGCTTTTCAACAGTACGCTGTACGCCGCGTAACTCCTTACGGATCAAAATTTATGGGTACTAGAGCGATGGAGACCTGGTCTCAATCCCTACGCCCTCGGTTTGCGGGCCCAGCCTATATGTGAGGTGAAATTGTCTTGCATAAAGTGCCATGGGATTCGGTAATAGAAATATTATGGATCAGGTTGTCGTCCTTTTTGTAGCTCATGACGTACGATCCGGGATGGAAAAATAGAGCAAAAGTAGAAAAATGTCCCGAAACTGATGAAAATGTTCAATTTTGGGCTCCAAAAATAGGCATAGTCGAACAATCTTGCTGCTCACTTCGTAGAGCTCTCGGAGAGCTTTCCAACGGTATGTTGTGCGCCGTATAAGTCCTTACGGATCAAAAGTTATGGGCATCGGAGCGGCGGAGACCTGGTCACAGGCCCCACGCCCTCGGATTGTGGGCCCAGCCTCTACGTGAAGTGAAGTTGTCTTGCCCAAGGTGCCATAGGATTCGGTAATAGAAATGTGATGGATTTGGTTGTCGTCCTTTTTGCGGCTCGAAACGTACGATTCGGGACCCAAAAACAGCACAAAAGAAGGAAAGTATCCCAAAACTGATGAAAATGTTAGGTTTTGTTCTCTGAAAACACGCGGAACCGAGCAGGCTTGTTGCCCTATCGTAGGGCTCTCAGAGAGCTTCCAATGATATGTTGTGCGCCGCGTAACTCCTTACGGATTAATAGTTATGGGCACCAAAGCGACGGAGACCTGGTCCCAAGCCCCATGCCCTCGGTTTGCGGGCCCAGCCTCTATGTGAAGCAAATTTATCTTGCCCAAGGTGCCATGGGATTCGGTAATAGAAATGTGATGGATTTGGTTGTCGTCCTTTTCATGACTCACGACGTACGATCCGGGACCTAAAAATAGCACAAAAGAAGAAAAATGTCCTAAAATAGATGAAAACGTTCGATTTTGGGCTGTAAAAACTTGCACAGTATAGCAAGCTTGCTGCCCCCATCGTAGAGCCCTCGGAGAGCATTCCAACGGTATGCTGTGCACCGCGTAACTCTTTACGGATCAAAAGTTATGGGCACCGGAGCGACGGATACCTGGTCCCAAGCCCCACGACCTCGGTTTACGGGCCCAAGCCTCTACGTGAAGAAAAGTTGCTTTACCCAAGGTGCCGTGGGATTCGATAATAGAAATGTAATGGATTAGGTTGTCATCCTTTTTGCAGCTCACGACGTACAATCCGGGACGGAAAAACAGCGCAAAAATATAAAAGTGTCCCGAAACTGATGAAAACGTTCAATTTTGGGCTCTAAAAACTTACATAGCAAAACAAGCTTGCTGCCCCCATCGTAGAGCTCTCAGAGAGCTTTTCAACGGTATACTGTGCACCGCGTAACTCCTTGCCGATCAAAAGTTATGGGCACCGGAAAGACGAAGACCTGGTCCCAATCCCCATGGCCTGGGTTTGCAGGCCCTGCCTCCACATGAAGCGAAGTTGTCTTGTCCAATGTGTCATGGGATTCGGTAATAGAAATGTGATAGATTAGGTTGTCGTCCTTTTCGCGGCTCACGACGTACGATCCGTGACGAAAAAATAGCGCAAAAGTAGAAAAGTCTCTCGAAGCTGATGAAAACATTCAATTTTGGGCTCCGAAAATGGACACAGTCGAGCAGGCGTGCTGCATTATAGAAGAGCTCTTGGAGAGCTTTCCAACGGTATGCTGTGCGCCGCGTAACTCCTTACGGATTAAAAGTTATGGGCACCGGAGCAACGGAGACCTGGTCCCAAGCCCCATGGCCTCGATTTGCGTGCCCAGCCTCTACGTGAGGCAAAGTTGTCTTGCCCAAGGTACCGTGGGATTCAGTAAAAGAAATGTGGTGGATTAGGTTGTCGTCATTTTTGCGGCTCACGACGTACGATCTGGGACAGAAAAATAGCAAAAAAGGTGAAAAGTGTCTCAAAACTGATGAAAACTTTTGATTTTTGGCTCCAAAATCTGGCACAGTCGAGCAGGCTTGCTGCCCCCGTCGAAGAGCTCTTGGAGAGCTTTTCAACGGTACGCTATGTGCCGCGTAACTCCTTACGGATCAAAAGTTATGGGCTCCGAAGCGACGGAGACCTGGTCTCAAGCCCCATGCCTTCGGTTTGTGGCCCCAGCCTCTACGTGAGGTGAAGTTGTCTTGCCCAAGGTGCCATGGGATTCGGTAGTAGAAATGTAATGGATTAGGTTGTCGTCCTTTTCGCGGCTCACGACGTACGATCCAGGACAGAAAAATAGCGCAAAAGAAGAAATGTGTCCTGAAACTGATGAAAACGTTCGATTTTGGGATCTGAACACTGGAGCAGTCGAGCAGGATTTCTGCCCCCGTCGTAGAGCTCTTGGAGTGCTTTCCAACATTATATAGTGCGCCGCGTAACTCCTTACGGATCAAAAGTTATAGGCACCGGAGCGACGGAGGCCTGGTCCCAAGCCCCACGGCTTCGGTTTACGGGCCCAGCCTCCACGTGAGGCGAAGTTGTCTAGCCCAAGGTGCTGTGTGATTCGGTAATAGAAATGTGATGGATTAGGCTGTCGTCCTTTTCGCGGCTCACGACGTACGATACGGGATGGAAAAACAACGAAAAAGAAGAAAAGTATCCCAAAATTGATGATAACATTTAATTTTGGGCTCCGAAAACCGGCGCAGCCAAGCAGGCTAGTTTCCCTCATAGTAGAACTCTCGGAGAGCTTTCCAACGGTATGTTGTGCGCCGCGTAACTCCTTACGGATCAAAAGTTATGGGCACCGGAGCGACGGACACTTGGTCCCAAACCCCATGGCCTCGGTTTGCGGGCTTAGTCTCTACGTGAAAGGAAGTTGTCTTGCCCAAGGTGCCGTGGGATTTGGTAATAGAATATGATAGATTAGGTTGTCATCCCTTTCGCGGCTCATGACGCACGATCCGGGATGGAAAAACAGCGCAAAAGAATAAAAGTGTCCCGAAACTGATGAAAACATTTGATTTTGGGCTCCGAAAATAGGCACAGCCGAGCAGGCTTGCTGCCCCCGACGAAGAGCTCTTGGAGAGCTTTCCAACGATATGTTGTGCTCCGTGTAACTCCTTACAGATCAAAAGTTATGGGCTCCGGAGCGACGGAGACCTGGTCCCAAGCCCCACGTCCTCGGTTTGTGGGCCCAGCCTCTACGTGAAGCGGAGTTGTCTTGCACAAGGTGCCATGGGATTCGGTCAATGAAATGTGATGGATTATGATGTCGTCCCTCCCGAGGCGCGCGACGTGCGATCCGGGATAAAAAAAAGGGCAAAAGAAGAAAAATGTCCCGAAACTGATGAAAACGTTCGATTTTGGGCTCTGAAAACTGGCACAGTCGAGCGGGCTTGCTGCCCCCGTCGATGAGCTCTTGGAGAGCTTTCCAACGGTATGTTGTGCGCCGCGTAACTCCTTACGGGTCAAAAGTTTTGGGTACCGGAGCGACGGAGACCTGGTCCCAAGCCCCACGCCCTCTGTTTGCAGGCCTAGCCTCTACGTGAGGCGAAGTTTTGAGGCCCGACGTCGATTTACGTGCGATACCTCGTTTCATGTACCCTAACCTAGATTTGTGTTCCTTAACCTAGGTTTAAGAATTGTGTTTCGTTTTGTGTGCCTCGCATCGAATTACGTGCATACATTTAGGATTCCGTGCATTTACTTGGGAAACGTGCATTCGTCTCGTAGTTTGTGCCCTACCTCATAGTGCGTGCCCTAGACCTAGGAAAGCGTGCCCTCACGCTAATCAAGAAAGCATCTTACACGAAGCACTAGATCATTAATTAATCCAACAAACTCTACTAACTAATATTAAATTACTAATTCAACCCACTAGAAGACGAAATTGCACCAAAAGCTAGACATTCTTATTCTTTATTCTTTATTCTTTGCATATCCCAAACACACAATTAAATAATACTCCAAAAGATGACAAAAATTCAGATTTTGCACAAGCCTTGGCTGACCACTAGGAGCTTTGTGCATGCAATCCAATTTCAAAATTTATTCCCCAAACATTCTATGACAATTCTATGACACAAAGCAATAAAAAAATTAGCTCAAAACCCTCCTCAAAGCTCCAAATCTCGACACAAGCTCCTTGCCCATGCTAGGTGATTCAAATTATGCTTCTTGAAGACACAAAATTCTGATTTTGCAAGGCCCTAGGCCGACATATGCATCAAACCTAGCAAGCTTTCATTTTTTTTCTTTCATTCTTTCTTTCTTTCTCACATTTCCTCTCACTCTCTCATTCTTCTCTCTCTCTCTCGGCCTTGGCTGAGTTTCTACACTCCATAGCTTAACTTCATCACTCAATGGTTCATCATGACATGCAAGAAGCTTAGGAGCTCGACCAAACAAAACTAGGAGCAAAGAAGCACACATGCAAGCCTTTAGCAACTCCATTTCGGTTTAGGTGAGTTTGTTAGCTTCCATTTCTTTTCTTCTTGTTCTAACCACATGCACCTACTAAGAACATGGTAACTTAGCTAGGAAATTAGAGAAATCCCAAGTTTCCTCTCGGCTAAGCAAGGAAAAAGATCAACTTTGTGCTTCACCAAGAGTTTGTGCATCTTCTTGTTGTCTTGCTAAGGTGATGGCTAAAACTTCTTGGAAATCTTTCAAAGAACCACATGCATGCCATTAAATGTCTATCTTTACTTCTGTTCTTGTGATATATGTGTGTTCATGAGCTTTTGTAAACATGCATGGCAAGATGTTTAGCTAGAATGTGATGATAGATGAAATCGGGTATGTGACAGCCTTTTGTCTTGTTGGTGCGAGGTGCTTTTGACTCGGTAAACAATGTTGTAAATGCGTGAAAATTGGTAGGTAACTATTTTTGCCTGTTCTGAACACTTTTCGCAGAAATAGGCCAAAGCTAATTTTGACTCTATCAAAATGGCTAATTATAAAAAATGTGTCAAAATCTGGAAAGTCTGGAAAAACGAAGCAGGTTTTGGCAGATTCACTGACCTTGTAGAACGAACAAGTTTTGACTTAGTAAAGGATACCAAAAATGCATAAAATTTGGTGTACAGCTATATTTTTCAGTTTTGGACATTTGTGTCAGAAATGGATCAAGGCTAAATCTGACCCTAAAGCCCTAAAAAACGACAAGTATTGAAATGTGTGCAAATTTGGACAGTTTTGTGTAGTCTCACTGTTTTCGCTATAACTCTTGAACCCGAACTCCAAATGATGCGAGGTTTGTTTCTGCATTTAGTTCACTCCTTAAGCTTTAATTTGAAGTCTTTTTCACTGAAATTGGAGATTGTTTGCTTGTCTCAATGATTGTGAGAAAACAGTCCATTGCAGTGAGGGTTTCACCTATTGATATGCTTAGAAAAATTAATGTAGCTTCCCTTGTTGTATTAAATGCTTGGAATTGTGGCATTTGGATGTTGTGTGGACTGTTTTGAATGCTTGAGGGTGTTTAATTTAATCAATGCATGGCTTGAGCTTAATTACGAGATGACTTGGGGCTTAATCGCACGGGTAAACACGAATTGAAACCCTAGTAACTAGGTAAACTCGCTAAGTGTTGATCCTATGGATATTGTGTTTGATTATGTGTTTAGTAGGCTGCCCGTAGTTTCCCTTGTAGCCCTAAATATGATTTCGATGATTACATGTTGATAAGTAGGCTTTTCTTACACCCGGTCCCACGTAGATGTCGTTGCATGATGAATAATCTTATTATTTGATTATGTGAACTTTGAAATGAGTTATATGACTTGATTTACGTGCGTTACATGGCTGCCCGTTTAATGTTCATATAACTCCATGTGCTTTTCAAGTGAATTTACTTGTCATATCGTGCCTCGCGTTTTTAACTGTCAATGTGCAATCTTATGACTGCTCGGAGGCAACCTACTTTGTTGTCCTCCAAATGTGACATATTAAATTTCATAAATGTGCATTGCATACAAGGTTGCAACCTTTCATTTTGGCGTGATAGCGTTCACGCACACCGGGCGGCATCGGGCTTGCCAGTGCAACCGTGACTACCATTGTCCAATTCCCTCTCTCGCTTGGGGGCTAGACTTCCTCAGAGGGTTAGGTCTAGGATTTCGGGGTACATTCGGAATACACCCATTTGGCGTGATAAGGGGATGATTTGAAGTCGGCCGCAACAACTAATACTGAAATGAACTGAGAGCAAAAGTTCACTGTATCCTTTTACTATGTGTATATGTACTCTCGCTTGGTTCCTAGAGAACCTCGGGGAGGAAAGACTGGTAATTGCGTTCTTTTACTATTATATTACATTATGTACTTATTTGTGATATATGCCATGCTAGCAAAAGAGTTTTCATAAGTTGAATCGGAAAACGAGTTTCAAAACTTATTTCTCGTTCCCTCTTGCTGAGTTCATAAGAACTCACCCTCTTTTATCATCTCAGGTGAAGAAGAGCAAGAACAAGTACCCGAGGACGACGCGCCTAACAATGATTCCTTGGAATGATTGCTTGCCTTACATGCCTTACGTGACTATGGCCATTTTGTGAACAATATGTTGCTTGAAGACTATTTCATTTCTTATGATGCTTGCTATTGTAATGTAAAAGACCCCCGTTGTAATTTGGGGTCTAATTTTGGCTTGTACTGATAATAACTAGATAGACACTACTATGGGCATTTTGCTATCGTTATTGGCTAGTATCTATCATAGGATTATGAAGTATCAGGTAAGGATTAAGTAAAATGAACCTATCCAATCTTAAGCAGGTACTCATTGATAAGCTAAGATCAACGGGTACGTTTGTAACAAGGATTAACAAACAAACGAGACATAGTATCATGCTAGGTTATTAATCAAACGAGACTTCGAGATAATTGGTAGGCGTTTCAATTGATGGTAAATAGTAATCTTAGTTGGAAATGAAATTGAGATTGGAAATTTTGAGGCGTTTAGAGAATTAGGTCAAACCAAAGAGCCCAATTACAGCCGTTATGCTACTGGTTTTTCGGAGAATTTGTGGAGTTTAGGGTAAAATGTTAAGTGTTAAACTTTCATAAATGGTTAAGTACGTGATATGACTTGAATGTTTAGATCACACCCTAATCTAACCTTTATAGGTCGGGTTAGGGCGTGACAAAAGTTGTCTTGCCCAAGGTGCCACAAGATTCGATAATAGAAATGTAATGGATTAAGTTGTCGTTCTTTTCGCCGCTCATGAAGTGCGATCCAGGACAGAAAAACAGCGCAAAAGAAGAAATGTGTCCCGAAACTGATGAAAACGTTTGATTTTGGGCTCTAAAAATTGGCACAGTTGAGCAAGCTTACTGCCCCCGTCAAAGAGCTCTTGGAGAGATTTCCAACGGTATGCTGTGCGTTGCATAACTCCTTACGGATCAAAAGTTATGGACACCGGAGCGACGGATACCTGGTCTCAAGCCCCACGGCCTCAGTTTCTGGGCCCAGCCTCTATGTGAAGTGAAGTTGTCTTGCCCAAGGTGCTGTGGGATTCGGCAATAGAAATGTTATGGATTAGGTTGTCGTCCTTTTCGAGGCTCACGACGTACGATCTGGGACCCAAAAAAAGCGCGAATGAGGAAAAGTATCACGAAGCTGATAAAAACATTCAATTTTGGGCTCCAAAAAGGGGCGCAGCCTAGCAGGCTTGATGCACTCATCGTAGAGCTCTCGGAGAGCTTTCCAACGGTATGCTGTGCGCCGCGTAACTCCTTACGGATCAAAAGTTATGGGCACCGGAGCGACGGACACTTGGTCCAAAGCCCCATGGCCTCGGTTTGTAGTCTCTACGTGAAGCAAAGTTGTCTTGCCCAAGGTACTGTGGGATTCGGTAATAGAAATGTGATAGATTAGGTTGTCGTCCTTTTCGGGGCTCACGATATACGATCTGGGACATAAAAACAGCGCAAAAGAAGAAAAGTATCCCAAAATTGATGAAAATGTTTGATTTTGGGCACCAAAACAGGCGCATATAACCAGGCTTGTTACCTCCGTCGTAGAGCTCTCGGAAAGATTTCCAACGGTATGTTGTGCGCCGCGTAACTCCTTACGGATCAAAAGTTATGGGCATCGGAGTGGCAAAGACCTAGTCCCATTCCCCACGCCCTCGGTTTGCGGGACCAGTCTCTATATGAGGCGAAGTTGTCTTGCCCAAGATTCCATGGGATTTAGTAATAGAAATGTGATGGATTAGGTTGTCGTTCGTTTCGTGGCTCACGAAGTGCGATCCAGGACAAAAAAACAGCGTAAAAGAATAAAAGTGTCCCAAAATTGATGAAAACATTCGATTTTGGGCTCTGAAAACTGGCGCAGTCGAGTGGGCTTGCTTTGCCTGTCGTAGAGCTCTCGGAGTGCTTTCCAACGGTATGCTGTGCGCTGCGTAACTCCTTTCGGATCAAAAGTTATGGGCACCGGAGCGACTGAGACCTGGTCCAACGCCCCACGCCCTCAGTTTGTAGGCCAAGCCTCTACGTGAGGCGAAGTTGCCTTGCCCAAGGTGCCATGGGATTTGGAAATAGAAATGTGATGGATTAGGTGGTCGTCCTTTCCGCGGCTCATTACGTATGATCCGGGACAGAGAAAACAGCGCCAAAGAATAAATGTGTACTAAAACTGATGAAAACGTTCGATTTTGGGCTCCGAAAATAGGCACAGTTGAGCAAGCTTGCTGTCCCCATGGTAGAGCTCTCGGAGAACTTTCCAACGGTATGCTATGCACCGCGTAATGCCTTACGGATCAAAAGTTAAGAGCACCAAAGCGATGAAGACTTGGTCCCATGCCCCACACCCTCAGTTTGCGGGCCCAACCTCTACGTGAGGCGAAGTTGTCTTGACCAAGGTGCCATGGGATTCAATAATAGAAATGTGATGGATTAGGTTGTCGTCCTTTTTGCGGCTCACGACATACGATCTGGGATAGAAAAACAGCGCAAAAGAAGAAAAGTGTCCCGAAACAGAGGAAAACGTTCAATTTTGGTTTTCAAAAACTGGCACAATCGAGCAGGCTTGGTGTCCCCATCGAAGAGTTCTTGGAGAGCTTTCCAATGGTATGTTGTGCGCCGCGTAACTCTTTACAAATCAAAAGTTATGGGCACCGGAGCGACAGACACTTGGTCCCAAGCCCCATGGCCTCGGTTTACGGGCCCAGCCTTTACGTGAAGTGAAGTTGTCTTGCCCAAGGTACCGTGGTATTAGGTAATAGAAATGTGATGGATTAGCTTGTTGTCCTTTTCGTGGCTCACGACGTACGATCTGGGACGGAAAAACAATGCAAAAGAAGAAAAGTGTCCTAAAATTGATGAAAACATTTGATTATGGATTCCCAAAACTGGCGCAATCGAGCAGGCTTGCTACCCCCATCAAATATCTCTTGGAGAGCTTTCCAACGGTATGTTGTGCGCCGCGTAACTCCTTGTAGATCAAAAGTTATGGGCACCGGAGCGACGGACATTTGGTCCTAAGCCCCATGGCCTCAGTTTGTTGGCCCAGCCTCTACGTGAAGTGAAGTTGTCTTGCCTAAGGTGTCGTGGGATTCGGTAATAGAAATGTAATGGATTAAGTTATTGTTCTTTTCGAGTCTCACGACGTACGATCCGGGATGAAAACATAGCGCAAAAGATGAAAAATGTCCCGAAACTGATGAAAACATTTGATTTTGGGCTTCGAAAATGGGCACAGTCGAGCAGGCGTGCTGCACCTGTCGAAGAGCTCTTGGAGAGCTTTCCAACGGTATGTTGTGCATCGCGTAACTCTTTACGGATCAAAAGTTATGGGCACTGGAGCGACGGAGACCTGGTCCAAAGCCCCATGGCCTCGGTTTGCGGGCCTAACCTCCACGTGAAGTGAAGTTGTCTGGCCCAAGGTACCGTTGGATTCGGTAATAGAAATGTGATAGATTATGTTGTCGTCCTTTTCGTGGCTCACGACGTACGATCCGGTTCGAAAAAAATAGCACAAAAGAAGAAAAGTATCTCAAAACTGATGAAAATGTTCGATTTTGGGATCTAAAAACTTGAACAACCAAGCAGGCTTGTTGCCCCAATCGTAGAGCTCTCAGAGAGCTTTCCAACGGTATACTGTGCGTCGTGACACTCTTTATGGATCAAAAGTTATGGGCACCAGAGCGACGGAGACCTAGTCCCAATCCCAACGCCCTTGGTTTGTGGGCCCAGTCTCTATGTGAGGCGAAGTTGTCTTGCCGAAGGTGCCATGGGATTAGGTAATAGAGATGTGATGGATTAGGTTGTCGTCCTTTTCGGGGCTCACAACGTACGATTCGGGACGGAAAAATAGTGCAAAAGAAAAAAAGTGTCCCAAAAATGATGAAAACGTTTAATTTTGGGCTCCAAAAACTTACACAACCGAGCAAGCTTGCTGCCCCGTCGTAGAGCTTTCGGAGAGCTTTCCAACGATATGTTATGCGCCGCATAACTTCTTACGGATCAAAAGTTATGGGCACCGGAGCGATAGAGACCTGGTCACAGACCCCACGCCCTCGGTTTGCAGGCCCAGCCTCTACGTGAGGCGAAGTTGTCTTGCCCAAGGTGCCGTGGGATTCGGTAATAGAAATGTGATGGATTTGATTGTCGTCCTTTTCGCGACTCACGATGTACGATCTAGGATCGAAAAACAGCGCAAAAGAAGAAAAGTGTCCCAAAATAGATGAAAATGTTCGATTTTGGGGTATGAAAATAGGCACAGCCGGGCAAGCCAACAGCCCCCGTCGAATAGCCTTGGAGAGCTTTCCAACGGTATACTGTGCACCATGTCACTCTTTACGGATCAAAAGGTATGGGCACCGAAGCGACAGAAACCTGATCACAAGCCCCACGCCCTCGGTTTGCGGGCCCAGCCTCTACATGAGGCGAACTTGTCTTGTCCAAGGTACCGCTTGATTCGGTAATAGAAATGTGATGGATTAGGTTGTCGTCCTTTTCGGGGCTCATGATGTACGATCCGGGACAGAAAAATAGCATAAAAGAAGAAAAGTGTCCCGAAACTGATGAAAATGTTCAATTTTGGTCTCCGAAAACTGGCGCAGCTAAGCTGCCTTGTTGTCCCTGTTGTAGAGCTCCCAGAGAGCTTTCCAATGGTATGCTATGCGCAGCGTAACTCCTTACGGATCAAAAGTTATGGGCACCGGAGCGACGGAGACCTGGTCCAAATCCCCACGCTCTCGGTTTGTGGGCCCAGCCTCTATGTGAAGCGAAGTTGTCTTGCCTAAGGTACTGTGGGATTCGGTAATAGAAATGTGATGGATTAGGTTGTCATCCTTTTTGCAGGTGACGACGCACGATCCGAGTTGAAAAAACAGCGTAAAGGAAGAAAAGTATTCTGAAACTGATGAAAACGTTCAATTTAGGGCTCCGAAAACTAGTGCAGCTAAGCAGGCTCACTGCCTCCATCGTAGAGATCTCGTAGAGCTTTCCAACGGTATGCTGTGCGCCGCATAACTCCTTACGAATCAAAAGTTGTGGGCACCGGAGCGACGGAGACCTGGTCCCAAGCCCCACGGCCTCGGTTTGCAAGCCCAGCCTCTACGTGATGCGAAGTTGTCTTGACCAAGGTGCCATGGGATTCGGTAATTGAAATTTGATGGATTAGATTGTCGTCCTTTTCGCGGCTCACGACGTGCAATTCGGGGCAGAAAAATAGCGCAAAAGAAGAAAAGTGTCCCGAATCTGATGATAATGTTACAATTTGGGCTCCGAAAACTTACGCAACCAAGCAAGCTTGCTGCCCCTGTCAAAGAGCTCATGGAGAGCTTTGCAATAGTAAGCTGTGTGCCGTGTAACTCCTTACGGATCAATAGTTATGGGCATCGGAGCGACAGAGACTGGGTCCTAAGCCCTACGGCCTATATTTGCGGGCTAGCCTCTACGTGAAACAAAATTGTCTTGCCCAAGTTGCCATGGGATTCGGTAATAGAAATGTGATAGATTAGATTGTCATCCTTTTCGTGGCTCACGACGTATGATACGGGACGGAAAAACAGCGTAAAAATAAGAAAAGTGTCCTAAAATTGATGAAAACGTTCAATTTTGGACTCCAAAAATTGGCGCAGCTGAGCAAGCTTGTTTCTCACATCGTAGAGCTCTTGGAGAGCTTCCCAACGGTATGTTGTGTGCTGCGTAACTCCTTACGGATCAAAAGTTATGGGCACCGGAGCGACGAAGACTTGGTCCCAAACCCTACAGCCTCGGTTTGCAGGCCCATCCTCTATGTGAAACGAAGTTGTCTTGCCCAGGGTACCATGGGATTCGGTAATAGAAATGAGATGGATTAGGTTGTCGTCCTTTTCGCTGCTCACGGAGTACGATCCGGGATAGAAAAACAGCGCAAAAAAGAAAAGTATCTCAAAACTGATGAAAACGTTCGATTTTGGCTCCTAAAACTAAAGCTGCCGAGCAAGCTTGGTGCCCCCGTTGAATAGCTCTTAGAGAGCTTTCCAACGGTATGCTGTGCGCCGCGTAACTCCTTACGAATCAAAAGTTATGTGCACCGGAGCGTCGGAGACCTGGTCACAAGTCCCACACCCACGGTTTGCGGGCCCAGCCTCTACATGAGGCAATGTTGTCTTGCCCAAGGTTTCATGGGATTCGATAATAGAAATGTGATAGATTATGTTGTCGTCCTTTTCGCAGCTCACGACGTACGATCCGGGACGGAAAAACAGTGCAAGGGAAGAAAAGTGTCCCGAAACTGATGAAAACATTCAATTTTGGGCTCCGAAAATAGGCGCAGCCGAGCAGGCTTGTTGCCCCCGTTGTAGAGCTCTCGGTGAACTTTCCAACGGTAAGTTGTATGCTGCGTAACTCATTACGGATCAAAAGTTATGGGCACCAGAGCGACGAAGACCTGGTCCCAAGCCCCACGCCCTCAGTTTGCGGGCCTAGCCTCTACGTGAGGTGAAGTTGTTTTTCCTAAGGTGCCATGGGATTCGGTAAGAAAAATGTGGTGGATTAGGTTGTCATCCTTTTCGCGGCTCACGAAGTACGATCCCGGATAAAAAAATAGCGCAAAAAAGAAAAGTGTCCCAAAACTGATGAAAACATTCGATTTGGGATCCTAAAACTAGCGCATTCGAGCAGGCTGGCTGCCTTTGTCATAGAGCTCTCGGAGAGCTTTCCAACGATATGTTGTGCGCCGCGTAATTCCATACGAATCAAAAGTTATGGGCACCGGAGCGATGGATACCTGGTCACAAGCCCTACGCCCTAGGTTTGCGGGCCCAGCCTCTATGTGAATCAAAGTTTTCTTGCCAAAGGTGCAGTGAGATTCGGTAATAGAAATGTGATGGATTAGGTTGTCCTCCTTTTCGCGGCTCACAACATACGATCCGGGACGAAAAAATAGCGTAAAAGAAGAAAAGTGTCCCAAAACTGATGAAAACGTTCAATTTTGGATTCCAAAAACTTGAGCAGCCAAGCAGGATTGCTGCCCCCATCGAAGAGCTCTTGGAGAGGTTCCCAACGGTTTGCTGTGTATCGCGTAACTCCTTACGGATCAAAAGTTATGGGCACCAAAGAGACGGAGACCGGGTCCCAAGCCCCACGGCCGCAGTTTCCAGGCCTAACTTCTACGTGAGGCGCGGTGTTTTTGCCCAAGGTGCCGTGGGATTCGGTAATAGAAATGTGATGGATTAGGTTGTAGTCCTTTTCGCGGCTCACGACGTACGATCCGGGATGGAAAAACTGTGCAAAAGAAGAAAAGTATCCAGAAACTGATGAAAATGTTCAATCTTGGGCTACGAAAATAGGCGCAGCCTAGCAGGCTTGCTGCCCCCGTCGTAAAGCTCTCAGAGAGCTTTCCAACGGTATGCTGTGCGCCGCGTAACTCCTTACGGATCAAAAGTTATTGACACCGGAGCGACATAGACCTGGTCCCAAGTCCCACGGCCTCGGTTTACGGGCCCAGCCTCTACGTGAAGCGAAGTTGTCTTGCCCAAGGTGCCATTGGATTCGATAATAGAAATGTGATGGATTAGGTTGTTGTTTTTCTTGTAGCTTAGGACGTACGAATCGGCACGAAAAAATTGCGCAAATGAAAGAAAAGTGTCCTAAAATTGATGAAAACGTTGAATTTTGGGCTCCGAAAACAAGCGCAACCGAGCAAGATTGTTTTCCCTGTCGTAGAGCTCTCGGATAGCTTTCCAACGGTATGTTGTGCACCACATAATTCCTTACGAATCAAAAGTTATGGGTACCGGAGCGTAGGAGACCTGGTCCCAAGCCCCATGGCCTCGGTTTGCGTGCCCATCCTTTACCTAAAGCGAAGTTTTCTTGCCTAAGGTGCCGTGGGATTCGGTAATAGAAATGTGATGGATTAGGTTGTCTTCCTTTTCGGGGCTCATGACGTACGATCCGGGACGGAAAAACAACGTAAAAAATGAAAAGTGTCTTGAAACTAATGAAAATGTTTGATTTTGAGTTCCAAAAACTAGCACAGCCGAGTAGGTTTGCTGCCCCTGTCATATAGCTCTCAGAGAGCTTTCCAACGGTATGCTGTGCACCGCGTAACTCTTTACAGATCAAAAGTTATGGGCACCGGAGCGACCGAGACTTGGTCTGAAACCCCACGGCCTCGGTTTGCGGGCGCAACCTCTACATGAACCGAAGTTGTTTTTCCCAAGGTACCGTGGGATTCGGTAATAGAAATGTGATGGATTAGGTTGTCATTCTTTTCACGGATCACGACGTACGATCCGGGACCGAAAAACAGCGCAAAAGAAGAAAAATGTCCCGAAACAGAAGAAAATGTTCAATTTTGGGCACCGAAAACAGGTGCAGGCGAGCACGCCTGCTGCCCCCGTCAAATAGCTCTTGGAGAGCTCTCCAACTGTATGTTGTGCGCCGCGTAAATCCTTACAGATCAAAAGTTATGGGCATCGGAGCGACGGAGACCAAGTAACAAGCTCCACGCGCTCGGTTTGCGGGCCCAGCCTCTACGTGAAGTGAAGTTGTCTTGCCCAAGGTGCCGTGGGATTCGGTAATAGAAATGTGATGGATTATGTTGTCGTCCTTTTTGCGGCTCACGACGTACGATCCGTGACGAAAAAACAGCGCAAAAGAAGAAAAGTGTCCCGAAACTAATGAAAACATTTGATTTTGGGCTCTGAAAACAAGCACAACCGAGCAGTCTTGTTGCCCCCGTCGTAGAACTCTCGGAGAGCTTTCCAATGGTATGCTGTGCGGTACGTAACTCCTTACGGATCAAAAGTTATGGGCACCGAAGCGATGGATACCTGGACCCAAGCCCCACGGCCTTGGTTTCCAGGCCCAACCTCAACGTGAGGCGAAGTGGTTTTGCCCAAGGTACCATAGGATTCGCTAATAGAAATGTGATGGATTAGGTTGTCGTCCTTTTCGCGACTCGTGACGTACGATCCAGGACGGAAAAACAGCACAACAGAAGAAAAGTGTCCCGAAACTAATGAAAACCTTCGATTTTGGGTTCCAAAATCAAGCGCAGCCGAGCATGCTTGCTGCCCCCGTCGTAGAGCTCTCAAAGAGCTTTCTAACAGTATGCTGTGCGCCGCGTAACTCCTTAGGGATCAAAAGTTATGGGTACCGGAGCGACGGAGACTTGGTCCCAAGCCCCACGTCCTCGGTTTGAGGGCCCAGACTCTACGTGAAGCGAAGTTGTCTTGCCTAAGGTGCCGTCAGATTCGGTAATAGAAATATGATGGATTAGGTTGTCGGTCTTTTCGCAGCTCACAACGTACGATCCTGGTCGGAAAAACAGCGCAAAAGAAGTAAAGTGTCCCAAAACTGATGAAAACGTTCGATTTTGGGATCGAAAAACTTGCGCAGCTGAGCAGGCTTGCTGCCTTCGTCGAAGAGCTCTTGGAGAGCTTTCGAAAGTTATATTGTGCACTGCGTAACTCCTTACGGATCAAAAGTTATGGGCACCAGAGCGACGGAGACCGGGTCCCAAGCCCCAAGCCCTCGGTTTGCGGGCCTAGCCTCTACGTGAATCAAAGTTGTCTTGACCAAGGTGCCGTGTGATTCGGTAAACAAAATGTGATGGATTAGGTTGTCATCCTTTTCGCAGCTCACGACGTACGATCCGGGATAAAAAAATAGCGCAAAAGAAGAAAAGTGTAACGAACCTGATGAAAACGTTCGATTTTGGACTTCAAAGACTGGCACAGCGTAACTCCTTACCGATCAAAAGTTATGGGCACCAGAGCGACAGAGACTTAGTCCCAAACCCCACGGCCTCGATTTTAGGGCCCAGCCTCTACGTGAACCGAAGTTTTCTTGCCCAAGGTACTATGGGATTCGGTAATAGAAATTTGATGGATTAGGTTGTCGTCCTTTTCGCAGCTCACGACGTACAATTAGAGATCAAAAAACAGCACAAAATAAGAAAAGTGTCCCAAAATAGATAAAAATGTTCGATTTTGGGTTCCGAAAACAAGCACAGCCGAGCAGGCCTATAGCCCCTGTCGAATAATTGTTGGAGAGCTCTCCAACAGTATGCTGTACGCCACGTAACTCCTTACGGATCAAAACTTATGGGCACCGGAGCGACGGAGACCTGGTCACAAGCCCCATGCCCTCAGTTTATGGGCCCAGCCTCTATGTGAGGCGAAGTTGTCTAACTCAAGGTGCTATGGGATTCGGTAATAGAAATATGATGGATTAGGTTGTCAACCTTTTCGAGGCTCACGACATACGATCCGAGACAGGAAAACAGCGCAAAAGAAGAAAATTGACCCGAAACTGATGAAAATGTTCAATTTTGGGCTCTGAAAATAGGTGCAACCGAGTAGGCTTGCTGCTCCTGTTGTAGAGCTCTCGGAAAGCTTTCCAACGGTATGCTGTGCGCCGAGTATCACCTTACGAATCAAAAGTTATAGGCACCGGAGCGACGGAGACCTAGTCCCAAGCCCCACGGCCTCAGTTTGCAGGCCCAGCCTCTACGTGAAGCGAAGTTGTCTTGCCCAAGGTGCAAAGGGATTCGGTAATAGAAATGTGATGGATTAGGTTGTCTTCATTTTCTCGGCTCAAGACGTACAATCCGGCACGAAAAAACAGTGCGAAAAAGAAAAGTGTCCCGAAACTGATGATCACGTTTGATTTTGCACTCCAAAAACTTGCACAGCCGAGCGGGCTTGCTGCCCCTGTCGTAGAGCTCTCGGAGAGCTTTCCAACGGTATGCTGTGCACCGCGTAACTCCTTACGGATCAAAAGTTATGGGTACCGGAGCGACGGATACCTGGTCACAAGTCCCATGCCCTCGTTTTGCGGGCCCAGCCTCTACGTTAAGTGAATTTGTCTTGCCCAAGATGCCGTTGGATTCGGTAATAGAAATGTGATGGATTAGGTTGTCGTCCTTTTCGCGGCTCATAACGTACGATATGGGACAGAAAAACAGTGCCAAAGAAGAAAAGTATCCCGAAACTATTGAAAATGTTCAATTTTTGCCTCAGAAAACTAGTACAGCCTAGTAGGCTTGGTGCCCCCGTCGAATATCTCTTGGAGAGCTTTCCAATGGCATGGTGTGCACCGCATACCTCCTTACGAATCCAAAGTTATGGGCACGGGAGCGACAGCGACCTGGTCCAAAGCCCCACGCCCTCGGCCCACGGGCCCAGCCTCTACATGAGCCGAAGGGGGCTTGCCCAAGGTGTCGTGCAATTCGGTAATAGAAATGTGATGGATTTGGTTGTCGTCCTTTTCGCGGCTCACGACGTACGATCCGGGATCCAAAAACAACACAAAAGAAGGAAGTATCCCAAAACTGATAAAAATGTTCAATTTCTGGATATGAAAACAGGCGCAGCCGAGCAGGCTTGCTGACCACATCCTAGAGCTCCCGGAGAGCTTTCCTACGGTATGATATGCACCGCGTAACTCCTTACGGATCAAACGTTATGGGCACCGGAGCGATGGATACCTGGTCAAAAACCCCACGCCCTCGGTTTGCAGGCCCAGCCTCTACGTGAAGTGAAGTTGTCTTGCCTAAGGTACCGTGGGATTCGGTAATAGAAATGTGATGGATTAGGTTGTTGTCCTTTTCGCGATTGACGACGTACGATCCAGGATGCAAAAACGGCGCAAAAGAAGAAAAGTGTCCCGAAACTGATGAAAATGTTCGATTTTGGGCTCTAAAAAGAGGCGCAGCCGAGCAGGCTTGCATCTACCATCGTAGCGGTCTCGGAGAGCTTACCAACGGTATGCTATGCACCACTTAACTCCCTACAGCTCAAAAGTTATAGGCACCGGAGCGACGGATACCTGGTCCCACGCCCCACCCCCTCGGTTTGCTGGCCCAGACTCTTCGTGAAGCGAAGTTGTCTTGCCCAAGGTGCCATGGTATTCGGTAAAAGAAATGTAATGGATTACATTGTCATCCTTTTTGCAGCTCACAATGTACGATCCGGGATAGAAAAACAGCACAAAAAAGAAAAATGTCACGAAATTGAAGAAAACGTTCAATTTTGGATCCGAAAATTAGCGCAATTGAGCAAAATCGCTGCCCCCGTCGTCGAGCTCTCGAAGAGCTTTCCAACGGTATGTTGTGCGTCGCGTACCTCCTTACGAATCAAAAGTTATGGGCACTGGAGCGACATAGACCTGGTCCCAAGCTCCACGCCCTCGCTTTGTTGGGCCAGCCTCTATGTGAAGCGAAGTTGGCTTGCCCAAGGTGCCTTTGGATTCGGTAATAGAAATGTGATGGATTAGGTTGTCGTCCTTTTCGCGTCTCAGGACGTACGATCCGGGATGGAAAAACAACGCAAAAGAAAAAAAATGGCCTAAAACTGATGAAAATGTTCGATTTTGCGCTCCAAAAACTTGCGCAGTCGAGCAGGCTTGTTGCCCCCATAGAAGAGCTCTTGGAGAGCTTTCCAACGGTATGCTGTGCGCCGCGTAACTCCTTACGGATCAAAAGTTATGGGCACCATAGAGATAGAGACCGGGTCCTAAGACCCACAGCCTCGGTTTGCGGGCCCAGCCTCCACGTGAATGAAGTTGTCTTGCCCAAGGTACAGTGGGATTCGGAAATAGAAATGTAATGGATTAGGATGTCGTCCTTTTCGCGGATCAAGAGGTACAATCCGAGATAGAAAAATAGCGCAAAAAAGAAAAGTGTCCCGAAATAGATGAAAACGTTCAATTTTGGGCTCCAAAAACTTGCGCAGCCGAGCAGGCATGCTGCCCCCATCGAAGAGCTCTTGGAGAGCTTGCCAACGGTATGCTGTGCGCCGCATAATTCCTTACGAATCAAAAGTTATGGGCACCGAAGCGACGGAGACCTGGTTCCAAGCCCCACGGTCTCGGTTTGCGGGCCCAGCCTCTACGTAAAGCGAAGTTGTCTTGCACAAGGTGCCGTAGGATTCGGTAATAGAAATGTGATGGATTAGGTTGTCGGCCCTTTCGCGGTTCACGACGTACGATCCGGGACGAAAGAACAGCGCTAAAGAAGTAAAGTGTCACAAAACTGATGAAAACGTTTGATTTTGGGCTCAAAAAACTTGCTCAGCCGAGCAGGCTTACTACCTTAGTCGAAGAGCTCTTGGAGAGCTTTCGAAAGGTATGTTGTGCACTGCGTAGCTCCTTACGGATCAAAAGTTATGGGCACCGAAGCGACGGTGACTGGGTCACAAGCCCCACGCCCTCGGTTTACGGGCCCAGCCTCTACGTGAAGCGAAATTGTCTTCCCAAGGTACCATGGGATTCGGTAATAGAAATGTGATACATTAGGTTGTCGTCCTTTTCTAGGCTCACGACGTACGATCCGGGAAGGAAAAACAGCGCAAAAGAAGAAAAGTGTCCAAAAACTGATGAAAACGTTTGATTTTGGACTTCAAAAGCAGGCGCAGCCAAGAAAGCTTGTTACACTCGTCGTAGAACTCTCAAAGAGCTTTCCAACGGTATGTTGTGTGTCGCGTAACTCCTTACAGATCAAAAGTTATGGGCACCGGAGTGACAAAGACTTGGTCCCAAGCCCCACGCCCTCATTTTGCTGGCCCAGCCTCTACGTGAAGCGAAGTTGTCTTGCCCAAGGTACCGTGGGATTCGATAAAAGAAATGTGATGGATTAAGTTGTCGTCCTTTTCACAGCTCACGACGTAAGATCCGAGATGGAAAAATAGCGCAAAAGAAGAAAAGTGTCCCAAAATAGATAAAATGTTCTATTTTGGGCTCCGAAAATAGGCACAACTGAGTAGGCCTTTAGCCCCTATCGAATAGCTCTTGGAGAGCTCTCCAACGGTATGTTTTACACCACGCAACTCCTTACGGATCAAAACTTATGGGCTCTAGAGCGACGGAGACCTGGTCACAAGCCCCACGCCCTCGGTTTATGGGCCCAGCCTCTACGTGAGGCGAAGTTGTCTAACCCAAGGTTCCGTGGGATTCGGTAATAGAAATATGATGGATTAGTTTGTCATCCTTTTCGGGGCTCACGACATACGATCCGCGACAGGAAAACAGCGCAAATGAAGAAAAGTGTCCCGAAACTGATGAAAATGTTCTATTTTGGGCTCTAAAAATAGGTGCAACCAAGTAAGCTTGGTGCCTCTGTCGTAGAGCTCTCGGAGAGCTTTCCAACGGTATGTTGTACGCCGCATAACACCTTACGAATCAAAAGTTATGGGCACCGGAGCGACGGGGACTTGGTCCCAGGCCCCACGTCCTCGATTTGCATACCCAGCCTCTACGTGAAGCAAAGTTGTCTTGCCCAAGGGGCAAAGGGATTCGGTAATAGAAATGTGATGGATTAGGTTGTCGTCCTTTTCTTGGCTCAAGTCGTACGATCCGGCACGAAAAAACGGAGTGAAAAAGAAAAGTGTCCCGAAACTGATGACAACGTTCAATTTTGCACTCCAAAAACTGGCACAGCCGAGCAGGCTTGCTGCCCCTATCGTAAAGCTCCCAGAGAGCTTCCCAACGGTATGATGTGCACCACATAACTCCTTACGGATCAAAAGTTATGGGCACCGGATCGACGGAGACGAGGTCACAGGCCCCACGCCCTCGATTTGCGGGCCCATCCTCTACGTGAAATGAAGTTGTCTTGCCCATGGTGCCATGGGTTCGATAATAGAAATGTGATAGATTAGGTTGTCGTCCTTTTTGCGGCTCACAACGTACGATCCGGGACGAAGAAACAGCGCAAAAAAGAAAAGTGTCCCGAAACTAATGAAAAAGTTCTATTTTGGGCTCAGAAAACTAGTGCAGCCAAGCAGGCTTGGTGCCCCCGTCGAATAGCTCTTGGAGAGCTTTCCAATGGTATGTTGTGCACCGCGTAACTCCTTACGAATCAAAAGTTATGGGCACCGGAGCGACGGAGACCTGGTCACAAGCCCCACAACCTCGGTTTACGGGCCCAGCCTCTACATGAGGCAATGTTGTCTTGCCTAAGGTGCCGTGGGATTCGGTAATAGAAATGTGATGGGTTCGGTTGTCGTCCTTTTCGCGGCTCAAGACGTACGATCCGGGACAGGAAAACAACGCAAAAAAAGAAAAGTGTCCCAAAACTGATGAAAACGTTCTATTTTGGGCTCCAAAAACTTGCGCAGCCAAGCAAGCTTGCTGCCCCTGTCGTAGAGCTCTCAGAGAGCTTTCCAACGGTATGATGTGCGTCGCGTAACTTCTTACGGATCAAAAGTTATGGGTACCGGAGCAACGGAGACTTGGTCCCAAGTCCCACGTCCTCGGTTTACGGGCCCAGCCTCTACATGAAGTGAATTTGTCTTGCCCAAAGTGTTGTGGGATTCGGTAATAGAAATGTGATGGATTAGGTTGTCGTCCTTTTCGCGGCTCACAACAAACGATCCAGGATGAAAAAACAGCGCAAAAGAAGAAAAGTGTCCCGAAACTGATCAAAACATTCAATTTTGGACTCCGAAAACTTGCGCAGCCGAGCAAGCTTGCTGCCCCCATCAAAGAGCTCTTGGAGAGCTTTCCAACGGTATGCTGTGCGGCTCGTAACTCCTTACAGATCAAAAGTATGGGCACTGGAGCGACGGATACCTGGTCACAAGCCCCACGGCCTCGGTTTACGGGCCCTGCCTCTACATGAAGTGAAGTTTTCTTGCCCAAGGTGCCGTGGGATTCGGTTATAGAAATGTGATGGATTAGGTTGTCGTCCTTTTTGCGACTCACGACGTACGATCCGAGATGGAAAAACAGCGCAAAAAAGTAAAAGTGTCCCGAAACTAATGAAAACGTTCAATTTTGGGCTCCGAAAATAGGCGTAGCCGAGCAGCCATGTAGCTCCCGTCGTGGAGCTCTCTGAGAGCTTTCCAACGGTAAGCTGTGCGAGGCATAATACGGATCAAAAGTTATGGGCACCGGAGCGACAAAGACCTAGTCAGAAGTCCCACGCCCTTGGTTTGCGCGTCCAGCCTCTACGTGTATCGAATTTTTCTTGCCAATGGTGTCGTTGGATTCGGTTATAGAAATGAGATGGACAAAGCATCTTGGCAAGCCTAACCAGGGCAAAAAAAATTGAAAAGTGGGGTGCAACGCGAGAACTTCCCACGGGGTCACCCATCCTAGTACTACTCTCATCCAAGCACGCTTAACTTCAGAGTTCGGATGGGATCCGATGCATTAGTGCTGATATGATCTCACCCGTCATGTAGAGGGCGCAAATCCCTTATGTGTTGACGGTTCACAATCCCAACCCAGAGAGATAGGCCATTCAAAAGGCACAATGGATTAAACGACAACCCATTCGCTTCAACAAAGCAGCATCCTCGAAAGACGTGATATCGACGCATTGTAGGACCCACTAATGTCCCGTGAGTTAGGTTGTCATCCTTTTCGCCGCTCACGACGTACGATTCGGGACAGAAAAATTGCGCAAAAGAAGAAAAGTGGCCCAACATTGATAAAAATGTTCAATTTTGTGATCCGAAAATAGGTGCAGTCGAGCAGGCTTGCTGCCCTCGTCGTGGAACTCTCTAAGAGCTTTCCAACGGTATGCTATGCGCAGCGTAACTCCTTACGGATTAAAAGTTATGGACACTGGAACGACAGAGACCTAGTCACAAGCCCTATGCCCTCGGTTTGCGGGCCCAGCCTCTACGTGAAGCGGATTTGTCTTGCCCAAGGTGCCGTGGGATTTGGTAATATAAATGTGATGGATAAAGCATCTTCGTAAGCCTAATCGGGGCAAAAAAAAATTGAAAAGGGAGGTGCAACACGAGGACTTCCCAGGGGCTCACCCATCCTAGTACTACCTTCGTCCAAGCATGCTTAACTTCGGAGTTCTAATGCGATCTAGTGCATTAGTGCTGGTATGATCGCACCCGTCATGTTGAGTGCACAAGTCCCTTATGTGTTGACGATTCACAGTCCCAGCCCAAATAGATGGCCCATCCAAAAGGCCCAATGGACATAACGACAACCCATCCACTTCAACAATGCAGCATCATCAAAAGACGTGATATCGACGCATTGTAGGGCCCACTAATATCCCGCGAGTTAGGTTGTCGTCCTTTTTGCGGCTCACGATGTATGATTCAGGATGGAAAAACAGCACAAAATAAGAAAAGTGGCTCGAAACTGATCAAAATGTTCGATTTTGGGTTCTAAAAACTGACGCAGCCGAGTAGGCTTACTGCCCCCGTCGTAGCACTCTCGGAGAGCGTTCCAACGGTTTGCTGTGCACCGCGTAACTCCTTGCGGATCAAAAGTTATGGGCACCGGAGCGACGGAGACCTGGTCACAAGCCCCACACCCTCGGTTTGTAGGCCCAGCCTCTACGTCAAGCGAATTTTTCTTGCCCAATGTGCCGTGGGATTCGACAAAAGAAATGGGATGGATAAAAAATCTTGGCAAGCCTAACCGGGGCAAAAAAAATTTGAAAAGGGGTGTGCAACACGAGGACTTCCCAGGGGGTCACCTATCCTAGTACTACTCTCGCCCAAACACGCTTAACTTCGAAGTTCTGATGGGATCCGGTGCATTAGTGCTGGAATGATTGCACCCGCCATGTTGAGTGTACAAATCCCTTATGTGTCGATGGTTCATAGTCCCAGCCCAGAGAGATGGCCTATTAAAAAGGCCCAATGGGCTTAACGACAACCCATTCGCTTCAACAACGCAGCATCCTCGCAAGACATGATATCGACGCGTTGTAGGACCCTCTAATGTCCCTCGAGTTTGGTTGTCATCCTTTTCGATGCTTACAACGTACGATTCGGGATGAAAAAACACCGCAAAAGAGGAAAAGTGGCCCAAAACTGATAAAAATGTTCAATTTTGGGATCCAAAAATAGGCGCAGCCGTGGAAGCTTATTGGCCCCATCTTAGAGCTCTTGGAGAGCTTTCCAACGGTATACTCTGCGCAGCATAACTCCTTACAGATCAAAAGTTATGGGCACCAGAGCGACGGAGACCTGGTCACATGCCCCACGCCCTCGGTTTGCCGGCCCAGCCTCTACGTGAAGCAAATTTATCTTGCCCAAGGTGCCGTGGGATTCGCTAATTGAAATGGGATGGATAAAGCATCTTGCCAAGCCTAACCGGGGGAAAAAAATTGAAAAGGGGGGTGCAACACAAGGACTTCCCAAGTGGTCACCCATCCTAGTACTACTCTCACCCAAGCACGCTTAACTTTGAAGTTCTTATGGGATCAAGTGCATTAGTGTTGGTATGATCGCACCCATCATGTTGAGTGCACAAATTCTTTATGTGTTGACGGTTCACAGTCCCAGCCCAGAGAGATGGCCCATTCAAAAGGCCCAATGGACTTAATGACAACCCATCCGCTTCAACAACACAGCATCCTCGAAAGACGTGATATCAACGCGTTGTAGGGCCCACTAATGTCCCACGAGTTTGGTTGTCGATTCGGGATGGAAAAATAACACAAAATAAGAAAAGTGGCCCAAAATTGATGAAAATATTTGATTTTCGTCTACGAAAACAGGCGTAGCCAAGCAGGTTTACCACCCCCATCGTTGAGCTCTCGGAGAGCTTTTCAACGGTATTCTGTGCGCCGCGTAACTCCTTACGGTTAAAAGTTATGGGCACTGGAATGACGGAGACCGGGTCACATGCCCCACAACCTCGGTTTGCGGTCCCAGCCTCTACGTGAAGCGCAGTTGTCTTGCCCAAGGTGCCGTGGGATTTGGTAATAGAAATGTGATGTATTAGGTTGTCATCCTTTTCGCGGCTCACGACGTACGATCCGGGACCAAAAAACAGCGTAAAAGAAGAAAAGTGTCCCGAAACTAATGAAAACATTTGATTTTGGGCTCCGAAAATAGGCGCAGCAGCCCAGGCTTGCTGCCTCTGTTGTAGAGCTCTCGGAGTACTTTCCAATGGTACCGCGTAACTCCTTACGGATCTAAAGTTATGGGTACCGGAGCGACGGAGACCTGGTCCCAAACCACACGGCCTCTGTTTGCGGGCCTAGCCTCTACGTGAACCGAAGTTGTCTTACCCAAGGTGTTGTGGGATTTAGTAATTGAAATGTGATGGATTAGGTTGTCGTCCTTTTCGTTGCTCACGACGTACGATCCGGGACAAAAAAATAGTGCAAAAGAAGAAAAGTGTTCTGAAACTGATGAAAACGTTCAATTTTGGGCTCCGAAAATGGCGCAGCAGAGCATGATTGGTGCCCCAGTTGTAGAGCTCTCGGAGAGTTTTCCAGCGGTATGCTGTACGCCGCGTAACTCCTCACGGATCAAAAGTTATGGGCACCGGAGAGACGGAGCCCTGGTACCAAGCCCCACGGCCTCGGTTTGCAGGCCCACCCTCTACGTGAAGCAAAGTTGTCATGCCCAAGGTGCCATGGAATTCAGTAATAGAAATGTTTTGAATTAGGTTATCGTACTTTTCACGGCTCATGACGTACGATCAGGGATAAAAAAACAGTACAAAAAATAAAAATGTCCCGAAATTGATGAAAACTTTTGATTTTGGGCTCTGAAAACTAGCACAGCCGAGCAAGCTCACTGCCCACGTCGTAGATCTCTCGGTGAGCTTTCTAACGGTATGCTGTGTACCATATAATTCCTTACGAATCAAAACTTATGGGCACCGAAACGACGGAGACCTAGTCAGATGCCCCATGCCCTTGGTTTGCGGGCCCATCCTCTACGCGAAGCGAAGTTGTCTTGCCCAAGATGCCGTTGGATTCGGTAATAGAAATGTGATGGATTAGGTTGTCATCCTTTTCGCGGCTCATGACGTACTATTCGGGATGGAAAAACAATGCAAAAGAAGAAAAGTGGCCCAAAACTGATGAAAACGTTCGATTTTGGGATCCGAAACCTAGCGCAGCTGAGCAAGCTTATTGGCCCCATCGTAGAGATCTCGGGGAGCTTTCCAACGGTATGTTCTGCACCGCGTAACTCCTTACGGATCAAAAGGTATGGGCATCAGAGTGACGGAGACTGAGGCCTAAGCCCTAGGGCCTCGGTTTGCGTGCCCAGCCTCTACGTGAATCAAAGTTGTCTTGCCCAAGTTGCCTTGGGATTCGGTAATAGAAATGTGACGGATTAGGTTGTCCTCCTTTTCGCGGCTCACGACGTATGATCCGGGACAGAAAAACAACGCAAAAGAAGAAAAGTGTCCTGAAATTGATGAAAACGGTCTATTTTGGGCTTCAAAAGCTAGTGCAGCCGACCAAGCTTGCTACCCTCATCGTAGAGCTCTCGAAGAGCTTTCCAACGGTATGATGTGCGCCGCATAACTCCTTACGGATCTTAAGTTATGGGCACCGGAGCAACGGAGACCTGGTCCCAAACCACACGCCTTGGTTTGAGGGCCCAGCCTCTACGTGAACCGAAGTTGTCTTACCCAAGGTGCTGTGGGATTCTGTAATAGAAATATGATGGATTAGGTTGTCGTCCATTTCGCGGCTCACGACATACGATCAGGGACAGGAAAACCGCGCATAAGAAGAAAAGTGTCCCGAAAGTGATGAAAACGTTTGATTTTGGGCTACGAAAATAGGCGCAACTGAGCAGGCTTGTTCACCCCATCGTAGAGCTCTCGGAGGGCTTTCCAACGGTATGCTATGCACCGCGAAACAGCTTACTGATAAAAACTTATGGGCACCGGAGCGACGGAGACCTGGTTCCAAGCCCCACGCCCTCGGTTTGCGGGCCCAGCCTCTACGTGAAGCAAAGTTGTCTTACCCAAGGTGTCATGGGATTCGGTAATAGAAATGTGATGGATTAGGTTGTAGTCCTTTTCGAGGCTCACGACGTACGATCCGGGACAAAAAAACAGCGCAAAAAAGAAAAGTATCCTGAAATTGATGAAAACGTTTAATTTTCGACTCTGAAAACAGGCACAACCGAGCAGGGTTGCTGCCCCTCGTCGTAGAGCTCTATGAGAGCTTTCCAACGGTATGTTATACGCTGCGTAACTACTTGCGGATCAAAAGTTATGGGCACCGGAGTGATGGAGACCTAGTGACAAGCCCCACGACCTCGGTTTGTGGGCCCAGCCTCTACGTCAAGCGAATTTGTCTTGGCCAAGGTGCCGTGGAATTCGGTAATAGAAATGGGATGGATAAAGCATCTTCACAAGCCTAACCAGGGGAAAAAAAATTGAGAAGGGGGGTGCAACACGAGGACTTCCCAAGGGGTCACCCATCCTAGTAATACCTTCGCCCAAGCACGCTTAACTTCGGAGTTCTAACGGGATCCAGTGCATTAGTGCTGGTATGATCGCACCGGTCATCTTGAGTGCACAAATCCCTTATGTGTTGACGGTTCACAGTCCCAACCCATAGAGATAGCCCATTCAAAAGGCCCAATGGACTTAACGACAACCCATCCGCTTCAACAACGCAGCATCCTGAAAGACGTGATATTGACGAGTTGTATGGCCCACTAATGTCTCACGAGTAAGGTTGTCGTCCTTTTCGCGGCTCACGACGTACGATTCAGGATGGAAAAATAGTGTAAAAAAGAAAAAGTGGCCCGAATCTGATGAAAATGTTAGGTTTTGGGCACCGAAAATAGGCGCAGCTGAGCAAGCTTGCTGCCGCCGTCGTAGAGATCTCCGAGTGCTTTCCAACAGTATGCTGTGCACCGCGTAACTCCTTACGAATCAAAAATGATGGACACCGGAGTGACGGAGACCTGGTCACAAGCCCCATGCCCTCGGTTTGCCAGCCCAGCCTCTACGTTAAGTGAATTTATCTTGCCCAAGGTGTCGTGGGATTCGCTAATTGAAATGGGATGGATAAAGCATCTTGCCAAGCCTAACCGGGGGAAAAAAATTGAAAAAGGGGGTGCAACACAAGGCCTTCCCAGGAGGTCACCCATCCTAGTATTTCTCTCGCCCAAGCACGCTTAACTTCGGAGTTCTTATGGAATCCGGTGCATTAGTGCTGGTATGATCGTACTCGTCATATTGAGTGAACAAATCCCTTATGTGTTGACGGTTCACAGTCCTAGCCCAGAGAGATGGCCCATTCAAAAGGCCCAATGGACTTAACGACAACCCATCCACATCAACAACACAGCATCCTTGAAAGTCGTGATATCGACAGGTTGTAGGGCCCACTAATGTCCCACGAGTTAGCTTGTTGTCCTTTTCGCGACTCACGACGTACGATTCCGGATGAAAAAACAGCGCAAAAGAAGAAAAGTGACCTGAAACTGATGAAAATGTTTGATTTTGGGGTCTGAAAATAGGCGCAGCCGAGGAGGCTTACTGTACTTGTCGTAGAACTCTCTGAGAGCTTTTCAACGGTATGTTGTGCGCGGCGTAACTCCTTACGGATCAAAAGTAATGGGCACTATAGCGACGGAGACCTAGTCACTAGGCCCACTCCCTTGGTTTGTGGGCCCAGCCTTTACGTGAAGCACGGTTGTCTTGCCCAAGGTGCCGTGGGATTCGGTAATAGAAATGTGGTGGATAAACCATTTGGCAAGCCTAACCGGGGCAAAAAAAATTGAAAAGTGGGTGTGCAACACGAGGATTTCTCAGGGGGTCACCCATCCAAGTACTACCCTTGCCTAAGTACGCTTAACTTCGGAGTTCTGAGGGGATCCAGTGCATTAGTGCTGGTATGATCGCACCCGTCATGTGGAGTGCACAAATCCCTTATGTGTTGACGGTTCACAGTCCCTGCCCAGAGAGATGACCAATTCAAAAGGCCTAATGGATTTAACGACAACCCATTCGCTCCAACAACGCAGCATCCTCGAAAGACGTGATATCGACATATCGTAGGGCCCACAAATGTCCCTCGAGTTAGGTTGTCATCCTTTTCACGGCTCATGATGTACGATTTGGGATGAAAAAATAGCGCAAAAAAAGAAAAATCGCTCGAAAATGATGAAAACATTCAATTTTGGGCTCCAAAAATAGGCGCAGTCGAGCAGGCTTGCCGCCCCCGTCGTAGATGTGCGCCGCGTAACTCCTTACAGATCTAAAGTTATCGGCACCGGAGCGACGGAGACCTACTCCTAAACCACACACCCTCGTTTTGCGGGCCCAGCCTCTACGTGAACCAAAGTTGTCTTACCCAAGGTGTCGTGGGATTCGGTAATAGAAATATGATGGATTAGATTGTCGTCCTTTCCGCAGCTCACGACATACGATCCGGGATGGAAAAATAGTGCAAAAGAAGAAAAGTATCCTTAAACTGATGCAAACGTTCAATTTTGGGCTCCAAAAATAGGCGCAACCGAGCAGGCTTGCTGCCCCGTCGTAGAGCTCTCAGAGAGCTTTCCAACGGTATGCTCTGCGCCGTGTAACTCCTTACGGATCAAAAGTTATGAGCATCGAAGCCACGGAGCCCTGGTCCAAAGCCTCACGGCCTAGGTTTGCGGGCCCAGCCTCTACGCGAAGCGAAGTTGCCTTGCCTAAGGTGCCGTGGGATTCAGTAATAGAAATGTGATGGACTAGGTTATCGCCCTTTTTGCGGCGCACGACGTACGATCCGGGACGAAAAACAGTGCAAAGGAAGAAAAGTATCCTAAAACTGATGAAAACGTTCGATTTTGGGCTCTGAAAACTAGCGCAGCTGAGCAAGCTCTCTGCCCTCGTCGTAGAACTCTCAAAGAGCTTTCGAACAGTATGTTGTGCGCCGCATAGTTCCTTACGAATCAAAAGTTATGGCCACCGAAGCAACGGAGACCTGGTCCTAAGCCCCACGGCCTCGGTTTGCGGGCCCAGCCTCTAGTGAAGCGAAGTTATCTTGCCCAAGGTGCCATAGGATTCGGTAATAGAAATGTGATGTAATAGGTTGTCGTCCTTTTCGCAGCTCACGACGTATGATCAGGGACGGAAAAACAGCGCAAAAGAAGAAAAGTATCCAAAAATTGATGAAAACGTTCAATTTTGTGCTCTGAAAACTTGCGCAGCCGAGCATGCTTGCTGCCCCCATCAAAGAGCTCTCGGAGAACTTTCCAACGGTATGCTGTGCGCCGCGTAACTCCTTACGGATCAAAAGTTATGGGCATTGGAATGACGGAGACCTGGTCCCAAGCCCCACGCTCTCGGTTTGCGTGCCCCGCCTCTACGTGAAGCGATGTTGTCTTGCCCAAGGTATCGTGCGATTCGGTAATAGATAAGTGATAGATTAGCTTGTCATCCTTTTCGCGGCTCACGACATACGATCCGGGAGGAAAAAACAGCACAAAAGAAGAACAATATCTGGAAACTGATGAAAACGGTGGATTTTGGGTTTTGAAAACTGGCGCAGCCGACTAGGCATGCTGCCCTCGTAGTAGAGCTCAAGGAGAGCTTTCCAACGGTATGATGTGCACCGCGTAACTCCTTACGAACCCAAAGTTATGGGCACCGGAGTGATAGAGACCTGGCCCCAAACCACACGGCTTTGGTTTGTGGGCCTAGCCTCTACATGAACCTAAGTTGTCTTGCCCAAGGTACCATGGGATTCGGAAATAGAAATGTGATGGATTAGGTTATCGTCCTTTTCGCGGGTGACGACATAAGATCCAGGACGAAAAAACAGTGCAAAAGAATAAAAGTGTCCCGAAACTTATGAAAACGTTTGATTTTGTATTCCAAAAATAGGCGCAATCGAGCAGGGCTGCTGCCCCGATGTAGAGCTCTCGGAAAGCTTTCCAACGGTATGTTGTGCGCCGCGTAACTCCTTACGGATCAAAAGTTATGGGCACCGGAGCGACGGAGACCTGGTTCCAAGCCCCATGCCCTCGGTTTGCGGGGCCAGCCTCTACGTCAAGCGAAGTTGTCTTGCCCAAGGTGTCATGGGATTCAGTAATAAAAATGTGATGGATTAGGTTGTCGTCCTTTTCGCGGCTCACGACGTATGATCCGGGACGGAAAACCAGTGCAAAAGAGAAAAGTGTCCCAAAACTGATGAAAATGTTCAATTTTGGGCTTCAAAAACTAGCTTAACCGAGTAGGCTTGTTGCCCCCGTCATAGAGCTCTTGGAGAGCTTTTAAACGGTATGATGTGGGCCGCGTAACGCCTTACGGATCAAAAGTTATGGGCACCGGAACGATAGAGACCTGGTCCCAAGCCCCACGGCCTCAGTTTACGGGCCCAGCCTCTATGTGAAGCTAAGTTGTCTTGCCAAAGGTGCCGTGGGATTCAGTAATAGAAATGTGCTGGATTAGATTGTCGTCCTTTTCGTGGCTCACAACGTACGATTCGGGATAGAAAAACAGCGCAAAAGAAGCAAGTGTCCCGAAACTGATGAAAACGTTCAATTTTGGGCCCCGAAAACTTGCGCAGCTGAGCAGGCTTGCTTGCCTCATCGAAGAGCTCATCGAGAGCTTTCCAACGGTATGCTGTGCGCTGCGTAACTCCGTACAGATCAAAAGTTATGGGCATTGGAGTGACAGAGACCGGGTCCCAAGCCCCACTGCCTCGGTTTGCAGGCCCCGCCTCTGCGTTAAGCGAAGTTTTCTTCCCCAAGTTGCTGTGGGATTCGGTAATAGAAATGTGATGGATTAGGTTGTCGTCCTTTTCGCGACTCACGACGTACGATCCGGGAGGAAAAACATCACAAAAGGAGAAAAGTATCCCAAAACTGATGAAAACGTTTGATTTTGGGTTTCAAAAACAGCCGCAGCTGAGCAAGTTTGCTACCCTCGTCGTAGAGCTCTAGGAGAGATTTCCAATGGTATGTTGTGCGGCTCATAACTCCTTACGGATCAAAAGTTATGGACAACGGAGTGATAGAGACCTGGCCCCAAACCACACGGCTTTGGTTTGTGGGCCTAGCCTCTACATGAACCGAAGTTGTCATACCCAAGATGCCGTGGGATTCGGTAACAGAAATATGATGGATTAGGTTATCATCCTTTTCGCGGCTCACGACGTACGATCAGGGACGGAAAACAGTGCAATAGAAGAAAAGTGTCACGAAACTGAAGAAAACATTCAATTTTGGGCTCCGAATATAGGCGCAACCGAGCAGTCTTGCTGGCCCCGTCGTAGAGCTCTCGAAGTGCTTTCCAACTGTATGTTGTGCACCGTGTAACTACTTACAGATCAAAAGTTATGGGCACCGAAGCGACGGATACCAAGTCACAAGACCCATGGCCTCGGTTTGCGGGCCCAGCCTCTACGTGAAGCTAAGTTGTCTTGCCCAAGGTGTCGTGGGATTCGATAATAGAAATGTGATGGACTACGTTGTCGTCCTTTTCGCGGGTCCTGACGTACGATCCGGAACGAAAAAACAGCGCAAAAGAGAAAAGTATCCCGAAACTTATAAAAATGTTCAATTTTGGACTTCAAAAACAAGCGCAGCTGAGCAGGGTTTCTGCCCCCGTCATAGAGCTCTCGGAGAGCTTTCCAACGGTATGTTGTGCGCCGCGTAACTCCTTACGGATCAAAAGTTATGGGCACCGGAGCGACAGAGACCTGGTCCCAAGCCCCACGGCCTCAGTTTGCGGGCCCAACCTCTACGTGAAGCGAAGTTGTCTTGCCCAAGGTGCCGTGGGATTCACTAATAGAAATGTGATGGATTCGATTGTCGTCCTTTTCGCGGCTCACGACAAACGATCCGGGATGAAAAAAATAGCGCAAAAGAAGCAAGTGTCCCGAAACTGATGAAAACGTTCAATTTTGGGCTCCGAAAACTTGCGCAGCTGAGCAGGCTTGCTTGCCCAGTCGAAAAGCTCATCGAGAGCTTTTCAACGGTAAGCTGTGCGCCGGGTAACTCCTTACGGATCAAAAGTTAAGGGCACCGGAGACACGCAGACCTGGTCCAAAGGCCCACGCCCTCGGTTTACGGGCCCAGCCTCTACGTGAAGTGAAGTTGTCTTACCCAAGGTACCGTGGGATTCGGTAATAGAAATGTGATGGATTAGGTAGTCGTCCTTTTCGCTGCTCACGACGTACGATCCGGGGCAAAAAAATAGCCCAGAAAAGAAAAGTGTCCCAAAACTAATGAAAACGTTCGATTTTGGGCTCCGAAAACTAGTGCTGCCGAGCAGGCTTGGTGCCCCCGTCGAATAGCTCTTGGAGAGCTTTTCAACGGTATGTTGTGCACCACGTAACTCCTTACGAATCAAAGTTATGGGCACCGGAGCGACAGAGACTTGGTCACAAGCCCCGCGCCCTCGGTTTGCGGGCCCAGCCTCTACGTGAGGCGATGTTGTCTTGCCCAAGGTGCCGTGGGATTTGGTAAAATAAAATGTGATGAATTTGGTTGTCGTCCTTTTTGCGGCTCACGACATACCATCCGGGACAGAAAAACAGTGCAAAAGAAGAAAAGTATCCCGAAACTGATGAAAACGTTCGATTTTGGGCACCGAAAACAGAAGCAACTGAGCAGTCTTGCTGCCCGTCATAGAGCTCTCAGAGAGATTTCCAACGGTGTGTTGTGCGCTGCGTAACTCCTTACAGATCAAAAGTCACGGCCTCGGTTTGTGGGCCCAGCCTCTACATGAAGCGAAGTTGTCTTGCTGAAGGTGTCGTGGGTTCGGTAATAGAAATGTGATGGATTAGGTTGTCGTCCTTTTTGTGGCTCACGACGTACGATCCGAGACGAAAAAAGAGCGCAAAAGAAGAAAACTGTCCTGAAATTGATGAAAATGTTCAATGTTTGGCTCCAAAAACTAGCGCAGCCTAGCAGGCTTGCTGCCCCCGTCATAGAGCTCTTGAAGAGCTTTCCAACGGTATGACGTGGGCCGCGTAACTCCTTACGGATCAAAAGTTATAGGCACCGGAACGACAGAGACCTAGTCCCAAGCCCCACGACTTCAGTTTGCGGACCCAGCCTCTACGTGAAATGAAGTTTTCTTGCCTAAGGTACCATGGGATTCGATAATATAAATGTGAAGGATTAGATTGTCGTCCTTTACGTGGCTCACAACGTACAATCCGGGATAGAGCGCAAAAGAAGAAAGTGACACAAAATTGATGAAAACGTTAGATTTTGGGCTCAAAAAACTTGTGCAGCCGAGCAGACTTGCTTCCTCGGTCGAAGAGCTCATCAAGACCTTTCCAACGGTATGCTGTGCGTCGCGTAACTCCTTACGGATCAAAAGTTATGGGCACCGGAGCAACGGAGACCTAGTCCCAAGCCCCACAACCTCGGTTTGCGGGCCTAGTCACTACGTGAAGTGAAGTTGTCTTGCCCAAGGTGCCATGAGAGTCAGTAATAGAAATGTGATGGATTAGGTGGTGGTCCTTTTCGCGCCACACGATGTACAATCCGGGATGAAAAAACAGGGCAAAAAAGAAAAGTGTCCCGAAACTAATAAAAACGTTCGATTTTGGGCTCCGAAAACTAGTACAGCCGAGCAGGCTTGGTGCCCCCGTCGAATAGCTTTTGGAGAGCTTTTCAACGGTATGTTGTGCGCCACGTAACTCTTTACGAATCAAAGTTATGGGCACCGGAGCGACGGAGACCTGGTCACAAGCCCCGCGCCCTCGGTTTGCGGGCCCAAACTCTACGTGAGGTGATGTTGTCTTGCCCAAGGTGCCATGGGATTCGGTAAAATAAAATGTGATGAATTTGGTTGTCGTCCTTTTCACTGCTCACGACATACGATACGGGAAGGAAAAATACCGCAAAAGAGGAAAAGTGTCCCGAAAATATTGAAAATGTTTGATTTTGGGCTCCAAAAACAGGCGCAGCCGAGCAGGCTTGCAGCCTTGGTCGAAGAGCTCTTGGAGAGCTTTCCAACGGTATACTGTGCGCCGTGTAACTCCTTACGGATCAAAAGTTATAGGCACCGAAGCGACGGAGACCTAGTCACAAGCCCAATGCCCTCGGTTTGCTGGCCCAGCCTCTACGTGAAGTGAAGTTGTCTTGCCCAAGGTGGCGTGGGATTCGGTAATAGAAATGTGATGGATTAGGTTGTCTTCCTTTTCGCGGCTCACGACGTACGATCCGGGATGAAAAAACAACGCAAAAGAAGAAAAGTGTACTGAAACTGATAAAAATGTTCAATTTTGGGCTCCAAAACTAGAGCAGCCAAGCAGGCTCGCTGCCCCCGTCGTAGAGCTCTCGAAGAGCTTTCCAACGGTATGCTATACGGCGCGTAGTTCCTTACGAATCAAAAGTTATGGGCACCGGAGCGACGGAGACCTGGTCCCAAGCCCCACGGCCACGGTTTGCGGGCCCAGCCTCTACGTGAAGTGAAGTTGTCTGGCGCAAGGTGCCGTGGGATTCGATAATAGAAATGTGATAGATTAGGTTGTCATCCGTTTCGCGGCTCACAACGTATGATCCAGAATGGAAAAACAGCGCAAAAGATTAAAAGTCTCCCAAAACTAATGAAAACATTCAATTTAGGGCTCCAAAAACTTGCACAGCTAAGCAGGCTTGTTGCCCCCATTGAAGAGTTCTTGGAGAGCTTTTCAACGGTATGTTGTGTGCCGCGTAACTCCCTACGGATCAAAATTTATGGGCACTGGAGCGACGGAGATCGGGTCCCAAGCACCACGGCCTCAGTTTACGGGCCCAGCCTCTACGTGAAGCGAAGTTGTCTTGCCCAAGGTACTATGGGATCCAGTAATAGAAATGTGATAGATTAGGTCGTCGTCCATTTCGCGGCTCACGACGTACGATCCGGGACGAAAAAATAGCACAAAAAAGAAAAATTTCCCAACACTCATGAAAATGTTCGATTTTGGGCTCCCGTGGGATTCAGTAATAAAAATGAGATGGATTAGGTTGTCATCCTTTTCGCGGCTCACGACGTACGATCCGGGACGGAAAAACAACACAAAAAAGAAAAGTATCATGAAACTGATGAAAACGTTCGATTTTGGGATACAAAAACTAGTGCAGCCAAGCATGCTTGGTACCCCTGTCGAATAGCTATTGGAGAGCTTTCCAACTGTATGCTGTAAGCCATGTAAGTCCTTACGAATCTAAAGTTACGGGCACCGGAGCGACGGATACCTGGTCACAAGCCCCACGCCCAGGGTTTCCGGGCCTAGCTTCCACGTGAAGCGATGTTGTCTTGCCCAAGGTACGATGGGATTTGGTAATAGAATTGTGATGGATTAGGTTGTCATACTTTTTGTGGTTGACGCCGTACGATTCGGGACGAAAAAATAGGGCAAAAGAAGAAAAGTGTCCTCAAACTAATGAAAAGGTTAAATTTTGGGCTCTGAAAATAGGCGCAGCCGAGCAGGCTTTCTGCCCCCATCGAAGAGCTCTTGGAGAGCTTTCTAATGGTATGCTGTGCGCCGTGTAACTCCTTACGGATCAAAAGTTATGGGCACCGGAACGACGGAGACCTGGTCCCAAACCCCACGGCCTCGATTTGCAAGCCCAGCCTCTACGTGAAGCGAAGTTGTCTTGCCCAAAGTGCTATGGGATTTGGTAATAGAAATGTGATAGATTAGGTCGTCGTCCTTTTCGCGGCACACGACGTACGATCCGGGATGGAAAAATAGCATAGAAGAAGAAAAGAATACCGAAACTGATGAAAATGTTCAATTTTTGGCTTCGAAAGCTAGCCAAGCTAAGCAGGCTCGCTACCCCAGACGTAGAGCTCTCAGAGAGATTTCCAACGGTATGCTGTGCGTCGCGTAACTCCCTACGGATCAAAAGTTATGGGCACCGGAGCGACGGAGACCGGGTCCCAAGTCCTATGGCCTCAGTTCGCAGCCCAGCCTCTACGTGAAGCGAAGTTGTCTTGCCCAAGGTGCCGTAGGATTCGGTAATAGAAATCTGATGGATTAGGCTGTCATCCTTTTCGCGGCTCCCAACGTACGATCCGGGATGAAAAAATAGCACAAAAAAGAAAAATTTCCCAACACTAATGAAAATGTTTGATTTTGGGCTCCGAAAACTAGCACAGCCGAGCAGGCTCACTGCCGCCGTCGTTGAGCTCTCAGAGTGCTCTCCAACGGCATGCTGTGCGCCGCGTAGTTCGTTATGAATCAAAAGTTATGGGCACGGGAACGACGGAGTGCTGGTCCCAAGCCCCATGCCCTCGGTTTGCGGGCACAGCCTCTACGTGAAGCGAAATTGTCTTGCCCAAGGTGCCATGGGATTCGGTAATAGAAATGTGATGGATTAGGTTGTCGTCCTTTTCGTGGCTCACGACGTACGATCCGAGACGACAAAACAGCGCAAAAGAAGAAAAGTGTCCCAAAACTGGTGAAAACATCAGATTTTGGGCTCCAAAAACTTTCGCAGCCGAGCAGGCTTACTGCCCCTGTCGAAGAGTTCTTGGAGAGCTTTCCAATGGTATTCTGTACGCCGCGTAACTCCATACGGATCAAAAGTTATGGGCACCGGAGCGACGGAGACCGAGTCCCAAGCCCTACGGCCTCGGTTTGCGGCCCCAGCCTCTACTTGTAGCAAAGTTGTATTGCCCATGGTGCCATGGGATTCGATAATAGAAATGTGATAGATTAGGTCGTTGTCTTTTTTACGGCTCACGACGTACGATCCAGGACGGAAAAACAGTATAAAAGAAGAAAAGTGTCTCGAAACTAATGAAAACTTTCTATTTTGGGCTCCAAAAACTGGCGCAGCCGAGTAGGCTTGCTTCCACCGTCGTAAAGCTCTCAGAGGGCTTTCTAACGGTATGTTGTGCGCCGCGTAACTCCTTACGGATCAAAAGTTATGGGCACCAGAGCGACAAAGACCAAGTCCCAAGCCCCACGCCCTCGGTTTACGGGCCCAGCCTCTACGTGAAGCGAAGTTGTCTTGCCCAAGGTGCTGCGGGATTCAGTAATAGAAATGTGATGGATTAGGTTGTCGTCCTTTTCGCGGCTCACGACGTACGATTCGGGACGAAAAAACAGCATAAAAGAATAAAAGTGTACCGAAACTGATGAAAAAGTTTGATTTTGTGCTTCGAAAACTAGCCCAACCAAGCAGGCTTACTACCCCTATCGTAGAGCTCTCGGAGAGCTTTCCAACGGTATGCTGTGCCCCGCGTAACTCCCTACGGATCAAAAGTTATGGGCACCGGAGCGATAGAGACCTGGTCCTAAACCCCACGGCCTCGGTTTGTGGGCCCACCTCTACATGAACCGAAGTTGTCTTGCCCAAGGTGTCGTGGGATTTGGTATTAGAAATGTGATGGATTAAGTTGTCGTCCTTTTCGCAGCTCACGACGTATGATCCGGGATCGAAAAACAGGGCAAAAGAATAAAAGTATCCCGAAATAGATGAAAATGTTCAATTTTGGGCTCTGAAAATAGGCGCAGCCGAGCAAGCCTGCTGCCCTCGTCGTAGAGCTCTAGGAGAGCTTTCCAACGGTATACTATGCGCCGTGTAACTCCTTACGGATCAAAAGTTATAGGCACCGGAGCGACGGATACCTAGGCACAAGCCCCACGCCCTTGGTTTGCGGGACCAGCCTCTATGTGAAGTGAAGGTGTCTTGCCAAGGTGCCGTGAGATTCGGTAATAGAGAAGTGATGGATTAGGTTGCCGTCCTTTTCGAAGCTCACGATGTACGATCCAGGAAGAAAAACAGCGCCAATGAAGAAAAGTGTGCCGAAACTGATGAAAACGTTCGATTTTAGGCTCCGAAAATAGGCGCAGCAAAGCAGGCTTGGTGCTGCCGTCGTAGAGCTCTCGAAGAACTTTCCAACGGTATGTTGTGCGCCGCGTAACTTCTTACGGATCGAAAGTTATGGGCACCGGTACGACGGAAACCTAGTCCCAAACCCCACGGCCTCGATTTGCAAGCCCAGCCTCTATGTGAAGCGAAGTTGTCTTGCCCAAGGAGCCATGGGATTCCATAATAGAAATGTGATGGATTAGGTTGTCCTACTTTTCGCTGCTCATGACGTTCGATCCGGGACGAAAAAACATAATAAAATAGAAAAATGTCCCGAAACTGATGAAAACGTTCGATTTTGGGCTCCGAAAACTAGCGCAGCTGAGCAAGCTCGCTGCCGCTGTCGTAGAGCTCTCGGAGAGGTTTCCAACTATTTGCTGTGCGCCGTGTAATTCCTTTCGAATCAAAAGTTATGGGCACCGGAGCGACGGATACCTGGTCACATGCCTCACGCCCTCAGTTTGCTGGCCCAGCCTCTACGTGAAGTGAAGTTGTCTTGCCCAAGGTGCAGTGGGATTCGTTAATAGAAATGTGATGGATTAGGTTTTTGTCTTTTTCGCGGCTCACGACGTACGATCCGGGACGGAAAAATAGCGCAAAAGAAGAAAAGTATCCCAAAATTGATGAAACGTTCAATTTTGGACAATAAAAACAGGCACAGCCTAGTAGGCTTCCTGCCCACGTCGTAGAGCTCTTGGAGAGCTTTCCAACGGTATGTTGTGCGCCGCGTAACTCCTTACGGATTAAAAGTTATGGCCACCGGAGCAACGGAGACCAATACCTAAGCCCCACGGCCTCGTTTTGCAGGCCCAGCCTCTACGTGAAGCGAAGTTGTCTTGCCAAAGGAGCCATGGGATTCAGTAATAGAAATATGATAGATTAGGTTGTCATCCTTGTTGCGGCTCACGAAGTACGATCCGGGACGAAAAAACAGCGCAAAAAAAGAAAAGCGTCCGGAAACTGATGAAAACGCTTGTTTTTGGGCTTTGAAAACTAGCGCAGCTGAGCAAGCTTGCTGCCCCCATCATAGAGCTCTTGGAGAGCTTTCCAACAGTTTGATGTGCGCCACGTAACTCCTTACGGATTGAAAGTTATGGGCACCGGAGCAACGAAGACCTTGTCTCAAACCCCACTGCCTCAGTTTGCCGGCCCAGCCTCTACGTGAATCGAAGGTTTCTTGCCCAAGGTACCATGGGATTCGGTAACAGAAATGTGATGGATTAGGTTGTCGTCCTTTTCACGGTTCACGACGTAAGATCCGCGACAGAAAATCAGCATAAAAGAAGAAAAGTGTCCCGAAACTGATGAAAACATTCTATTTTGAGCTCCAAAAATAGGCGCAGCCGAGCATGCTTGCTACCCCTTTCGTAGAGCTCTCGGAGAGCTTTCCAACTGTATGTTGTGGGCCACGTAACTCGTTATGGATCAAAAGTTAGGGGCATCGGAGCAACGGAGACCTGGTCCCAAGCCCTACGGCCTCGATTTACGGGCCCAGCCTCCACGTGAAGTGAAGTTGTCTTGCCCAAGGTATCGTGGTGTTCGGTAATAAAAATGTGATGGATTAGGTTGTCATCCTTTTCGCGGCTCACGACGTACGATCCAGGACAGAAAAAATAGCGCAAAAGAACAAAAGTGTCCTCAAACTGATGAAAATGTTCAATTTTGCTCTTCGAAAACTTGCGCAGTCGAGCTGGCTTGTTGCCCCCATCGAAGAGCTCTTGGAGAGCTTTCCAATAGCATGTTGTGCGCCTTGTAACTCCTTACGGATCAAAAGTTATGGGCACTGGAGCAACGGAGACTGGGTCCCAAGACCCACGGCCTCAGTTTACGGGCCCAGCTTCTACGTGAAGTGAAGTTGTCTTGCCCAAGGTGCCATGGGATTTGGTAATAGAAATGCGGTGGATTAGGTTGTCCTTTTCGTGGCTCATGACGTACGATCCGGGACGAAAAAATAGCGTAAAATAAGAATAGTGGCCCGAAACTGATGAAAACGTTCGATTTTAGGCTCCGAAAATAGGCGTAGTCGAGCAAGCTTTCTGCCATCGTAGAATGGCTCTCAAAGAACTTTCTAACTGTATGTTGTGCGCCGTGTAACTCCTAACAGATCAAAAGTTATGGGCACCGAAGTGATGAAGACCTGGTCACAAGCCCCACACCCTCGGTTTGCGGGCCCAGCCTTTACATGAAACAAAGTCGTCTTGCCCAAGGTGCCGTGGGATTCAGAAATAGAAATGTGGTGGATTTAGTTGTTGTCCTTTTCGCGGCCAACGACTTACGATCCGGGACGGTAAATTTGCATAAAAAATAAAAGTGTCCCAAAAATGATGAAAATGTTAGATTTTGGGCTCCGAAAACAGGCGCAGCCAAGTAGACTTTCTGCCCCCGTTGAAGAGCTCTTGGAGAGCTTTCCTACTGTATGTTGTGCGTCACGTAACTCCTCACGAATCAAAAGTTATGGGCACCGGGGCGACGTAGACCAGGTCATAAGCCCCACGCACTCGGTTTGCGGGCCCAGCCTCTACGTGAAGTGAAGTTGTCTTGCCTAAGGTACCATGGGATTCAGTAATAGAAATGTGATGGATTAGGTTGTCGTCCTTTTCGTGGCTCACGACGTACGATCCGGGATAAAAAAAACATCGTAAAAGAGGATAAGTGTCCCAAAACTGATGAAGATATTTGATTTTGGGCTCCAAAAACATGCACAACCGAGCAGGATTGCCACACCCATCGTAGAGCTCTCGGAGAGCTTTCCAACGGTATGTTGTGCGTCGCGTAACTCTTTACGGATCAAAAGTTATGGGCCAGCCTCTACGTGAAGCGAAGTTGTATTGCCCAAGGTCCGTGGGATTCGGTAATAGAAAAGTGATGGATTAGGTTGTCGTCCTTTTTACGGCTGACGATGTACGATCCGAGATTGAAAAACAGCGCAAAAGAAGAAAAGTGTCCCAAAACTGATGAAACCGTTCAATTTTGGGCTCCAAAAACTTACGCAGCCGAGCAGGCTTGCTGCCCCCGTCAAAGAGTTCTTGGAGAGCTTTCCAACGGTATTCTGTGTGCTGCGTAACTCTTTACAGATCAAAAGGTATGGGTACCGGAGCGACAGAGACCTGGTCCTAAGCCCCACGGACTCGGTTGCGGGGCCAGCCTCTACGTGTGGCGAAGTTTTTTTGCCCAAGGTGCCATAGGATTCGGTAATAGAAATGTGATAGATTAGGTCGTCGTCCTTTTCTCGGCTCACGGCGTACTATCCGGGACAGAAAAATAGCATAAAAGAAGAAAAGTATACCGAAACTGATGAAAATATTCAATTTTGGTCTCCGAAAACTAGTGAAGCCGAGCATGCTTGGTGCCCGCGTCGTAGAGCTCTCGAAGAGCTTTCCAACGGTATGTTCTGCGCCGTGTAACTCCTTATAGATCAAAAGTTATGGGCACCGGAGCGACAGAGATCGGTTCCTAAACCCCACGGCTTCGGTTTGCGGGGCCAGCCTTTACGTGAACTGAAGTTGTCTTGCCCAAGGTATAGTGGGATTCGATAATAGAATTGTGATGGATTAGGTTGTCATTCTTTTCGCGGCTCACGATGTACGATTCGGGACCCAAAAACAGTGCAAAAAAAGAAAAGTGTCCCAAAATAGATAAAAATGTTCGATTTTGGTCCCCTAAAACTTGTGCAGCCGAGCAAGCCTGCTGCCCCCGTCGAATAGCTCTTGGAGAGCTCTCCAATGGTATGTTGTGGGCCGCGTAACTCCTTACGGATCAAAAGTTATAGGCACTAAGCGACGGATACCTGGTCACAAGCCCCACGCCCTCGGTTTGCTGGCCCAGCCTCTACGTGAGGTGAAGTTGTCTTGCCCAAGGTGCTGTGGCATTCAGTAATAGAAATGTGATGGATTAGGAAGTCGTCTTTTTCGTGGCTCATGACGTACGAGCCGGGACGAAAAAATAGAGCAAAAGAAGAAATGTGTTCCGAAATTGATGAAAACGTTCGATTTTGGGATTCAAAAATAAGGGCAGCCAAGCATGCTTGATGCCCACATCGTATAGCTCTCGAAGCGCTTTCCAACTTTATGTTGTTTGCAGCGTAACTCCTTACGGATAAAAAGTTATCGGCATCGGAGCGACAGATACCTGGTCACAAACCCTACGGCCTCAATTTGCAGGCCCAGTCTCTACGTGAAGCGAAGTTGTCTTGCCCAAGGTGTCGTGGGATTCGGTAATAGAAATGTGATGGATTAGGTTATCGTCCTTTTCGCGGCTTACGACGTATGATCCAGGACGGAAAAACAACGCAAAATATGAAAAGTTTCCCAAAACATATCAAAACATTCGATTTTGGGCTCCGAAAACTAGTGCATTCGAGCAAGCTCGCTCCCCCCGTCGTAGAGCTTTCCAACAGTATGTTGTGCGCCACGTAACTCCTTACGAATCAAAAGTTATAGGCACCGGAGCGACGGAGACCTAGTCCCAAGCCCCACGGCCTCGGTTTAAGGGGCCAGCCTCTACGTGAATTGAAGTTGTCTTGCCCAAGGTGCCATGGGATTCGATAATAGAAATGTGATAGATTAGGTTGTCCTTTTTGCGGCTTACGACGTACGAACCAGGACGAAAAAACTGCGCAAAAGAGGAAAAGTGTCTTAAAATTGATGAAAATGTTCGATTTTGGGCACCGAAAACTTTCATAGCAGAGTAGGCTTGCTGCCCCCATTGAAGAGCTCTTGGAGAGCTTTTCGACAATATGCTGTGCGCCGTGTAACTCCTTACGGATAAAAAGTTATGGGCACTGAAGCGACGGAGACCGGGACCCAAGACCCACGGCCTCGGTTTGCGAGCCCAGCCTCTACGTGAACCGGAGTTGTCTTGACCAAGGTTCCGTGGGATTCGATAATAGAAATAAGAGAGATTAGGTTGTCATCCTTTTCGTTGCTCATGACGTACGATCCGGGACGGAAAAACAACCCAAAAAAGAAAAGTGTCCCGAAACTGATGAAAACGTTCGATTTTCAGCTTCGAAAATAGGCGTAGCTGAGCAGGCTTGCTTCCCCTGTCAAAGAGCTCTTAGAGAGCTTTCCAACAGTATGTTGTGCGCTACGTAACTCTTTATGGATCAAAAGTTATGGGCATTGGAGCGACGAAGATTTGGTCCCAAGCCTCACGCCCTCGGTTTGCGGGCCCAGCCTCTACGTGAGGTGAAGTTGTCTTGCCCAAGGTACCGTAGGATTCGGTAATAGAAATGTGATGGATTAGGTTGTCGTCCTTTTCGTGGCTCACGACGTACGATCCGGGACAGAAAAACAGCGCAAAAGAAAAAAAGTATCCCAAAACTAATGAAAACATTCGATTTTGGGCTCCGAAAATAGGCACAGCCGAGCAGCTTTGCTGCCCCCGTTGTAGAGCTCTTGGAGAGCTTTCCAACGGTATGTTGTGTTCCGCGTAACTCCTTGCAGATCAAAAGTTATGGGCACTCGAGCGACGGAGACTAGGTCCCAAGCCCGACGCCCTCGAGTTGCAGGCCCAGCCTCTATGGGAAGTGAAGTTGTCTTGCCCAAGGTGCCATGGGATTTGGTAATAGAAATGTGATGGATTAGGTTGTCGTCTTTTTCGCTGCTCACGACGTATGATAGGAAACGAAAAAACAACGCAAATGAAGAAAAGTGTCCGGAAATTGATGAAAACATTAGATTTTGGGTTCCGAAAACAGGCACAACTTAGCAAGCTTGTTACCCCCGTCATAGAGCTCTCAGAGAGCTTTCCAACAATATGCTGTGTGCCGTGCAGCTCCTTACGGATCAAAAGTTATGGGCAGCTGAGAGACGGAGACCTGGTCCCAAGCCCCGCGCTCGTGGTTTGTGGGCCCAGCCTCTACATGAGGTGAAGTTGTGTTGCCCAAGGTGTTGTGGGATTCGGTAATAGAAATATGATGGATTACGTTGTCGTCCTTTTCATGGTTCACGACATACGATCTGGGACGGAAAATCAGCGTAAAAGAAGAAAAGTGTCCCAAAACTGATCAAAATGTTCGATTTTGGGCTCCAATAACAGGCGCAGTGTCACGCCCCAACCCGACCTATGGAGGTTAGACTAGGGTGTGATCTAAACATTCGAGTCATTTCACGTCCCTAATCGTTCATGAAAGTTTAACACTTAACGTTTAGTCTAAACTCCACAAATTCTCCGAAAAATCGTTACTATAACGGCTGTAATTGGGCCATTTAGTTTGACCTAATTTTCTAAAGGCCTCCAAACTTTCAATCTCAAATTCATTTTCAACTAAGATTACTATTTATCACCAGTCGAAACGCCTACTAGTTATCTCAAAGTCTCGTTTGATTAACAACCTAGCATGATAACTCTGTCTCGTTTGTTTGTTAATCCTTGTTACAAAAGTACCTGTTGATCTTAGCCTATCAATGAGTACCTGCTTAAGATTGGATAGATTCATTTTACTTAATCCTTTACCTGATACTTCATAAACCTATGATAGATACTAACCAATAGCGATAGCAAAATGACCATAGTAGTGTCTATCTAGTTATGATCAGTACAACCCAAAATTTGATCCCAAATTACAACGGGGGTCATTTACAATACAACAACAAGCAAAATAAGAAATAGTCTTCGAGCAACATATCGTTCACAAAATGGCCATAGTCAAGTAAGGCACGTAGGGCAAGCAATCATTCCAAAGAATCATCATTAGGCACGTTGTCCTCAGGTACCTGTTCCTGGTCTTCTTCACCTTAGATGATAAAAAAGGGTGAGTCCTTATGAACTCAGCGAGGGGGAACGAGAAATAAGTTTTGAAACTCTTTTTCTGGTTCATCTTATGAAAACCTTTTGCAAGCATGACATATATCACAAGTAAGTTCATAATGTAATATAAAAGTAAAAGAACACAATTACCCGTCTTTCCTCCCCGATGAGCGAGAGTACTTATACACCTAGTGAAAAGGATACGGTGAGCTTTTGCTCTCAGTTCACTTCCAGTCTCAGTTGTTGCCGCCGACTTCAAATCATTCCCTTATCACGCCAAATGGGTATACTCCGGATGTACCCCAAAATCCTACGACCCAACTCTTCGAGGAAGTCTAGCCCCCAAGGGTGAGAGGGAATTGGACAATGGTAGTCACGGGTGCACCGGCAAGCCCGATGTCGTCCGATATGCGTGAACGCTACCACGCCGTAATGAATGGTTGCAACCTTGTATGCAATGCACATTTATGACATTTAATATATCACATTAGGAGGACAACAAAGTAGGTTGCCTCCGAGCAGTCATAGGATTTCACATTGACAAGTAAACACATGAGGCACGATATGACAGGCAATTTCACTTGTAAAGCACATGGAGTTATATGAATATTAAACGGGCAGTCATGTAACTCATGTAAATCAAGTCATGTAACTCATTTCGAAGTTCACGTAATCAAATAATAAGGTCATACAACATGCAACGATGTTTACGTGGGACCGGGTGCGAGAAAGGCCTACTTGTCAACATGTAATTATCGGAACCACATTTAGGGCTATAAGGGCAACTACGGGCATCCTACTAATCACATAATTAAACACGATATTCATAGGATCAACACTTAGCGAGTTTTCCTAGTCATTAGGGTTTCAATTCATGCTCACCCGTGCGATTAAGCCACAAGTGATCCCTTAATTAAACTCAAGCCATGCATCGATTAATTAAAATACCCTCAAGCATTCAAAACAGTCCACAAGACATCCAAGTGCCACAAGCCTAATCATTTAATACAACAAGAGACGTTACAATAATTTTCAAAGCATATCACTAGATGAAAACCTCACTGCAATAGTCTTTCTTCCCACAATCATTTAGACAATCAAACAATCTCCAATTCCAGTGAACAAAATTTCAAATTAAAGATTAAGGAGTGAACTAAATCCAGAAACAAACCTCGCATCATTTGGAGTTCGGGTTCAAGAGTTATAGCCAAAACCGTTAGACTACGCAAAACTGTCCAAATTTGTGCACATTTCAATACTTGTCGTTTTTGGACCTTAGGCTCAGATTTAGCCTTAGTCTATTTCTGACAAAAATGTCCATAACTGAAATATATATCAGCATACCAAATTTCATTTATTTTGGATATCATTTACTAAGTAAAAACTGGTTCGTTCTACAAGAACAGTGAATCTGCCAAAACCTGCTTCATTTTTTCAGATTTTCCAGATTTGGACACCTTTCAATGTTTTGCCATTTTGGGGACCTTAGAGTCAAAATTAGCTTTGGTCTATTTCTATGAAAAATTCTCAGAACTGGAAAAAATAGTCACCTACCAATTTTCATGCATTTTCAACATCATTTACTTGGTCAAATTCACTTCGCTCCAACAGAACAGAAAGCTGCCAAATACGCGAGTTCACCTATCTTCACATTCTAGCCAAATATCTTGCCATGCATGCTTACAAAAGCTCATGTACACACATATATCACAAGTACAGAGGTAAAAATAGACATTTAAAGGCATGCATGTGGTTTTTGAAAGTTTTTCAAAGAAGTTTTAGCCCTCACCTTAGCAAGACAACAATGAAGATGCACAAAGCTCTTGATGATGCACAAGATTGTCCTTTTTCCTTGCTTGGTCGAGAGATGACTTGAGATTCTTAATTTCCTAGCTTAGTTACCAAGTTCTTAGTAGGTGCATGTGGTTAGAACAAGAAGAAAACGAAATAGGAGTTATCAACTTACCTAAGCCGAGATGAAGGTTCTATGAGCTTGCATGTGCGACTTTTGCGTTCTAGCTTGCTTGGTCGAGTTCCTTAGTAGCTTGGAGGTCTTGATGAATCTTAGGATGATAAGCTATGGAGTCTATAATTGTAGCTAGGGCCGAGATTGAGAGAGAGAGAAGAAATGGGAGAAAGAATGAAAGAAAAAGGAAATGTGAGAAAGAAATAGAAGCTTGAAGTGTTTGATGCATGTGTCGGCCTAGGGCCTCGAAATTTCAGATTTTTGTGTCTTCAAGGAGCGTAATTTGAATCATCCTAGCATGGGCATTTGATTGTGTCAAGATTGGGTGCATTGGCTAGGGTTTTTGAGCCTTTTTTTTTTGCTTTGTGTCATAACATGTCATAGAATGTCTAGGAATAAATTTTGAATTTGCAATGCTTGTTCAAATGCAAGAGGTGGTCGGCCAAGGCTTGCAAAAATTCTGAATTTTTTGTCTTGTTTGAGCATTATTTAATTGAGTGCTTTGAATATGCAAAAGAATAAAGAATAAAGAATAAGAATATCTAGCTTTTTGTGTGATTTCGTCTTTTAGTGAGTTGACTTAGCATTTTAATATTAGTTAGTGGAGTTTGTAGGATTAATTAATGATTTAGTGCTTCGTGTAAGATGCTTTCTTAATTAGCGTACGGGCACACTTTTTTAGGTTTAGGGCACGCAGTACGAGGTAAGGCACGAACTACGAGACGAATGCATATTTTCCAAGTAAATGCATGCAACCCTAAATGTATGCACGTAATTCAATGCAAGGCACACAAAACGAAACACGATTCTTAAACCTAGGTCAAGGCATGCAAATCTAGGTTAGGGCACACGAAATAAGGTATCACACGCAAAACGAGATCGGACCTCACACGCAGCCTAGCAGGCTTGCTGCCCCCGTCGTAGAGCTCTCGGAGAGCTCTCCAACGGTATACTGTGCGCCGCGTAACTCATTACAAATCAAAAGTTAGGGGTACTAGAGCAATGGAGACCAGGTCCCAAGCCCTACGCCCTTGGTTTGCGGGCCCAGTTTCTAAGTGAAGTGGAGTTGTCTTGCCCAAGGTGACGTGGGAGTCGATAATAGAAATGTGATGGATTAGGTTGTCGTCCTTCTCGCGGCTCACGATGTACGATCCGGGATAGAAAAACATCGCAAAAGAATAAAAGTGTCTCGAAACTGATGAAAACATTCGATTTTGGGCTCTGAGAACCTTGCGCAGCCGAGCAAGCTTGCTGCCCCCGTCGAAGAGCTCTTGGAGAGCTTTCCAACTGTATGTTGAGCGCCGCGTAACTCCTTACGGATCAAAAGTTAAGGGAACCGGAGCGACGGACACCTGGTCTCTAGCCCCACACCCTCAGTTTGCGGGCCAAGCCTCTACGTGAGGCGAAGTTGTGTTGCCCAAGGTGCTGTGGGATTGGGTAATAGAAATGTAACAGATTAGGTTGTCGTCCTTTTCGCGGCTCATGTCGCGCGATCCGGGACGAAAAAACAGCGCAAAAGAAGAAAAGTGTCCTGAAACTGATAAAAATGTTCAATTTTGGGCTACAAAAATAGGTGCAACTGAGTAGGATTGCTGGCCCCGTTGTAGAGCTCTCGGAGAGGTTTCCAACGGTATGCTGTGCGACGCCTAACTCCTTAGGGATCAAAAGTTATGGGCACCGGAGCGACGGAGACCTGGTCCTAAGCCCCACAGCCTCAGTTTGCGGGCCCAGCCTCTACGTGAAGCGAGGTTGTCATGCCCAAGGTGCCATGGGATTCGCTAATAGAAATGTGATGGATTAGGTTGTCGTCCTTTTCGTGGCTCACGACGTATGATACGGGATGGAAAAACAGCGCAAAAACGAAAAGTGTCCCAAAATTGATGAAAACATTCGATTTTGGGCTCCGAAAACTAGCGCAGCCAAGCAGGATTGCAGCCCCCGTTGAAGAGCTCTTGGAGAGCTTTCCAACGGTATATTATGCGCCGCATAACTCCTTATAGATCAAAAGTTATGGGCACCAGAGCGACGGAGACCTGGTCCTACGCCCTACGCCCTCGGTTTGTGGGCCCAGCCTCTACGTGAGGCGAAGTTGTCTTGTCCAAGGTGCCATGGGAGTTGGTAATAGAAATATGATGGATTACGGTTGTCTTCCTTTTCGCGGCTCATGATATACGATCCGTGACAGAAAAACAGCGCAAAAGAAGAAAAGTATCCTAAAACTAATGAAAACGTTTGATTTTGGGATTCAAAAACAAGCGCAGCCGAGAAAGCTTGTTGCCCCCATCGTAGAGCTCTCTGAGAGCTTTCCAACGGTATGCTGTGCACCGTATAATTTCTTACGGATCAAAAGTTATGGGCACCAGAGCGATGGAAACCTGGTCCCAAGCCCTACGGCCTCGGTTTGCGAGCCTAGCCACTACGTGAAGCGAAGTTGTGTTGCCCAAGGTGCCGTGGGATTCGGTAATAGAAATGTGATGGATTAGGTTGTCGTCCTTTTCGCAGCTCTCGATGTACGACCCGGGACGGAAAAACTGTACAAAAAAGAAAAGTGTCCCAAAATTGATGAAAACGTTCAATTTTGGGCTCCGAAAACTGGCGCAACAAAGTAGGCTTGCTGCCTCCGTCGAAGAGCTCTTGGAGAGCTTTCCAACGGTATGCTGTGCACCGCGCAACTTCTTACGGATCAAAAGTTGAGGGAACCGGAGCGACGGAGACCTGGTTCTAAGCCCCACGGCCTCGGTTTGCGGGCTTATCCTCTATGTGAAGAGAAGTTGTCTTGCCCAAGGTGCCGTGGGATTCGGTAATAGAAATGTGATGGATTAGGTTGTCGTCTTTTTCGCAGCTCACGACGTACGATCCGGGATGAAAAAATAGCGTAAATAAGAAAAGTATCCCGAAACTGATGAAAACATTCGATTTTAGGCTCCAAAAACTTACGCAGCCGAGCAGGCTTGCTGCCCCTTCGAAGAGCTCTTGGAGAGTTTTCCAACTGTATGTTGTGCGCCGCATAACTCCTTACGGATCAAAAGTTATGGGCTCTAGAGCGACGGAGACCTAGTCACAAGCCCCACGCCCTCGATTTGCAGGCCCAGCCTCTACGTGAGGCGAAGTTGTGTTGCCTAACGTGCCGTGGGATTGGGTAATAGAAATGTGATGGATTAGGTTGTCATCCTTTTCGCGGCTCATGACGTACGATCCGGGATGAAAAAAACAGCGCAAAAAAAGAAAAATATCTTGAAACTGATGAAAATATTCGATTTTGGGCTCCAAAAATAGGTGCAGCTGAGCAAGATTGCTTCCCCCGTTGTAGAGCTCTCGGAGAGCTTTCTAACGGTATGCTGTGTGCCGTGTAACTCCTTACGGATCAACATTTATGGGCACCGGAGCAATGGAGACCTAGTTCCAAGCCCCACGGCATCGGTTTGCGGGCCCAGCCTCTACCTGAAGCGAAGTTTTCATGCCTAAGTTGCCATGGGATTCGATAATAGAAATGTGATGGATTAAGTTGTCGTCCTTTTCGCGGCTCACGACGTACGATACGGTACGAAAAAACAGCGCAAAAAAGAAAAGTGTCCCGAAATTGACGAAAACGTTTGATTTTGGGCTCCGAAAACTAGCGCAGCCAAGCAGGCTTGTGGCCCACATCGTAGAGCTCATGGAAAGCTTTCCAACGGTATGCTGTGCGCCGCGTACCTCATTTTAGATCAAAAGTTATGGGCATCGGAGCGACGAAGACGTGGTCCTAAGCCCCACGCCCTCGGTTTGCCGGCCTAGCCTCTATGTGAAGCGAAGTTGTCCTGCCCAAGGTGCCGTGGGATTTGGTATTAGAAATGTGATGGATTAGGTTGTCGTCCTTTTCGCGGCTCACGACGTACGATTCGGGACAGAAAAATAGCGCAAAAAGGAAAAGTGTCCCGAAATTACTGAAAACGTTCGATTTTCGGCTGCAAAAACTAGTGTAGCCAAGCAGGCTTGCTGCCCCCGTCGAAGAGCTCATGGAGTGCTTTCCAATGGTATGTTGTGCGCCACGCAACTCCTTACGGATCAAAAGTTAAGGGAACCGGAGCGACGGAAACCTGGTCCCTAGCCCCACGCCCTCGGTTTGCGGGCCCAACCTCTACATGAAGCGAAGTTGTCTTGCCCAAGGTGGTGTGGGATTCGGTAATAGAAATGTGATAGATTAGATTGTCCCCCTTTTTGCGGCTCACGACGTACGATCCGAGATAAAAAAATAGTGGAAAAGAAGGAAGTATCCAGAAACTGATGAAAACGTTCGATTTTGGAAACCGAAAACTTGGGCAGCCAACCAGGCTTGCTGTCCCCCGTCGCAGAGCTCTCGGGGAGCTTTCCAACGGTATGTTGTGCACCGCGTAACTCCTTGCGGATCAAAAGTTATGGGTACCTGAGCGACGGACACCTGGTCCTAAACCCCACACCCTCAGTTTGCGGGCCCAACCTTTACTTGAGGCGAAGTTGTCTTGTCCAAGGTGTCGTGGGATTCGGTAATAGAAATATGATGGATCACGATATCGTCCTTTTCGCGGCTCACGACGTACTATTCAGGATAGAAAAATAGCGCAAAAGAAGAAACGTGTCCCGAAACTGATGAAAACGTTCGATTTTGTTCTAACTCCTTACGGAACAAAAGTTATGGGCACCAGAGCGACAGAGACCTGGTCTTAACCCTACAGCCTCGGTTTGCGGGCCTAGCCTTGACGTGAACCGAAGTTGTCTTGCCCAAGGTGCCATGTGATTCGGTAATAGAAATGTAATGGATTAGGTTGTCGTCCTTTTTGCGGCTCACGACGTACGATACGGGATGAAAAAACAGCTCAAAAAAGAAAAGTGTCCCGAAATTGATGAAATCGTTCAATTTTGGGCTCCAAAAACTAGTGCAGCCGCTCAGGCTTGCTGCCCTAGTTGTAGAGCTCTCGGAGAGCTTTCCAACGGTATGCTTTGCGCCGCGTAACTCGTAACGGATCAAAAGTTATATGCACGGGAGCGACGGAGACCTAGTCACAAGCCCCATGCCCTCGGTTTGCTGGCCTGGCCTCTACGTGAGTCGAAGTTGTCTTGCCCAATGTGATGTGGAATTCGGTAAGAGAAATGGGATGGATTTGGTTGTCATACTTTTCGCACCTCATGACGTATGATCCAGGACGAAAAAAGTAGCCCAAAAGAAGAAAAGTATCCCGAAACTGATGAAAACAGGCGCAGCCAAGAAGGCTTGATACGCCCGTCGTAGAGCTCTCGGAGAGCTTTTCAACGGTATGCTGTGCGCCGCATAACTCCTTACAGATCAAAAGTTAGGGGCACCGGAGAGATGGAGACCTGGTCCGAAGTCCCACGGCCTCGATTTGCGGGCCCAGCCTCTACGTGATGCAAAGTTGTCTTGCCCAAGGTGTCGTGGGATTCGGTAATTGAAATGTGATAGATTAGGATGTCGTCCTTTTCGCGGCTCACGACGTACGATCTTGGATGGAAAAACAGAGCAAAAGAAGAAAAGTGTTCTGAAACTGATGAAAACGTTCGATTTTGGGCTTCAAAAACTAGCGCAGTTGTCACGCCCCAACCCGGCCTATAAGGTTAGACTAGGGTATGATCTAAACGTTCAGGACATGTCACATACTTAACCGTTTATGAAGATTTAACACCTATCGTTTGAGTCTAGACTCCAAAGTTTTCCGGAAATCCGGCAGCGTGACGGCTGTAATTGGACTCTTTGGTTTGGCTTAATTCTCTAAACGCCTCAAAATTTTCTAATCTCAAGTTCATTTCCAACTAAGATTGCTATTTATCATCAATTGAAACGCCTATTGGTTATCTCGATGTCTCGTTTGATTTATAACATAGCATGATACTATGTCTCGTTCGTTTGTTTATCCTCGTTACAAAGTACCTGTTGATCTTAGCTTAATAGCGAGTACTTGTTTAAGATCAGATAAGTTCATTTACTTAGTCCTTAACTAATACGTCAAGACCTATGATAGATACTAGCGGTAATAATAGCAAAACTGATCATAGTAGTGTCTAGCGTCAGTCTACTTAATATCAGTACAAACCAAAATTAGACCCCAAATTACAACGGGGGTCTTTTACATTACAAATAGCAAGCAATATAAAAGAAATAGTCTTCAGGTAGCATAGAGTTCACAAGTAGCCACAATCACGCAAAGCACACAAGCAGGCAATCACTCCAATGATTCATTGTTAGGCACACCATGCTCGGGTACTTGTTCTGGATTTCTTCATCTGAGATGATAAAAGAGGGTGAGTCCTTATGAAGTCAGCGAGGGGGAACAAGAAATAGGTTTTGAAACTCATTTTCCGGTTCAACTTATGAAATCCTTTTGCAAGCATGAATATAACAATAATATAAGTACAGGAACAAAAATACCGGGCTTTCCTCCCCGAGGTTCTCTAGGAATCATGCGAGAGTACTTATACACATAGTAAAAAGGATACAGTGAGCTTTTGTTCTCAGATCAGTTCCAGAATCAGTTGTTGCGGCCGACTTCAAATCATCCCCCAAACACTCGAGGTGGGTGTACTCCGAATGTACCCCGAAATCCTACGACCCCACTCTCCGAGGAAGTCTAGCCCCCAAGGGAGAGAGGGAATGGGACCATGGTAGTCACGGGTGCACCGGCAAGCCCGATGCCGCCCGGTGTACGTGATCGCTACCAAACCGACAAGAAAGGTTGCAACCTTGTATGCAGTGCACATTTATGACATTAACATATCACGTTAGGAGGACAAAAAAGTAGGTTACCTCCGGACAGTCATAAGATTGCACATTGACAAGTAAACAGGCAGGGCACGATAAGACAAGTAATTTCACTTGAAAGGCATATAGAGTTATATGAACATTAAATGGGCAGCCATGAAACACATGTAAATCAAGCCATATAACTCATTTCGAAGTCCACGTAATCAATTGATAGGATTATTCAACATGCAACAACATCTACGTGGGTTCGGATGCAAGAAAAGCCTATTTGTCAACATGCAATGATCAAAATTACATTTAAGGTTATAAGGGCAACTACGGGCAGCCTACCAAGCATATAATTCCACACAATATCCAAAGGATCAATACTTAGCAAGCCTATCTAGTCATTAGGGTTTCCATTTTGTGCATATCCGTGCAATTTGAGCCCAAAACCAACTCAAAGTCAATCTCAAGCCATGCATCATTTAGTCCAACATCCTCAAACATTCAAAACAGTCCACAAAACATCCCAAAGCTACAATCCTAAGCATTTAACTCAACAAGAGAAGTCACAACAATTTTCTAAGCATAACACTAAGTGAAACCCTTACTGCAATAGGCTGTTTTCTCACAATCATTAAGATAATCAAACAATCTTCAATTCCAGTGAATAAGATGTCAAATTAAAGCTTAAGAAGTGAACTAAAATAAGAAACAAACCTTGCATCATTTGGAGTTCGAGATCATTAGTTATAGCCGAAACAATGGGATAGCACAAAACTGTCCAGATTTGCACACATTTCGATAATTGACGTTTTTGAGGTCCTTAGGGTCAGATTTAGCCTTAGTCCATTTCTGACAAAAATGTCTAGAACTGAAAAATTTTTCAGTACACCAAATTTTATGCATTTTGGATATCATTTACTAAGTCAAATATGGTTCGTTCTACAAGGTCAATGCATCTGTCAAAACCTGCTTCATTTTTCCAGATTTCCAGATTTGGACACATTTTAAAGATTTTCCATTTTGAGGATCTTAGATTCGAAATTAGCTTTGGCCTATTTCTTAGAATAATGTTCAAAACTGTCCAAACTAGTCACCTACCAAGTTTCATGCATTTTCAACATCATTTGCCTAGCAAAAATTACCTCCAAAAAAACTGGTCAGAGAGGTGTCAACAATCCAACTTCACCTATCATCACTTTCAAGCCAAGATCTTGCCATGCATGGTTGCAAAAGCTTATGAACGAACATATAACTCAAGTAAAGAAGCAAAGACATACTTTTATGAGCATGCATGTGGATTTTTGAAGGATTTTCAAAAGGTTTTAGCCCTCACCTTAGCAATCAACCAAGAAGATGCTCAAAACTTGTTGAAGCAAATTTTTCTTCTTCTCCTTTGCCTATGCGAGGCTCCAACTAGAGTTTCCCTATTTTTCCTAGCTTAGTGACCAAGCTCTTAGTACATGCATGAGGTTAGAACAAGAAGAAAAGAAATGGAAGCTTAAAAACTCACCTAGGGCCGAAATGAAGACTCAAAGGACATGCATGTGTGATTTTCGCATCCTAGCTTGTTTGCTTGAGTTTCTTTGATTGTTGCTTGTCTTGATGCACCATGAGTTGATGAAGATGAGCAAAGGATGGTGAGAACTCAGCCAAGGCCGAGAGAGAGAGAGGGAAAATGAGAGGGAGAGAGAGAAGTTGAGGAAGAAAGAGGAAATGACAAGAATATGACAAAGAGTGAAGCCTTTGCATTCTTCAAGCATGTGGTCGGCCTTGGGCCATTAAAAATCTGATTTTTGTGTCTTCAATGTGTGATTTTAAAATGTTAGCATGGGCTAAGGTGGTTTGGTCGAGCAAGGTAGAGGATTGAGGTGGTATTGAGCAATTTTTTAAGCATTGATAAGTGTTTTTGTGTCATAACTTGTCTAGAATCAATTTGAATTTAGCATGCATGCAAAGAGACCTCCTAGTGGTCGGCCAAGGCTAGTTTCAAATCTGAATTTTTGTCATCTTTGAGCATTATTTTAATTGTGTCTTGAAAGTGCAAAAAGAATAAGGAATAAAGAATAAGGAATGTCTACTGTTTAGTGAATTTTTGTCTTCTAGTGAGTTGAATTAGGATTATAATATTGATAGTGGATTTTGTGGGATTGTTTAATAGTCTAGTGCTTCGTGTAAGATGCTTTCTTGTTTAGCATGAGGGCACGCTTTTCTAGGTCTAGGGCACGCACTACGAGATAGAACACGAACTACGAGATGAACGCATGTTTTTCAAGTAAATGCGTATAACCCTAAATGAATGCACGTAATTCAATGCACGGCACACAAAATGAACACAATTCTTAAACCTAGGTCAAGGCACGCAAATCTAGATTAGGGCACATAAAACGAGGTATCGCACGTAAATCGGGGTCGGGCCTCACAGCAGTTGAGCAGGCTTGTTGCCGCCGTCGTAGAGCTCTCGGAGAGCTTTCCAACGGTATACTGTGCACCGCGTAACTCCGTACGGATCAAAAGTTATTGGCACCTGAGCGACGAAGACCTTGTCCCAAGCCCGACGCCCTCGGTTTGCGGGCCCAGCCTCTAAGTGAAGCGAAGTTGTCTTGCCCAAGGTGCAGTGGGATTTGATAATAGAAATGTGATGGATTAGGCTGTCGTCCTTTTCGGGATTTGTCACGTCCCAACCCGGCCTATAAAGGTTAGACTAGGGTGTGATCTAAACGTTCGGGATATATCACATGCTTAACCGTTTATGAAGATTTAACACTTAACGTTTTGGCCTAAACTCCAAATCTTTTTTGGAAAACCGGCAGCATAACGATTGTAATTGGGCTCTTTGGTTTGGCCTAATTCTCTAAACGCCTCAATTATTCCAATCATTAATCCAATTCCATTAAGGACTCCTATTTGTCACCAACCAATTTGCCTACTAGTTTATCTTGAAAGTCTCGTTTGGTTAATAAGCCAAACATGATAACTATGTCCCATTTATTTGTCAATTTCCTATCAGGCGAGTACCTATTATCCTTTAGTTTGCAAATGAGCACCTAAGTGAAATTAGATAGAATTAACTTAGTTGATTGTTCATCTAGTGGTTTGAATGCCTATGATAACTACTAATTAAGAAAACGAAAGCAAACAACCAAATAAAAAGTTCGTCCGGTTATAGATAGTACATCCCCAAAATTAGACCCGAATTACAACGGGGTCATTTACATCAATGAAATGAGTAGTTTGCAATCAAACACAACATCCATATAGCAACTACTTTCAGGCAAAGCACAAAAGCACGTAGGGACAAAAAATCACTCCAAGGAATCATCGATAGGCACGTTGTCCTCGGGTACCTGTACCTGTTCTTCTTCACCTGTGATAAAAAAAGAAGGTGAGTCCTTATGAACTCAGCGAGGGGGAACGAGAAATACGTTTTGAAACTCATTTTCCGGTTCAATTTATGAAAATCCCTTTTTCAAACATGAATATAACAGTAAAATCAAGTAAAGGAACAGAAATACCAGTCTTTCCTCCCCGAGGTTCTCTAGGAACCAAGCGAGAGTACTTATACACACAGTAAAAGGATACGGTGAGCTTTAGCTCTCAGATCAGTTTCAGAATCAGATGTTGCGGCCGACTTCAAATAACCCCAAAACACGCCAGGTGGGTGTACTCCGGATGTACCCCGAAATCCTACGACCCAACTCTCCAAGGGTGGAATGCCAAGCGAGAGAGGGAATTGGACCATGGTAGTCACGGGAGCACCGGCAAGCCCTATGCCGCCCGGCGTTCGTGAAACACTACCATGCCACAATGAAAGGTTGCAACCTTGTATACAATGCCCATTTATGTCATTTAACATTTCACATTAGGAGGTCAACAAAGTAGGTTGCCTTCGAGCAAGTATATGATCACATTTTGACATATTGGCATATAAGGCATTGTAAGAACATATAATCATTTCATATATCCATTTGAAAGCAATTAAACTTTAACGGGCAGCCAAGTAATCATGTTCAAATAAACCATTGAATATCTTTTAACAATTCACATTAGGAGGACAACAAAGTAGGTTGCCTCCGAGCAATTTCAAGATCACATATTGCCAAGTAAACGAACGAGGCATGCTTGACATGAAATTTCACTTGTAGAACACATAGAGTCATATGAACATTAAACGGGCAGCCATGTAACACATGCAAGTTAAGCCATATAACTCATTTCGAAGTCCACGTAATCAAGTGATACGATTATTCAACATGCAATAACATCTACGTCGGTTCGGATGCAAGAAAAGCCTATTTGTCAACATGCAATGATCAAAATTACATTTAAGCTTATAAGACATTTACGGGCAGCCCACTAAGCATATAATTTTCACACAATATCCAAATGATCAACACTTAGCAAGACTACCTAGTCATTAGGGTTTCCGTTTCATGCTTAACCATGTGATTAAACCCTAAGTCAACTCAAGTTCATTCTCAAGTCATGCATCATTCAATTCAAACATCTTCAAGTACTCAAAACAGTCCACACAACATCCCAACACCACAATTCCAAGCAATTAGCACCACAAGAGAGGTTACAACAATTTTCCAAGCATATAGCTAAATGAAACCTTTACTGCAATAGGCTATTTTCTCACAATCAATAGGATAATCAAACAATCCCCAAATCCAGTGAATAAGATTTCAAATTAAACCTTAAGAAGTTAACTAAAATTAGAAACAAACCTTGCGTCAATTGCAGTTCGGGATCATTAGATATAGCCGAAACAGTGGAATCCAGATTTGCACAATTTTCAGTAATTGACGTTTTTGAGGTCCTTAGGGTCAGTTTTAGCCTTAGTTCATTTCTGACAAAATTGTCCAGAACTGAAAAATCTAGCAGCACAACAAATTTCATGCATTTTGGACATCATTTAATAAGTCAAATATGGTTCGTTCCACAAGATCAGTGCATCTGCCAAAACCTGCTTCATTTTTCCAGATTTCCAGATTTGGACACATTTTAGAGATTTGCCATTTTGAGGACCTTAGAGTCAAAATTAGCCTCGGCCCATTTCTGGGAAAAATGTTCAAAACTGTCCAACTAGTCACCTACCAATTTTCAAGCATTTTCAACATCATTTACCTAGCTAAACTTACCTCGAACAGACTGGTCAGAGAGCTGTCAACAATCCGACTTCACCTAGCATCACTTTCAAGCCAAGATCTTGCCATACATGGTTGTCTAAGCTTATGAACGACCATATAGCTCAAGTACAGAAGCCAATACACACATTTATGAGCATGCATGTGAATTTTTGAAGAGTTTTCAAAAAGTTTTAACCCTCACCTTAGCAATCAACCACAAAGATGCACAAAAACTTGTTGAAGCTTCAAATATCTTCTTCTTCTTGCTTAGCGGAGATTCCAACTTGGTTTCTCTATTTTTCCTACCCTAGTGATCAATCTCTTAGCACATGCATGAGGTTAGAACAAGAAGAAATGGAATGGAAGCCAAGAAAACTTACCTAGGCCGAAAATGGTGACTCAAAATGCTTGCATGTGTGTTTCTTGCATCCTAGCTTGCTTGGGTGAGTTTCTTTGCTTGTGGTTTGTCTTGATGCACCTTAGGATGATGAAGATGAGCTAAGAGGTAGAGAGAACTCAGCCAAAACCGAAATGGAGAGAGAAAATGAGAGGGAAGTGAGAGAAAAGAAAGAGAAATGAAAGAATATGACAAAGAGTGATGTTTTGCATTGATTCAAGCATATGGTCAGCCTTGGGCAGCCCATTTTCAGTCTTTTTGTGTCTTCAAGGAGTATTTTGAAATGGTTAGCATGGGCATGAAGTGTTTGGTCGAAAATGGTGAAGATTTGAGGAGAATTTGAGCAATTTTTTTATGCATTGTGTTAAGTGTTTTGTCATAGTTTGTCTAGGACTAATTTTTTATGCATTTGTGTCATTAGAATTGTCATAGGAATGTTGGGGAATGAGGGAATCTAGGTAGAATAAAATATAGGAATGTTTGTTGATGAGTTGAATTATGAATAGAATAATAGATAGTGGGAAATGTAGGAATAGTTTAGTATTATTTTATTATTACTGGGGTTTGTAGAGAATTTGAATTAGGAATATAATATTGGTTAGTGGATTGTGTAGGATTATTTTAGTGTCTAGTGCTTTGTGTAGGATTCTTTCTTGATTAACGTGGTGGCACAGATTCCTAGATAGGGCACGAATTACGAGATAGACACGAACTACTAGGTAAGACACGAACTACGAGGTACAACACGTATTTCAAGACTAAGGCACATACTTCAAGATAAGTGCACGAATTCTAATGCTAATACACGCAACCCTAGGTGAAGGAACGTAGATCAAAATAAGGCATGTATTTCAATGCAATACACGTAATTCAAGGCACGACTCTTAAACCTAGGTTAAAGCACGCGGTTCAAGGTTAATGCACACAAAATGAAGAGACACACACAAATTGAGGTCTCGCAAGTAAATTAACGTCATGGCACGTTTATCTAGGTATTGCACGTATCTCGAGGATTAGGGCACACAATTCTAGGTTAAGGCATGTATAACGAGGCATGCACAAAAACTAAGACAGGATACATAATCCAAGGTCAGCCATACAGTTCTGGGTCTAAGGCACGCAAATTGAGGTAAGGCGCGTTATTCAGGGTCGGGCCTCACAGAATTCACGACGTACGATCCGGGATAAAAAAACAGCGCATAAGAAGAAAAGTACCTTAAAACTGAAGAAAATGTTCGATTTTGGGCTCTGAAAACAGGCGCAGCTGAGTAGGCTTGCTGCCCTTGTCGTAGACCTCTCGGAAAGCTTTTCAACGTTATGTTGTGCACCACGTAACTCCTTACGGATCAAAAATTATAGGCACCAGAGCGTTAGAGACCTGGTCCCAAGCCCCACGCCCTCGGTTTGTGCGCCCAGCCTCTACGTGAAGCGAAGTTGTCTTTTCCAAGGTGCTGTGAGATTCGATAATAGAAATGTGATGGATTACGTGGTCGTCCTTTTCGCGGCTCACGACGTTCGATCAAGGACGAAAAAACAGCGCAAAAGAAGAAAAGTGTCCCGAAATTGATGAAAATGTTTGATTTAAGGCTCCAAAAACAAGCGCAACCCAGCAGACTTGCTGCTTCCATCATAGAGCTCTCAGAGAGCTTTACAACGGTATTCTGTGCGCTGCGTAACTCCTTACGGATCAAAAGTTTTGGGCACCGGAGTGACGAAGAACTGGTCCCAAACCCCACGCCCTCGGTTTGCGGGCACAGCCTCTACGTGAAATGAAGTTGCCTTGCCTAAGGTGCCATGGGATTCGATGATAGAAATGTGATGGATTAGGTTGTTTTCCTTTTCGCGGCTCACGACGTACGATCCGGGAAGAAAAAATAGCGCAAACTAAGAAAAGTATCCTGAAACTGATGAGAATGTTCGATTTTGGGCTTCAAAAATAGGCATAGCCGAGAAGGCTTGTTTCCCCCGTCATAGAGCTCTCGAAGAGCTTTCCAACGGTATGCTGTGTGCCACGTAACTTCTTACGGATCAAAAGTTAAGGGCATCGAAGCAACGGAGAACTAGTCCCAAGCCCGACGTCCTCGGTTTGCGGGCCCAGCCTTTACGTGAAGCGAAGTTGTCTTGCCCAAGGTGCCATGGGATTCGATAATAGAAATGTGATGGATTAGGTTGTCGTCCTTTTCGCGGCTCATGACGTACGATCCGGGATAGAAAAACAACGAAAAATAAGAAAAGTATCCTGAAACTAATGAAAAAATTCAATTTTGGGCTCTGAAAATAGGCGCAGCCGAGCAAGCCTGCTACCCCCGTCGTAGAGCTCTCGGAGAGCTTTCCAACGGTATGCTGTGTAGCGTGTAACTCCTTACGGATCAAACGTTATGGGTACCGGAGCGACAGAGACTAGGTCCCAAGCCCCACGCACTCGGTTTGCGGGCCCAACCTCTACGTGAGGCGAAGTTGTCTTGCCCAAGATGTCGTGAGATTTGATAATAGAAATGTGATGATTAGGTTGTCGTCCTTTTTGCGGATCAGGACATACGATCCGGGACAAAAAAATAGTACAAAAGAATAAAAGTGTCCCGAAACTGATAAAAATGTTCGATTTTGGGCTCCGAAAATAGGCGTAGCCAAGTAGAATTTCCGCCCCCGTTGTAGAGCTCTCAGAGAGCTTTTCAATGGTCTGCTGTGCGCCACGTACCTCCTTACGGATCAAAAGTTATGGGCACCGGAGCGACGGAGACTTGGTCCCAAACCCCACGCCCTTGGTTTGCGGGCCCAGCCTCTACGTGAAGTGAAGTTGTCTTGCCCAAGGTGCCATGGGATTCGAAAATAGAAATGTGATTGATTTGGTTGTCTTACTTTTCGAGGCTCACGACTTACGATCCGGGACGGAAAAATATCGCAAAAGCAGAAAAGTATCCCGAAACTGATGAAAATGATCAATTTTGGGCTCCAAAAATAGGCGCAGTCGAGCAGGCTTGTTGTCCCCGTCATAGAGCTCTCGGAGAGCTTTCCAACGATATGCTTTCCGCAGCGTAGCTCCTTACGGATCAAAAGTTATGGGCACAAGAGCGACGGAGACCTGGTCCTAAGCCCTACGCCCTTGGTTTGTGGGCCTAGCCTCTATGTGAAGTGAAGTTGTCTTCCCCAAGGTGGTGTGGGATTCGATAATAAAAATGTGATGGATTAGGCTGCCGTCTTTTTTGCAGCTCACGACGTACGATCCGGGTTAGAAAAACAACGAAAAGAAGAAAAATGTCCCGAAACTGATGAAACCGTTCGATTTTGGGCTCTGAAAATAAGTGCAACCAAGCAAGATTGCTGCCCCCGTCGTAGACCTCTGGGAGAGCTTTCCAATGGTATGTTGTGCATCGAGTAACTCCTTACGGATCAAAAGTTAAGGGCACCGGAGCGACAGAGGCCTGGTCCCAAGCCTCACGCCCTCGATTTGTGGGCCTAGCCTCTACGTGAAGCGAAGTTGTCTTGCCCAAGGTACCGTGGGATTCGATAATAGAAATGTGATAGATTAGGTTGTCGTCCTTTTCGCTGCTCACGACGTATGATCCGGGACGAACAAACATCGCAAAAGAAGAAAAGTATCCAGAAACTGATGAAAATGTTCAATTTTAGGCTCTGAAAATAGGCTCAGTAGAGCAGGCTGGGTACCCTCGTCGTAGAGCCCTCAGAGAGATTTCCAACGATATGCTGTGCGCCGCATAACTCCTTACGGATCAATAGTTATGGGCACCGGAGCGACGAAGACCGGGTCCCAAAACCTACGGCCTCGGTTTGCAGGCCCAGCCTCTACATGAAGTTAAGTTGTCTTGCCCAAGGTGCCATGGGATTCGGTAATAGAAATGTGGTGGATTAGGTTGTCGTCCTTTTCGCGGCTCACGACATATTATCCGGGACGAGAAAACAGCGTAAAAAAAGAAAAGTGTCCTGAAACTGATGAAAACGTTCAATTTTGGGCTACGAAAACTGGCGCAATAGAGCAGACTTGCTGCCCCCGTCGTAGAGCTCTTGGAAAGCTTTCCAATGGTATACTGTGCACCCTGTAACTCCTTACGGATCAAAAGTTAAGGGCACCAGAGTGATGGAGACCTGGACCCAAGCCCTACGGCCTCGGTTTGCGGGCCCAGCCTCTACGTGAAGTGAAGTAGTCTTGCCCAAGGTACCGTGGGATTCGGTCATAGAAATGAGATGGATTTAGTTGTCATTCTTTTCGCGGCTCACGACATACGATCCGGGATGAAAAAATTGCGCAAAAAAGAAACGTGTCCCGAAAATGATAAAAATGTTAGATTTTGGGCTCCGAAAACAGGCGCAGCCGAGCAAGCTTTCTGTCCCCGTCGAAGAGCTCATGGAGAGCTTTCCAACTGTATGCTGTGCGCCGCGTAACTTCTTACGAATCAAAAGTTATGGGCCCCGGGGCGATGGAGACCTGGTCACAAGCCCCCCGACCTCGGTTAGCGGGCCCAGCCTCTACTTGAGGCGAAGTTGTCTTGCCCAAGGTGCCGTGGGATTCGGTAATAGAAATGTCGTGGATTAAGTTGTCGTCCTTTTTGCGGCTCACGATGTACGATCCGGGACGGAAAAACATTGCAAAAAAGAAAAGTGTCCCAAAACTGATAAAAACGTTTGATTTTAGGCTCCGAAAACTAGCGCAGTCGAGCAAGCTCGTTGCCCCTGTCATAGAGTTCTCGGAGAGCTTTTCAACCATATGCTGTGCGTCGCGTAATTCCATACGAATCAAAAGTTGTGGGCACCGGAGCGACGGAGACCTGGTCCTAAGCCCCACGCCCTCAGTTTGCGGGACAAGCCTCTACGTGAGGCGAAGTTGTCTTGCCCAAGGTCCAGTGAGATTCGGTAATAGAAATGTGATGTATTAGGTTATCGTCCTTTTCGAGGCTTACGACGTACGATCCGGGATCGCACAACTCCCTACAGATCAAAATTTATGGGCACCAGAGCGACGGAGACCGGGTCCTAAGCTTGTTGACCTCGGTTTGTGGGCCCAGCCTCTACGTGAGGCAAAGTTGTCTTGCCCAAGGTTCCGTGGGATTCGGTAATAGAAATGTGATAGATGTCGTCCTTTTCACAGTTTACGACGTACGATTTGGGATGAAAAAAAAGCATAAAAGAAGAAAAGTGTTCTGAAACTCATGAAAATGTTCAATTTTGGGCTCCAAAAACTGGCACAGCCAAGCAGGCTTGAAGCCCCAGACGTAGAGCTCTCGGAGAGCTTTCAAACAGTATGTTGTGCGCCGTGTAACTCCTTACAGATCAAAAGTTACGGGCACCGGAGCGATAGAGACCTGTTCCCAAATCCCATGACTTCGGTTTGCAGGCCCAGCCTCTACGTGATGGATTAGGTTGTCGTCCTTTTCGCGGCTTAGGACATACGATCCAGAACTGAAAAACAGCGCAAAAGAAGAAAAATGTTCCAAAATAGATAAAAATGTTCGATTTTGGGCTCCGAAAACTTGCGCAGCCGAGCAGGCCTACTGCCCCCGTCGTAGAGTTCTTGGAGAGCTTTCTAACGGTATGTTGTGCGCCGCGTAACTCCTTACGGATCAAAAGTTATGGGCACTAGAACAACGGAGATATGGTCCAAAGCCCCATGCCCTCGGTTTGCGGGCCCAGCCTCTGCGTGAAGTAAAGTTGTCTTGCCTAAGGTGTAGTGGGATTCGATAATAGAAATGTGATGGATTAGGTTGTCATGCTTTTCGCGACTTACGATATACGATCCGGGATAGAAAAATAGTGTAAAAGAAGAAAAGTGTACCGAAACTAAAGAAAATGTTTGATTTTGGTCTCTAAAAATAGGCACAGCCGAGTAGGCCTGATGCGCCCATCGTAGAGCTCTCGGAGAGCTTTCCAACGGTATATTGTGTGCCGTGTAACTTCTTACGGATCAAAAGTTATAGGCACCGGAGCGATAGAGACTGGGTCCCAAGACCCATGGTCTCGGTTTGCGGGCCCAGCCTCTACGTGAACTGAAGTTTTCTAGCCCAAGGTTCCGTGGGATTCGGTAATAGAAATGAGATGGATTAGATTGTTGTCCTTTTCGTGGCTCATGACGTGCTATCCGCAACGAAAAAATAGCGCAAAAAAGAAAAGTGTCCCAAAACTGATGAAAACGTTCAATTTTGGGCTCTGAAAATAGGCGTAGCTGAGCAGGCTTGCTGCCCCCGTCGAAGAGCTCTTAGAGAGCTTTCCAACGGTTTGTTATGCGCCGCGTAACTCCTTACGGATCAAAAGCTATAGGCACCGGAGCGACGGAGACCTGGTCACAAGTCCCACGCCCTCGATTTGCGGGCCCAGCCTCTACTTTAGGCGAAGTTGTCTTGTCCAAGGTGCCATGGGATTCGATAACAGAAATAGGATGGATTATGTTGTAGTCCTTTATGCGGCTCACGATGTTCGATCCGGGACAGAAAAAATAGCGTAAAAGAAGAAAAGTGTCCCAAAACTGAATAAAAAGTTTGATTTTGGGCTCTGAAAATAGGCGCAGCACCTTGGTATGCTATGCGCCGCGTCGTTGAGCTCTCGGAGAGCTTTCCAACGGTATGCTGTACGCCGCGTAACTCCTTACGGATCAAAAGTTAGGGGCACCGGAGCGACTGAGACGTGGTCCCAAGCCCCACTGCCTCGATTTTTGGGCCCAGCCTCTACGTGAAGTGAAGTTGTCTAGCCCAAGGTGCCATGGGATTCGATAATAGAAATGTGATGGATTATGTTGTCGTCCTTTTCATGGCTCACAACTTATGATACGGGGCGAAAAAACAGCGCAGAAAAGAAAAGTATCCCGAAATTGATGAAAACGTTCGATTTTGATCTCTGAAAACTAGCACAGCTGAGTAGGCTTGCTGCCTCTGTCGTAGAGCTCTCGGAGAGCTTTCTAACGGTATGTTGTGCGCCTCGCAACTCTTTACGAATCAAAAGTTATGGGCAGCGGAGCGACGGAGACCTGGTCCCAAGCCCCACGCACTCGGTTTGCGGGCCCAGCCTCTACGTGAAATGAAGTTGTGTTGCCCAAGGTGTTGTGGGATTCAGTAATAGAAATGAGATGGATTAAGTTCTCATCCTTTTCACGGTTCACGACGTACGATCCTGGACCAAAAAATAGCGCAAAAGAAGAAAAGTGTCCTGAAACTGATGAAAATGTTCAATTTTGTTCACCAGAAATAGGCGCAGTCGAGCAAGCATGCTACACCCATCGTAGAGCTCTTGGAGAGTTTTCCAACGGTATGTTGTGCGCCACGTAACTCCTTACAGATCAAAAGTTATGGGCACTAGAGCAACGGAGACCTGGTCTGAAGCCCCACGGCCTCGGTTTGTGGGCCTATCCTCTATGTGAAGCGAAGTTGTTTTGCCCAAGGTGCTGTGGGATTCGGTAATAGAAATGTGACAGATTAGGTTGTCATCCTTTTCGCGACTCACGACGTACGATCCGGGATGGAAAAACAGAGCAAAAGAAGAAAAGTGTTCTAAAACTGATGAAAACGTTTGATTTTTGGCTTTGAAAACTATCGCAGCCTAGCAGGCTTGTTGCCCCCGTCGTAGAGCTCTCAAAGAGCTTTCCAACGATATGTTGTGCGCCGCGTAACTCCTCATGGATCAAAATTTATGTGCACCGGAGCGACAAAGACCTGGTCCCATACCCCATGCCCTCGGTTTGCGAGCCCAGCCTCTATGTGAGGTGAAGTTGTTTTGCCCAAGATGTCGTAAGATTCGGTAATAGAAATGTGATGGATTAGGTTGTCGTCCTTTTCACGGCTCACGACGCACGATTCGGGATAAAAAAACATCGCAAAATGAGAAAAGTATCCCGAAACTGATGAAAACATTTGATTTTGGCCACTGAAAACTTTCACAACCAAGTAGGCATATTGGCCGCTTCGAAGAGCTCTTGGAGAGTTTTCCAACGGTATGCTGTGCGACGCGTAACTCCTTACGGATCAAAATTTATGGGCATCGGAGTGACAGAGACCTGGTCCCAAGCCTTACGCCCTCGGTTTGCGAGCCCAGTCTCTACGTGAGGCGAAGTTGTCTTGCCCAAGGTGCTGGGTGATTGGGTAATAGAAATGTGATGGATTAGGTTGTCATCCTTTTCGCCGCTCACGACGTACGATCCAGGATGAAAAAACAGCCTAAAAGTAGAAAAGTGTCCTGAAACTGATGAAACGTTCGATTTTAGGCTCCGAAAACTTGCGCAACAAAGTAAGCTTGTTGCCCCCGAGGAAGAAGTCTTGAAGAGCTTTCTAATTGTATGTTGTGCGCCGTGTAACTCCTTACGGATAAAAAGTTATGGGCACCGGAGCGACGGAGACTTGGTAACAAGCCCCATGCCCTCGGTTTGTGGGCCCAGCCTTTACGTGACGTGAATTTGTATTGCCCAAGGTGCCGTGGGCTTCGATAATAGAAATGTAACGGATTAGGTTGTCGTCCTTTTCACGGCTAATGACGTACGATCCGGAACCGAAAAACAGCGCAAAAGAAGAAAAGTGTCATGAAACTTATGAAAATGTTCAATTTTGGGCTACGAAAATAGGCGCAACTGAGCAGGATTGCTACGCCCCTCGTACAACTCTCGAAGAGCTTTCCAATGGTATGCTGTGCACTACGTAACTCCTTACGGATCATAAGTTATGGGCACCAGAGCGACAGAGACCTGATCCCAAGCCCCACGGCCTCGGTTTACTGGCCCAGCCTCTACGTGAAGTGAAGTTCTCTTGCCCAAGGTGCTGTGGGATTTGGGAATAGAAATGTGATAGATTAGGTTGTCATCCTTTTCGTGGCTCACGACATACGATACGGGACAGAAAAATAGAGCAAAAAAGAAAAGTGTCCGGAAATTGATGAAAACGTTCAATTATGGGCTATGAAAACTAGCGCAGCCAAGCAAGCTTGCTGCCTTCGTCAAAGAGCTCTTGGAGAGCTTTCCAACGGTACGCTATGCGCCGCGCAACTCCTTACAGATCAAAAGTTAAGGGAACCGAAGCGACAGAGACCTGGTCCCAAGCCCCATGGCCTGGGTTTGCGGGCCTAGCCTCTACGTGAAGCGTAGTTGTCTTGCCCAAGGTACCGTGGGATTCGGTAATAGAAATGTGATGGATTAAGTTGTCGTCCTATTTGCGGCTCACGACGTACGATCCGAAATGAAAAAACAGCATAAAAGAAGAAAAATGTCCTGAAACTGATGAAAACGTTCGATTTTAGGCTCCAAAAACTTACGCAGCCTAGCAGGCTTTCTGCCCCCGTCGAAGAGCTCTTGGAGAGATTTCCAACTGTATGTTGTGCACCGTGTAACTTCTTACGGATCAAAAGTTATGGGCACTGGAGCGACGGAGACCTGGTCACAAACCCCACACCATCAATTTGCGGGCCCAGCCTCTACGTGAGGCGAAGTTGTGTTGCCCAAGGTGTTGTGGGATTGGGTTATAGAAATGTGATGGATTAGGTTGTCGTCCTTTTTGCGGCTCATGACATATGATTTGGGACGAAAAAATAGCGCAAAAGAAGAAAAGTGTCCTGAAACTGATGAAAACGTTCGATTTTGTTCTTCGAAAATAGGCGCAACTGGGCAGAATTGCTGCCCCCATCGTAGAGCTTTCCAACGATATGCTGTGCGCCACGTAACTCCTTACAGATCAAAAGTTATGGGCACTTAGTCCCAAGCCCCACGACCTCAATTTACGGGCCCAACCTCTACGTGAAGGGAAGTTGTCATGCCCAAGTGCCATGGGATTCGGTAATAGAAATGTGATAGATTAGGTTGTCGTCCTTTTCGCGGTTCACGACGTACGATACAGGATAGAAAAATATCGCAAAAAAAAAGTGTCCCGAAATTGATAAAAACGTTCAATTTTGGGCTCCAAAAACTAGCGCAGTAGTGCAGGCTTGCTGCCCCCGTCGTAGAGCTCCCGAAGAGCTTTCCAACGGTATGTTGTACACCGCATAACTCCTTACGGATCAAAAGTTATGAGCACCTGAGCGACGGATACCTGGTCACAAGCCCCACGCCCTAGGTTTGCGGGCCCAGCCTCAACGTGAAGCGAAGTTGTCTTGCCCAAGGTGCCGTGGGATTCTGTAATAGAAATGTGATGGATTAGGTTGTCATCCTTTTCGCGGCAAACAACGTATGATCCGGGATGGAAAAACAGCGCAAAAGAAGAAAAGTGTCCCGAAACTGATGAAAATGTTCGATTTTGGGGTCTAAAAACTTGCGCAGCCAAGTATGCTTGCTGCCCCCGTCGAAGAGATCTTGCAGAGCTTTCAAACGGTATGCTGTGCGCCGCGTAACTCCTTACAGATCAAAAGTTATGGGCACCCGAGCGACGGAGACTTGGTCCCAAGCCCCATGGCCTCAGTTTGCGGGCCCAGCCTCTACAGGAACCAAAGTTGTCTTGCCCAAGGTGCCATGAGATTCGGTAATAAAAATGTGAGGATTAGGTTGTCAGCCTTTTAGTGGCTCACGATGTACGATACGGGATGAAAAAATAGCGCAAAAAAGAAAAGTGCCCCAAAATTGATGAAAACGTTCAATTTTAGTCTCTAAAAACTAAGGCAGCTGAGCAGGCTTGCTACTCCCATCGCAGAGTTCTCGGAGAGCTTTCCAACTCTTTGTTGTGCGCCGCGTAACTCCTTACGGATCAAAAGTTATGGGCACCGGAGCAACGGAGACCTGGTCCCAAGTCCAATGCCCTTGGTTTGCGGGCCCAGTCTCTACGTGAAGAGACGTTGTCTTGGTCATGGAGCTGTGGGATTCGATAAAAGAAATGTGATGGATCAGGTTGTCATCCTTTTCGCGGCTCAAGACGTACGATCCGGGATGGAAAATCTGCGCAAAAGAAGAATGGTGTCCCGAAACTGATGAAAACGTTCAATTTTGGGGTCTGAAAACTTGCGCAGCCGAGTATGCTTGCTGCCCCCATCGAAGAGCTCTTGCAGAGCTTTCAAACGGTATACTGTGCGCCGCGTAACTCCTTACATATCAAAAGTTATGGGCACTGGAGCGACGAAAACCTGGTCCCAAGCCCCATGGCCTCGGTTTGCGGGCCCATCCTCTACAGGAACCAAAGTTGTCTTGCCCAAGGTGCCATGGGATTCGGTAATAGAAATATGAGGATTAGGTTGTCGGCCTTTTAGCGGCTCACGACGTACGATATGGGATGAAAAAACAGCGCAAAAAAGAAAAGTGTCCCGAAATTGAAGAAAAAGTTTAATTTTAGTCTCTGAAAACTAGGGTAGCCGAGCAGGCATGCTACTCCCATCGTAGAGCTCTCGGAGAGCTTTCCAACGGTATGTTGTGCACCACGCAACTCCTTACGAATCAAAAGTTTTGGGCACCTGAGCGACGGAGACTTTGTCACAAGCCCCACACCCTCGGTTTGCGGGCCCAACCACTACGTGAAGCGAAGTTGTCTTGCCCAAGGTGGCATGGGATTCGGTAATAGAAATGTGATGGATTAGGTTATCGTCCTTTTCGCGATTCACGACGTACGATCCGGGACTGAAAAAACAGCGCAAAAAAGAAAAGTGTCCCAAAAATGATGAAAATGTTTGATTTTTGGCTCAGAAAACTAGCGCAGTCGAGCAGGCTTGCCGCCCCTGTCGGAGAGCTGTCGGATAGCTTTCCAACGGTATGCTTTGCGCCGCGCAACTCCTTACGGATCAAAAGTTATAGGCACCGGAGCGACGGAGACCTGGCCCCAAGCCCTACGCCCTCGGTTTGCTGGCCCAGCCTCTACTTGAGGCGAAGTTGTGTTGCCCAAGATGTCGTGGGATTCGGTAATAGAAATGTGATGGATTAGGTTGTCTTCCTTTTCGCGGCTTACGACGTACGATCCGAGATAAAAAAAAATAGCGCAAAAGAAGAAAAATGTCACTATATTGATGAAAACGTTCAATTTTGGGCTCCAAAAATTGCCGCAGCAAACCAAGCTTGCTGCCCCTGTCGTAGAGCTCCCGGAGAGCTTTCTAACGGTATGCTGTGCCTTGTGTAACTACTTACGGATCAAAAGTTAAGGGCACCGAAGCGATGGAGAACTGGTCCCAAGCCCCACGGCCTCGATTTACGGGCCCAGCCTCTACGTGAAGTGAAGTTGTCTTCCCCAAGGTGTTGTGGGATTCAGTAATTAAAATGTGATAGATTAGGATGTCGTCCTTTTCGCGACTCACGACGTACGATCCGGGACGAAAAAGTAGAGAAAAAGAAGAAAAGTGTTCTAAAACAGATGAAAGCGTTCAATTTTGGGCTCTAAAAACTAGCGCAGTCGAGCAGGCTTGTTGCCACAGTCGTAGAGCTCTCGGAGAGCTTTCCAAAAGTATGTTGTACGACGCGTAACTCCGTACGGATCAAAAGTTATGGGCACCTGAGCGACGGAGACTTGGTCCCAAGCCCCATGGCCTCGATTTGCGGGCCCATCCTCTACGTGAAGCAAAGTTGTCTTGCCCAAGGTGCTGTGGGATTCGGTAATAGAAATGTGATGGATTACGTTGTCGTCTTTTTTGTGGCTCACGAGGTACGATACGGGACAAAAAAATAGCGCAAAAGAAGAAAAGTATCCCGAAACTGATGAAAATGTTTGATTTTGGACTCCGAAAACTTGCGCAACCAAGCATGCTTGCTGCCCTCGTTGAAGGGCTCTTGGAGAGCTTTCCAGTGGTATGATGTGCACCTCGTAACTCCTTACATATCAAAAGTCAAGGACATTGGAGCGACGGAGACCAAGTCACAAGCCCCACGCCCTCGGTTTGCGGGCCTAGCCTCTACTTGAAGAAAAGTTCTCTTGCTCAAGGTGCCATGGGATTCGATAATATAAATGGAATGGATTAGGTTGTTGTCCTTTTCGTGGCTCACAACATACGATACGAGACTGAAAAACAGCACAAAAGAAGAAAAGTGTCTTGAAGCTAATGAAAATGTTTAATTTTGGGCTCCGAAATCTAGTGCAGCTGAGCAGCCTTGCTGCCCTTGTCGAAGTGCTCTTGGAGAGCTTTCCAACGATATGCTGTGCGCTGCGTAACTCCTTACAGATCAAAAATTAGGGGCACCGAAGCGACAGAGACGAGGTCCCAAGCCCCACGGCCTCGGTTTGCAGGCCTAGCCTCTACGTGAGGTGAAGTTGTGTTGCCCAAGGTATCGTGTGATTCTATAATAGATATGTGACGGATTAGGTTATCGTCCTTTTCGCGGCTCACGACGTACGATCCGAGATAAAAAAATAACGCAAAAGAAGAAAAGTGTCCCGAAACTGATGAAAATGTTGAATTTTGGGCTTCGAAAATAGGTGCATTCTAGCACGCTTGCTACCCCCGGTGTAGAGCTCTCGGAGAGCTTTCCAACAGTATGCTGTGCGCCGCGTAACTCCATACGGATCAGAAGTTATGGGCACCGGAGTGACGGAGACCTGATCCCAATCCCCACGCCCTCGGTTTGTGTGCCCAGCCTCTACGTGAAGCGAAGTTGTCTTGCCCAAGTTGCCATGCGATTTGGTAATAGAAATGTGACGGATTAGGTTGTCATCCTTTTCACAACTCACGACGCATGATCCGGGACTGAAAAACTGAGCAAAAGAAGAAAAGTGTCCTGAAACTGATGAAAACGTTCGATTTTGGGCTTCGAAAACTAGCGTAATCGAGCAGGCTAGAAGCCCCTATCATAGAGCTCTTAGAGAGCTTTCCAATGGTATGCTGTGCGCCGTATAACTCCTTACGGATCAAAAGTTATGGGCACCGGAGTGACGGAGACCTTTTCACAGGCCCCACGCCCTCGGTTTGCAAGCCCAGCCTATATGTGAACCGAAGTTGTCTTGCCCAAGGTGCCGTGGGATTCGAAGTAGAAATGTGATGGATTAGGTTATTGTCCTTTTTGCGGCTCACGACGTACGATCTGAGATGAAAAAATAGCACAACAGAAGAAAAGTGTCCCGAGACTGATAAAAATGTTTGATTTTGGGCTCCAAAAACTAGCGCAACCGAGCAGGCTTGTTTTCCCCATCGAAGAGCTCTTGGAAAGCTTTCCAACGGTTTGCTGTGTGGCGCGTAACTCCTTACGGATCAAAAGTTATGGACACCGGAGCGACGGAGGCTTGGTCTTAAGCCCTACGCCCTCGGTTTGTGGGCCCAGCCTCTACGTGAGGCGAAGTTGTCTTGTCCAAGATGCCTTGGGATTTGGTAATAGAAATGTGATAGATTTCGTTGTCATCCTTTCTGCGGCTCACGACGTACGATTCGGGACCGAAAGATATCACAAAAGAAGAAAGGTGTCCCGAAATTGATGAAAATGCTCGATTGCGGGCACCAAAAACAGGTGCAGCTGAGTAGGCTTGTTGCCCCCGTCGTAGAGCTCTCGGAGTATTTTCTAACGGTATGTTGTGAGCTGCGTAACTCGTTACGGATCAGAAGTTATGGGCACCGGAGCGACAGAGAACTGGTCCCAAGCCCCACGCCCTCTGTGTGCGGGCCCAGCCTCTACGTGAAGCGAAGTTGTCTTGCCCAAGGTGCCGTGGGATTCAATAATTGAAATGTGATGGATTAGGTTGTCGACCATTTCGTGGCTCACGACATACGATCCGGGATGGAAAAACAGCGCAAACCAAGAAAAGTATCCCGAAACTGATAAAAATGTTCGATTTTGGGCTCCGAAAATAGGAGCTGCTGAGTAGGCTTGCTGCCCCCATTGTAGAGCTCTCGGAAAGCTTTCCAACGGTATGCTATGTGCCGCGTAACTCTTTACGAATCAAAATTTATGGGCACCGGAGCGACGGAGACATGGTCCTAAGCCCGACCCCCTCGGTTTGCTGGCCCAGCCTCTACGTGAAGCGAAGTTGTATTCCTCAATGTGTCATGGGATTCGATAATAGAAATGTGAAGGTTTAGGTTGTCGTCCTTTTAGCAGCTCACGACGTACAATCCGGGACGAAAAAATAGCACAAAACTAGTTAAGTATCCTGAAACTGATGAAAATGTTCAATTTTGGGCTCCAAAAATAAGTGCAGTCGAGCAGGCTTGCTGGCCACGTCATAGAGCTCTCGAAGAGCTTACCAACGGTATGTTGTGCACCACATAACTCCTTATGGATCAAAAGTTATGGGCACCGAAGCGACAGAGACCTGGTCCAAAGCCCCACGCCCTCAGTTTGCGGGCCTAACCTCTACGTGAAGCGAAGTTTTCTTGCGTAAAGTGATGTGGGATTCGATAATAGAAATATGATGGATTAGGTTGTCATCGTTTTTGCGGCTCACGACGTACGATACAGGACGGAAGAACAATGAAAAAGAAGAAAAATGTCCCGAAACTAGGCACAGCCGAGTAGGCTTGCTGCCCCCGACGTAAAGCTCTCAAAGAGCTTTCCAACGGTATGCTGTGCGCCGCATAACTCCTTACGGATCAAAAGTTATGGGCACGAGAGCGACGGAGACATGGTCCCAAGCACGACGCCCTCGGTTTGCAGGCCCAGCCTCTACGTGAAACGAAGTTGTCTTTACCAATGTGCCATGAGATTCGATAATAGAAATGTGATGGATTAGGTTGTTGTCCTTTTCGTGGCTCACGACGTACGATTCGGGACGAAAAAATAGCGCAAAACATGAAAAGTATTCAGAAACTGATAAAAAATGTTCAATTTTGGGCTCCGAAAATTGGCGCAACCGAGCAGGCTTGCTGTCCCCATCGTAGAGCTCTAGGAGAGCTTTCCAACGGTATGTTGTACCCCACGTAACTCTTTATGAATCAAAAGTTATGGGCACCGGAGCGACGGAGACCTGGTCCCAAGCCCCACTCCTTCGGTTTGCGGGCCCAGCCTCTACGTGAAGCGAGGTTTTCTTGCCCAAGGTGTCGTGGGATTCAATAATAAAAATATGATGGCTTAGGTTGTCGTCATTTTCGCGGCTCACGACATACAATCCGGGACGGAAAAACAACGCAAAATAGGAAAAGTGTCCCAAAACAAATGAAAACGTTCAATTTTGGGGTCCGAAAATAGGGGCAGCCGAGTAGGCTTACTGCCCCCGTCGTAGAGCTCTCGGAGAGCTTTCCAACGGTATGTTGTGCGCCGCGTAACTCCTTATAGATAAAAAGTAACGGGCACCGGAGCGATGGAGACCTGGTCCCAAGCCCAACGCCCTTGGTTTGTTGGCCCAGCTTGTACGTCAAGTGAATTTGTCTTGCCCAAGGTGCCATGGGATTCAGTAATAGAAATATGATGAATTAGGTTGCCGTCCTTTTCGCGCTTCACGACGTACGATCCGGGATGGAAAAACAACGCAAAAAATGAAAATTATCCCGAAACTGATGAGAACGTTTGGTTTTGGGTCCAAAAATAGGCGCATCCGAGCAGGCTTTATGCCCCAGTTGTAGAGCTCTTAGAGAGCTTTCCAACGGTATGCTGTGAGCCATGTAACTCCTTACGGATCAAAAGTTAGTGGCATCGGAGCGACGGAGACAAGGTCCCAAGCCCGACGCCCTCAGTTTGTGAGCCCAGCCTCTATGTGAAGTGAAGTTGTCTTGCCCAAAGTGCCGTGGGATTCGATAATAGAAATATGATGGATTAGGTTGCCATCCGTTTTGCGGCTCACGACGTACGATCCGGGATGGGAAAACAATGCAAACCAAGAAAAGTGTCCCGATACTAATGAAAACGTTTGATTTTAGGCTCCGAAAATAGGCGCAGCTGAGTAGGCTTGCTAACCCTGTTGTAGAGCTCTCGGAGAGCTTTCCAATGGTATGTTGTACGTCGCGTAACTCCATACGGATCAAAAGTTATGGGCACCGGAGCGACGGAGACATGTTCCCAAGCCCGACCCCCTCGATTTGCTGGCCTGTGAGGCTCGACCTCGATTTACGTGCGATACCTCATTTCATGTGCCCTAACCTAGATTTGCGTGCTTTGACCTAGGTTTAAGAATTATGTTTCGTTTTGTGTGCCTTGCAATGAATTACGTGCATTCACTTAGGGTTGCGTGCATTTATTTGAGAAACGTGCATTCGTCTCGTAGTTCGTGCCCTACCTCGTAGTGCGTGCCCTAGACCTAGAAAAGCGTGCCCTCACGCTAATCAAGAAAGCATCTTACACAAAGTACTAGGTCACTAATTAATCCTACAAATCCCACTAACTAATATTAAATTACTAATTCAACCCACTAGAAGACGAAATTGCACCAAAAGCTAGACATTCTTATTCTTTATTCCTTATTCTTTTGCACTTTCTAAACAAACAATTAAATCATACTCAAAAGATAACAAAGATTCAGCATTTAGCCTTGGCCGACCATGTAGGAGCATGTGATCAAGCTTTGCAATTTCAAAGTTCATGCTTAGACAAGTTATGACACAATGCATAAAAAATTAGCTCAAAACCATCCTAAAAACTCCAAATCTCGACACAAGCTCCTTGCCCATGCTAGGATGATTCAAATTGTGCTTCTTGAAGACACAAATTCTGAAATTTACAAGCTCAAGGCTGACATATGCTTCAAACTTTGCAAAGCTTTTATTTTTTTTTCTTCATTTTCTCTCATTTCCTCTCATTCTTCTCTCTCCCTCTCATTCTTCTCTCTCTCTCGGCCTTGGCTGAGTTTCTACACTCCATAGCTTATCTTCATCACAACATGGTTCATCAAAGCATGCAAGAAGCTAGGGAGCTCGACTAAGCAAGCTAGGTTGCAAGAAACACACATGGAAGCTCTTTGAACCTCCATTTCGGCTTAGGTGAGTTTGCTAGCTTCCATTTCTTTTCTTCTTGTTCTAACCACATGCACCTACTAAGAACTTGGTTACTAAGCCAGGAAATTTGAGAAAATCGAGTGGTGTCTCGGCTATGCAAGGAAAAGAATCAATCTTGTGCAACCATCAAGAGTCTTGTGCATCTTCTTGTTGTTTTGGTAAGGTGAGGGCTAAACTTCTTGAAAATCTTTCAAAAAACCACATACATGCCCTTAAATGTCTATCTTTACTTCTGTACTTGAGATATATGTGTGTTCATGAGCTTTTATAAACATGCATGGCAAGATTCTTGGCTAGAATGTGATGATAGATGAAATCGGGTATGTGACAGCCTTCTGCCTTATTGGTGCGAGGTGATTTTGACTAGGCAAATGATGTTGAAAATGAGTAAAAATCGGTAGGTAACTAGTTTTTCCAGTTCTGAACACTTTTCCCAGAAATAGACCAAAGCTAATTTGGACTCTAAGGTCCTCAAAATGGCAAATCATTAAAATGTGTCCAAATCTGGAAAGTCTGGAAAAATGAAGCAGGTTTTGGCAGATTCACTGACCTTGTAGAATGAACAAATATTTACTTAGTAAATGACATCCAAAATGCATGAAATTTGGTGTTCTGCTAGATTTTTTAGTTCTGGACATTTTTTTCAGAAATGGACTAAGGCTAAATCTGACCCTAAGGCCCTAAAAAACGACAAGTATTGAAATGTGTGCAAATCTGGACAGTTTTGTGCAGTCTCACTGTTTTGGCTATAACTATTGAACCCGAACTCCAAATGATGCGAGGTTTGTTTCTGAATTTAGTTCACTTCTTAAGCTTTAATTTGACATCTTATTCACTGGAATTGGAGATTGTTTGCTTGTCTTAATGATTGTGAGAAAATAGTCCATTGCAGTGAGGGTTTCACTTAGTGATATGCTTAGAAAAATTATTGTAGCTTCTCTTGTTGTATTAAATGCTTGGGATTGTGGCATTGGGATGTTGTGTGGACTGTTTTGAATACTTGAGGGTGTTTGAATTAATCGATGCATGGCTTGAGTTTGATTTTGAGATGACTTGGGGCTTAATCGCACGGGTAAGCACAAATTGAAACCCTAGTGACTAGGTAAATTCACTAAGTGTTGATCCTATGAATATCGTGTTTAATTATATGTTTAGTAGGCTGCCCGTAGTTGCCCTTGTAGCCCTAAATGTGATTTTGATGATTACATGTTGACAAGTAGTCCTTTCTTGCACCCGGTCCCACGTAGATGTCGTTGCATGATGAATAATCTTGTTAATTGATTACATGAACTTTGAAATGAGTTATATGACTTGATTTACATGCGTTATATGGCTACCCGTTTAATGTTCATATAACTCCATATGCCTTTCAAGTGAAATTACTTGTCTTATCGTGCCTCGCTTGTTTACTTGTCAATGTGCAATCTTATGATTGCTCGGAGGTAATCTACTTTGTTGTCCTTCTAATGTGATATATTAAATGTCATAAATGTGCATTGCATACAAGGTTGCAACCTTTCATTCTGGCGTGGTAGCGTTCACGCATACCGGGCGGTATCGGGCTTGCCGGTGCAACTGTGACTACCATTGTCCAATTCCCTCTCTCCCTTGGGGGCTAGACTTCCTCGGAGAGTCGGGTCGTAGGATTTCGGGGTACATCCGGAGTACATCCATTTGGCGTGATAAGGGGATGATTTGAAGTCGGTCGCAGCAACTGATACTAACATGAGCTGAGAGCGAAAGCTCACCGTATCCTTTTCACTATGTGTATAAGTACTCTCGCTTGTTTCCTAGAGGACCTCGGGGAGGAAAGACGGGTAATTGTGTTCCTTTACTTTTATATTATGTTATGTACTTACTTGTGATATATTCATGCTTGCAAAAAGGGTTTTCATAAGTTAAACCGGAAAATGAGTTTCAAACCTATTTCTCGTTCCCCCTCGCTGAGTTTATAAGGACTCACCCTCTTTTATCATCTCAGGTGAAGAAGACCAAGAACAGGTACCCGAGGATGACGTGCCAAATGATGACTTCTTGGAATGAATGCTTGCCCTACGTGCCTTACGTGACTATGGCCATTTTGTGAACAATATGTTGTTTGAAGACTATTTCTTTTATGTTGCTTGTTGATGTAATGTAAAAGACCCCCGTTGTAATTTGGGGTCTAATTTTGGCTTGTACTGATAATAACTAGATAGACACTACTATGGTCGTTTTGCTGTCGTTACTGGCTAGTATCTATCATAGGATTATGAAGTATCATGTAAGGACTAAGTAAAATGAACCTATCCAATCTTAAGCAGGTACTCATTGTTAAGCTAAGATCAACATGTACTTTTGTAATGAGGATTAACAAACAAACGAGACATAGTGTCATGCTAGGTTATTAATCAAACGAGACTTCAAGATAACTAGTAGGCGTTTAAATTGATGGTAAATAGTAATCTTAGTTGGAAATAAAATTTGAGGCGTTTAGAGAACTAGGTCAAACTAAAGAGCCCAATTACAGCCGTTATGCTACCGGTTTTCCAGAAGAATTGTGAAGTCTAGGCTAAACGTTAAGTGTTAAACTTTCATGAACGATTAAGTACGAGATATAACTTGAATGTTTAGATCACACCCTAGTCTAACCTTTATAGGTCGGGTTGGGGCGTGACACCTTATAGAAGAAGAATGGTATCAGAGCTTAGATTGCTTAAGCCGGGTTTAACTCTCGGACCATTGGTAGAACCCTAAGGTAATTATGATGACTTGTCTATATGTTATTGTGTGATAACATTAAATGTGCCTTCTATGTTCTATGTGCTTACGTGATTAACATGTCTTAATTGTTTCTAGAATTGTGTATCTACATTATGTTCCATATCTTATGCATTAAATTCTTGTCTTGTCGTATTCCAATAAATCGTGCATCGTAATCTGTGCCTATAGATGGCTGGCCCTAGTACCTGCACTACTAATAGGAGCGGTAAACCCTAAGATACCGGAGATGCTTATCAAACTAATCCCGGCATAGCTATGTTTAACATGATGGCAAACGCCATGGATCGCGTGTCACGAGTGATGGAACGTCAAGATGCACGTGAAGCAAACAACAACAACAACATGAATGATAGTAACCTTGGGAGACATAGCAGAATGATGAAGTTCCTTGACTTTCGCCCGTCCAAATTCCACGGGGAAGCTGATAATGAGAAAGCAAAGGCTTGGCTGTCTGAGATCGAGAGGATTTTCAGGCCACTTGATTATACTGATGAAGAAAAGGTGGAGTTTGCTGTGTTTCTGTTGTACGGGGATGCTGAGCATTGGTGGCACACTATGGAGACACTGGGGAAAACTGATCATACACCTCGCTTGTGGGGTAATTTCGTTAAGGCATTCAAGGAGAAATATGTACCTGCAGTTTCCAGGCAGAGGCGGATTAAGGAATTCATGCACTTGAACCAGGGTAACATGATGGTGGCCCAGTACGAGGCTCGTTTTGACCGGCTATCCCACTATGCTCAATACATGGTCAGTACCCCTAAGGTGAAGATGTGGAAATTTACGACTGGATTGAGGCCAGACATTCAGGACCAGTTGGCTTCGCATGACTTCGATACCTATTCTGCTTTTTTTGCTGCTGCTTCCCGAGTTAAGAAGAGGAAACTTGATAGAGCCGGTTCGAGTCAGCCAAACAAGAAACCATACCAGCCTTCATGTCAATAGAGGAAATTCTAGAGCCAGGGGCGTAGTCAGGGCCAAAGCCATAACAGACCAGTGAATAACCGTGGCCCGACTAAAGCGCCATCAGCCTCTTCCACCCACGAATCCACAGGTAGTTCATCTGCTACTCAGTCTATCAACTGTTCTTATTGTGACAAGAAGGGGCATACCAAGGCCCAATGCTGGAAGAAGTCAGGACGTTGTATGCGGTGTGGCAGTGATCAGCATCAGATCAAGGATTGCCCTAAATGTCAAGCGGGACAGAATCAGGTTAAACCAGCTGGTAGAGGCAAGACTCCAATTCCTAGAGTTCAGGCTCGAGCTTATGCTATTGAGTGCGAGGAGCTTCCAGAGGAGACCGCTGTTGTTGAAGGTACATTCTTCATACTGAATCAACCTGTTAGGGTACTAATTGATCCGGGTGCTACTCATTCATTTATTACTCCCTTATGTGTGCAACGTGTGAAACTACAAGTTGTATGTTTGCCTTACGAAGTAGAAGTTGGTACTCTGATGGGTTCTAAACTTGTTACTAGCTCAGCTTGTAAAGCATGTAAAATCCAAATTAAGGATAGGGAATTCTCAGCCAATCTTATCGTATTACCTTTTCGAGACTATGAGGTCATTATAGGGATGGACTGGTTGGCAAAGCATCATGCCCAACTAGATTGCCGGACGAAGATTGTAACTTTCCAGGTACCTGGTCAACCAATATTGGAGGTAATGGGTCGAAGAGATTTCACCGGGAGTTCTATCATTTCATCTACGAAAGCAGTGAAGTCTTTAAGAAAAGGGTATAGTGGATACATAGCTTACCTCATCAACAAGCCGTCGGACAAAGCTAATTTGGAGGAGATGCCAGTGATCAAAGACTATGCGGATGTGTTTCCAGAAGAATTGCCCGGTTTATCCCCAAATCGGGAGATCGAGTTCATTATAGAGTTACTGCCTGGCACCCAGCCGATATCTAAAGCTCCCTATCGTATGGCACTAGCCGAGCTGCAAGAATTGAAGGACCAATTGCAAGGATTGTTAAAGAAAGGGTTTGTTTAGCCGAGCTCTTCTCCGTGAGGTGCACCAGTCCTATTTGTAAAGAATAAAGACGAAACGTTAAGGCTATGCATCGATTACCGAGGATTGAACCAAGTGACTGTCAAGAATAAATACCCACTTCCACTGATCGATGAGTTATTTGATCAACTTCAAGGAGCCAAAGTGTATTCGAAACTCGACTTGAGGCAAGGGTACTATCAGTTGTGGATAAAAAAGGAGGATGTGCCTAAAACGGCTTTCAGGACAAGATATGGGCATTATGAATATGTGGTGATGCCATTTGGACTAACCAATGCCCCTGCAGCTTTTATGGATTTGATGCACAGGGTGTTTCAACCCTACTTGGACCAATTTGTAGTGATCTTCATTGATGATATTTTGGTGTACTCGAAATCTGAGGCTGAGCATAAACAACATCTGCGATTGGTATTGCAGAAACTTCGAGAACATCAATTGTATGCAAAGTTTAGCAAGTACAAATTTTGGTTGTAGCAGATTGCATTTTTGGGGCATATCATATCCCAAGAAGGAATAGCAGTGGAACCAGCAAAGATAGAAGCGGTGATGTCTTGGAAGATACCGGAAAACGTTAGGAAGGTTCGGAGTTTTCTTGGTCTAGCCGGCTATTATCGGAGGTTCGTGAAGGATTTCTCAAAGATTGCAGGACCGCTTACAAAGCTCACTCAAAAGAAAACAAAGTTCGTGTAGGATGACAAGTATGAGAACAGCTTTCAAGAATTGAAGAAAAGATTGACTACGGCACCTGTTCTTGCATTGCCTGAAGGGAGTCAAGGTTTTGTAATCTATAGCGATGCTTCGAAGGAAGGATTGGGTTGTGTGTTGATGCAAAATGGTAGAGTGATTGCGTATGCTTCTAGGAAACCGAAGCCGTATGAATTGAACTACCCGACGCATGATTTGGAGTTAGCGGCTATTATGTTTGCACTCAAGAAATGGAGGCACTATCTGTGGGGTAACAAGTTCGAGGTGTTTATTGATCAGAAGAGCTTGAAATACTTGTTCTCACAAAAAGAGTTGAATATGAGGCAAAGGCGGTGGATGGAGCTTTTGGATGATTACAACTACACAATCAATTATGTTCCCGATAAAGCAAATGTAGTTGCAGATGCCTTAAGTAGGAAAGCGAGCATGGAAAAACTGGAAGTCAAGTTGCAGGAGTTGTTGGAGGAAGCCTTTTTATGGAAACCACAATTGACTCGGAAATGGTTACTTTTTTCCACTACACAAGTTCAATCGACCTTGTTGTCTGAATTACGAGAGGCTCAACAGAAGAACCAACAGTTTCAGAAGATTAAAGAAAGCAACACATATTTCAAGTTTCATGATGATGGTATTTGGAGGTTTAAGAATCGGATTTGCGTTCCTAATGAGCCAGAGTTGAAAAAGAAGATTCTTGAAGAAGCCCATAATTCAAGATACACTATTCACCCCAGCGGAACAAAGATGTACCGGGATTTGAAGCAATACTATTGGTGGAATAACATGAAGAGAGAGATCGCAGAGTTTGTGGCATGGTGTTTGACTTGCCAGAGAGTCAAAGCAGAACATCAACGACCAGCAGGTTTACTTCAGCCGTTGGAGATTCCTCAATGCAAATGGGAACATATAACAATGGACTTTGTTATGGACCTGCCTAGGTCACAAAAGGCTCATGACGCCGTTTGGGTCATAATGGATAGATTGACTAAGTCAGCGCACTTCTTACCGATGAACAAGGAGGATAGTCCTGAGAAGTTGGGAGATATGTATGTGGCAGAGATTGTAAGATTGCACGGGATGCCTGTGAGTATTGTATTGGATAGGGATCCTTGTTTTACTTCCCGATTTTGGAAGAGATTGCAAGAAGCTTTGGGAACGAATTTGAGTTTCAACACGGCTTATCACCCTCAGACTGATGGACAATCGGAAAGAACTATTCAGATTCTGGAGGATATGCTGAGGGCGTGTGTTTTAGACTTCGGGAAAGGTTGGGAGAAATATCTGTCTCTAGCGGAGTTCGCTTATAATAATAGTTATCAGGCCACTATCGGGATGGCCCCATTTGAGGCATTGCATGGATGTAAGTGTCGATCCCCAATTTACTGGGATGAAGTAGGTGAGACGAAGACTTTTGACCCGACCCTTCTACCTGAACTTATGAAGACTGTTAATAATATCCACCTCATCCGGAAACGGATGCTTACCGCCCAGAGCAGGCAGAAAAGTTATGCCGACCGACGGAGACGGAGTCTAGAGTTTGAGGTCGGCGACAAGGTGTTCTTGAAGATATCACCTCGGAGGGGACTGATTAAACATGGCAAGGGTGGAAAGTTGAGCCCGAGGTTTGTAGGACTATTTACGATAATTGAGAAGGTTGGCAAATTGGCATATCGCCTGGCACTACCCCAAAACCTCTCCAATATTCACGACGTCTTTCATGTTTCAATGCTCGGAAGTATCATCCTGATCAATCGCATATCTTGGAACCATAGCCGTTAAAGCTTCGGGAGAACTTGTCTTATGAGGAAAAGCCCATTCGGATCCTAGACCAGTAAGATCGGGAGTTGCGCAACAAAACTATACCGATGGTGAAAGTGTTATGGGATCACCATGGAGTTGAAGAAGCAACGTGGGAAAGGCGAGACCAGATGGAGCAACAATATCCGACTTTATTTCAAAGGTAATATTGAATTTCGGGATGAAATTCTTTTAAGGAGGGGAGGATGTGAGGCCCGACCTCGATTTACGTGCGATACCTCGTTTCCTGTGCCCTAACCTAGATTTGCGTGCTTTGACCTAGTTTTAAGAATTGTGTTTCATTTTGTATGCCTTACATTGAATTACGTGCATTCATTTAGGGTTGCGTGCATTTATTTGAGAAACGTGCATTCGTCTCGTAGTTCGTGCCCTAAACCTAGAAAAGCATGCCCTTACGCTAATCAAGAAAACATCTTACACAAAGCACTAGATCAATAATTAATACTACAAATCACACTAACTAATATTAAATTACTAATTCAACCCACTAGAAGATGAAATTGCACCAAAAGCTAGACATTCTTATTCTTTATTCCTTATTCTTTTGCACTTTCCAAACACACAATTAAATCATGCTCAAAAGATGACAAAGATTCAGCATTTTTCAAGCCTTGGCCGACCATGTAAGAGCATGTGATCAAGCTTTGCAATTTCAAAGTTCATGCTTAGACAAGTTATGACACAATGCATAAAAAATTACCTCAAAACCCTCTTCAAAACTCCAAATCTCGACACAAGCTCCTTGCCCATGCTAGGATGATTCAAATTGTGCTTCTTACAAATCTGAAATTTACAAGCTCAAGACCGACATATGCTTGAAACTTTGCAAAACTTTTATTTTTTTTTCTTCATTATCTCTCATTTCCTCTCATTCTTCTCTCTCTCTCTCGGTCTTGGCTGAGTTTCTACACTCCATAGCTTATCTTCATCACTCCATGGTTCATCAAGGCATGCAAGAAGCTAGGGAGCTCGACTAAGCAAACTAGGTTGCAAGAAACACACATGCAAGCTCTTTGAATCTCCATTTCGGCTTAGGTGAGTTTTCTAGCTTCCATTTCTTTTCTTCTTGATTCTAACCACACGCACCTACTAAGAACTTGGTTACTAAGCTAGGAAATTTGAGAAAATCGAGTGGTGTCTCAGCTAAGCAAGGAAAAGAATCAATCTTGTGCAACCATCAAGAGTCTTGTGCATCTTCTTGTTGTTTTGCTAAGGTGAGGGCTAAACTTCTTGAAAATCTTTCAAAAAACCATATGCATGCCCTTAAATGTCTATCTTTACTTCTGTACTTGAGATATATGTGTGTTCATGAGCTTTTATAAACATGCATGGCAAGATTCTTGGCTAGAATGTGATGATAGATGAAATCGGGTATGTGACAGCCTTCTGCCTTGTTGGTGCGAGGTGATTTTGACTAGGCAAATGATGTTGAAAATGCATGAAAATTGGTATATAACTAGTTTTTCCAGTTCTGAACACTTTTCGAGGAAATATACCAAAGCTAAGTTTGACTCTAAGGTCCTCAAAATGGCAAATCATTAAAATGTGTCCAAATCTGGAAAGTCTGGAAAAATGAAGCAGGTTTTGGCAGATTCACTGACCTTGTGGAACGAACCAGTTTTGACTTAGTAAATGATATTCAAAATGCATGAAATTTGGTGTTCTTCTAGAGTTTTAAGTTCCGGACATTTTTATCAGAAATGGACTAAGGAAAAATCTGAGCCTAAAGCCCTAAAAAACGACAAGTATTGAAATATGTGCATATCTGGACAATTTTGTGCAGTCTCACTGTTTTGGCTATAACTATTGAACCCGAACTCCAAATGATGCGAGGTTTGTTTCTGAATTTAGTTCACTTCTTAAGATTTAATTGGAAATCTTATTAACTGGAATTGGATATTGTTGCCTTGTCTTAATGATTATGAGAAAATAGTCCATTGCAGTGAGGGTTTCACTTAGTGATATGCTTAGAAAAATTATTGTAGCTTCTCTTGTTGTATTAAATGCTTGGGATTGTGGCATTGGGATGTTGTGTGGACTGTTTTGAATACTTGAGGGTGTTTGAATTAATCGATGCATGGCTTGAGTTTGATTTTGAGATGACTTGGGGCTTAATCGCACGGGTAAGCACGAATTGAAACCCTAGTGACTAGGTAAATTCACTAAGTGTTGATCCTATGAATATCGTGTTTAATTATATGTTTAGTAGGCTGCCCGTAGTTTCCTTTGTTGCCCTAAATGTGATTTTGATGATTACATGTTGACAAGTAGGCATTTCTTGCACCTGGTCCCACGTAGATGTTGTTGCATGATGAATAATCTTATTATTTGATTACGTGAACTTCGAAGTGAGTTATATGACTTGATTTACATGCATTACATGGCTACCCATTTAATGTTCATATAACTCCATGTGCTTTTCAAGTGAAATTAGTTGTCTTATCGTGCCTCGCTTGTTTACTTGTCAATGTGCAATCTTATGATTGCTCAGAGGCAACCTACTTTGTTGTCCTCCTAATGTGATATATTAAATGTCATAAATGTGCATTGCATACAAGGTTGCAACCTTTCATTGTAGCATGGTAGCGTTCACGCACACCGGGCAGCATCGGGCTTGCCAGTGCAACCGTGACTACCATTGTCCAATTCCCTCTCTCGCTTGGGGGCTAGACTTCCTCGAAGAGTTGGGTCATAGGATTTTGGGGTACATCCGGAGTACAAACATTTGGCGTGATAAGGGGATAATTTTAAGTCGACTGCAATAACTGATACTGACATGAGCTGAGAGCAAAAGCTCACTGTATCATTTTCACTATGTGTATAAGTACTCTCGCTTGGTTCCAGAGGACCTCGGGGAGGAAAGATGGGTAATTGTGTTCCTTTACTTTTATATTATGTTATGTACTTACTTGTGATATATTCATGCTTGCAAAAAGGGCTTTCATAAATTGAACCAGAAAATGAGTTTCAAACCTATTTCTCGTTCCCCATCGCTGAGTTCATAAGGACTCGCCATCTTTTATCATCTCAGGTAAAGAAGACCAAGAACAGGTACCCGAGGACGACGTGCCTAACGATGATTCCTTAAAATGACTGCTTGCCCTACGTGCCTTACGTGACTATGGCCATTTTGTGAACAATATGTTGTTTGAAGACTATTTCTTTTATGTTGCTTGTTGATGTAATGTAAAAGACCCCCGTTATAATTTAGGGTCTAATTTTGGCTTGTATTGATAATAACTAGATAGACACTACTATGGTCGTTTTGTTGTCGTTACTGGCTAGTATCTATCATAGGATTATGAAGTATCAAGTAAGGACTAAGTAAAATGAACCTATCCAATCTTAAGCAGGTACTCATTGTTTACCTAAGATCAACAGGTACTTTTGTATCGAGGATTAACAAACAAACGAGACATAGTGTCATGCTAGGTTATAAATCAAACGAGACATCGAGATAACTAGCAGGCATTTCAATTGATGGTAAATAGTAATCTTAGTTGGAAGTGAAATTTGAGACGTTTAGAGAACTAGGTCAAACTAAAGAGCCCAATTACAACAGTTATGCTGTCGGTTTTTTGAAAAAATTGTAGAGTCTAGGCTAAACGTTAAGTGTTAAAATTTCATGAACGATTATGTACGAGACATGACTTGAATGTTTAGATCACACCCTAGTCAAACCTTTATAGGCCAGGTTGGGGCGTGACATGGCCCAACCTCTACATGAAGTGAAGTTGTCTTGCCCAAGGTACCGTGGGATTCGGTAACATAAATGTGATGGATTAGGTTGTCGTCCTTTTCGCGGCTGATAACGTACGATCCGGGATGGAAAAATAGCGCCAAAGAAGAAAAACATCGTGAAACTGATGAAAACGTTAGATTTTGGGCTCCGAAAATAGGTACATCCTAGTAGGCTTGCTGCCCCCATCGTAGAGCTCTCGGTGAGCTTTCAAACGGTATGTTGTGCACCGCATAACTCATTACGGATCAAAAGTTATGGGCATCGGAGCGACGGAGGCCTGGTCCCAAGCCCCACGCCCTCGGTTTGTCGGCCCAGCCTCTTCTTGAAGCGAAGTTGTCTTGCCTAAGGTGCCGTGTGATTCGATAATAGAAATGTGATCGATTAGCTTGTCGTCATTTTCGCGACTCACGACGTATGATCTGGGACGAAAAAAATAATGAAAAAGAAGAAAAGTGTCCCGAAACTAGGTGCTGTTGAGTAGGCTTGCTGCCCCCGTCGTAGAGCTCTCAAAGATCTTTCCAACGGTATGTTGTGTGCCGCATAACTCTTTACGGATCAAAAGTTCTGGGCACTGGAGCGACGGAGACATGGTTCTAAGCACGATGCCCTCAGTTAGCGGGCCCAGCCTCTACATGAAGCGAAGCTGTCTTCCCCAAAGTGCCATGGGATTTGATAATAGAAATGTAATGGATTAGGTTGTCGTCCTTTTCGCGGCTCACGATGTACGATTCGGGACGGAAAAATAGTGCAACACAAGAAAAGTGTCCCGAAACAGATGAAAACGTTCAATTTTGGGTTTCGAAAATAGGTACAGCCGAGCAGGTTTGCTGCCCCGTCGTAGAGCTTTCGGAGAGCTTTTGAACGGTATGCTGTGCTCCGTGAAACTCCTTACGGATCAAAAGTTATGGGCACCGGAGCGATAGATACCTAGTCACAAGCCCTATGCCCTCGGTTTGCGGGCCCAGCCTTTACGTGAAGCGAAGTTGTCTTAACTAAGGTGTCATAGGATTCTATAATAGAAAGTGATAGATTAGGTTGTCGTCCTTTTCGAGAGTCACGACGCACGATCCAGGATGAAAAAACAGTGCAAAAGAAGAAAAGTATCCCGAAACTGATGAAAACGTTAAATTTTAGGGTCCAAAAATAGGCGTAGCAGAGTAGGCTTGATTCCCCCATCGTAGAGCTCTCGGAGAGCTTTACAACGGTATATTGTGCGCCGCGTAACTCCCTGCGGATCAAAAGTTATGGACACGGGAGCGACGGAGACCTGATCCCTAGCCCCATGCCCTCGGTTTGCGAGCCCAACCTTTACGTGAAGTGAAGTTGTCTTGCCCATCGTGTCGTGGGATTTAGTAATAGAAATGTGATGGATTAGGTTGTCGTCCTTTTCGCGACTCACGACGTATGATCCGGGACGAAAAAATACCGTAAAAAAGAAAAATATCCCAAAACTGATGAAAACGTTTGATTTTGGGCTCCGAAAATAGGAGCAACTGAGCAGGCTTCCAGTACCCATCTTAGAGCTCTCGGAGTGCTTTTCAACGGTATGCTGTGAGCCGTGTAACTCCTCACAGATCAAAAGTTAGTGGTACCGGAGCAACGGAGACATGGTCCCAAGCTCGACGCCCTCAGTTTACGGGCCCAGCCTCTACATGAAGCAAAGTTGTCTTCCCAAGGTGTCATGGGATTTGATAATAGAAATATGATGGATTAGGTTGTCGTCCTTTTCGCGGCTCACGATGTACGATCTGGGAGGGAAAAATAACGCAAAAGAAGAAAAGTGTCCCAAAATTGATGAAAACTTTCGATTTTGGGCTTCGAAAATAGGCGCAGTCGAGCAGGTTTGCTGCCCTCATCATGGAGCTCTCGGAGAGCTTTCCAACGTTATGCTGTGCACTGCATAACTCCTTACAGATCAAAAGTTATGGGCACCGGTGCGATGGAGACCTGGTAAAAAGCCTCACGCCCTCGGTTTGCGAGCCCAGCGTCTACGCGAAGTGAAGTTGTCTTGCCCAAGGTGTTGTGGGAATCGGTCATAGAAATGTGATGGATTAGGTTGTCATCCTTTTCGCGGCTCACGACTTACGATCCGGGACGGAAAAACTGCACAAAAAAAGAAAAGTATCCCGAAATTGATGAAAATGTTCGATTTTGGGCTCCGAAAATGGGCGCAGCCGAGCAGTCTTGTTATCCTCGTTGTAGAGCACTCGGAGAGCTTTCCAACTGTTACACCCCAACCTGACCTATAAAGGTTAGACTAGGGTGTGATCTAATCATTCAAGTCCTATCACGTCCTTAATCGTTCAAGAGGGTTTAACACTTAACGTTTTAGCCTAAACTCCACAATTTTTTTGGAAAACCGGCAGGATAACGGGTATAATTGGGCTCTTTAGTTTGGCCTACTTCTCTAAACACCTCAAAATTTTCAATCTCCATTTCATTTCCAACTAAGATTACTATTTATAACCAATCGAAACGCCTACCAGTTATCTTGAAGTCTCGTTTGATTAATAACCTAGCGTGATACTATGTCTCATTAGTTTGTTTGTCCTCGTTACAAAAGTACCTGTTGATCTTAGCTTAACAATGAGTACCTGCTTAAGATTGGATAGGTTCATTTTACTTAATCCTTACTTGATACTTCATAATCCTATGAGAGATACTAGCCGATAACGATAGCAAAAATGACCATAATAGTGTCTATCTAGTTATTATCAGTACAAGTCAAAATTAGACCCCAAATTACAACGGGGGATGTTTACATTACAATAGCAAGCATCATAAGAAATGAAATAGTCTTCAAGCAACATATTGTTCACAAAATGGCCATAGTCACCTAAGGCACGTAGGGCAAGCAATCATTCCAAGGAATCATCATTAGGCACGTTGTCCTCGGGTACCTGTTCTTGGTCTTCTTCACCTGACATGATAAAAGAGGGTGAGTCCTTATGAACTCAGCGAGGGGGAACGAGAAATAAGTTTTGAAACTCATTTTCTGGTTCAACTTATGAAAACCCTTTTTGCAAGGATGAATATATCACAAGTAAGAACATAACGTAATGTAAAAGTAAAGGAATACAATTACCCGTCTTTCTTCCCCGAGGTCCTCTAGGAACCAAGCGAGAGTACTTATACACATAGTGAAAAGGATACGGTGAGCTTTTGCTCTCAGTTAAATTCCAGTATCAGTTGTTGCGGCTGACCTCAAATCATCCCCTTATCACGCCAAATGGGTGTACTCCAAATGTACCCCGAAATCCTACGACCCAACTCTCCGAGGAAGTCTAGCCCCCAAGCGAGAGAGGGAATTGGACAATGGTAGTCACGGTTGCACCGGCAAGCCCAATGCCGCCCGGTGTGCGTGAACGCTACCACGCCAGAATGAAAGGTTGCAACCTTGTATGCAATGCACATTTATGACATTTAATATATCACATTTGGAGGACAACAAAGTAGGTTACCTCCAAGCAGTCATAAGATTGCACATTGACAGTTAAACACACGAGGCACGATATGACAAGTAAATTCACTTGAAAAGCACATAGAGTTATATGAATATTAAACGGGCAGCCATGTAATGCATGTAAATCAAGTCATATAACTCATTTCAAAGTTCACGTAATCAAATAATAAGATTATTCATCATGCAACAACATCTACGTGGGACTGGCTGCAAGAAAGGCCTACTTATCAACATGTAATCATCGAAATCATATTTAGGGCTACAAGGGCAACTACGGGCAGCCTACTAAATACATAATCAAACACGATATTCAAAGGATCAACACTTAGCAAGTTTACCTAGTTACTAGGGTTTCAATTCGTGCTTACCCGTGCGATTAAACCCTAAGTTGCCACATGATTAAACTCAAGGCATGTATTGATTAATTCAACACCCTCAAGCATTCAAAACAGTCCACACAACATCCAAATGCCACAATCCCAAACATTTAATACAACAAGAGAAGCTACAATAATTTTTCTAAGCATTTCAATAGGTGAAACCCTCACTGCAATGGACTGTTTTCTCATGATCATTAAGATAAGCAAACAATCTCCAATTTCATTGAACAAGATGTCAAATTAAATCCTAAGGAGTGAGATAAATTCAGAAACAAACCTCACATCATTTGGAGTTCGGGTTCAAGAATTATAGCCAAAACAGTGAGACTACACAAAACTGTCCAGATTTGCACACATTTCAATACCTGTCGTTTTTGAAGGCCTTAGGGTCAGATTTAGCCTTAGTCCATTTCTGACAAACATGTCCAGAACGGAAAAATCTAGCTACAAACCAAATTTTATGCATTTTGGATATCATTTACAAAGTCAAAAATGGTTCGTTCTACAAGGTCAATGAATCTGCCAAAACCTGCTTCATTTTTCCAGACTTTCCAGATTTGGACACATTTTGATAATTAGCCATTTTGAGGACCTTAGAGTCGAAATTAGTTTTGTCCTATTTCTGTGAAAAATTCTCATAACTGGCAAAACTAGTTACCTACCAATTTTTACGCATTTTCAACATCATTTACCTAGTCAAAATCACTTCGCACCAACTAGGCAGAAGGCTGTCACATACCCGATTTCATCTATCATCATATTCTAGCCAAATATCTTGCCATGCATGTTTATAAAAGCTCATGAACACACATATATCTCAAGTACAAAAGTAAAGATAGAAATTTAAGGGCATGCATGTGGTTTTTTTGAAAGATTTTCAAGAAGTTTTAGCCCTCACCTTAGCAAGACAACAAAGAAGATGCTCAAACTGTTGGTGAAGCGCAAAGTTGATCTTTTTCCTTGCTTAGCTGGGAGACCACTTGGAATTTCTCTAATTTCCTAGCTAAGTTACCATGTTCTTAGTAGGTGCATGTGGTTAGAACAAGAAGAAAAGAAATGGAAGCTAACAAACTCACCTAAACCGAAATGGAGGTGCTAACGGCTTGCATGTGTGCTTCTTTGCTCCTAGTTTTGTTTGGTCGAGCTCCTAAGCTTCTTGCATGTCATGATGAACCATTGAGTGATGAAGTTAAGCTATGGAGTGTAGAAACTCAGCCAAGGCCAAGAGAGAGAGAGAGAAGAATGAGAGGGAGAGAGAAGAAATGAGAGAAAGAAAGAAGAATGAAAGAAAAAATGAAAAGCCTTGAAGAGATTGATGCATATGTCGGCCTTGAGCATGTAAAATTCAGATTTTTGTGTCTTCAAGAAGCATAATTTGAAACATCCTAGCATGGGCAAGAGAATGGGTCGAGAATGGTGCATTGGGGAGGGTTTTTGAGCTAATTTTTTTATGCTTTGTGTCATAATATGTCATAGTGTCTAGGTTCAATTTTGAATTATGCAAGCAAGCACAAATGCACACAAGGTGGTCGGCCAAGGCATTGCAAGAATCTGAATTTTTTGTCTTGGTTAAGCAATATTTAATTGTGTGTTTGGGATATGCAAAGAATAATAAAGAATAAGAATGTCTAGCTTTTGGTGCAATTTCGTCTTCTAGTGGGTTGAATTAGCAATTTAATATTAGTTAGTAGAATTTGTAGGATTAATTAATGGTTTTGTGCTTCGTGTAAGATGCTTTCTTGATTAGCGTGAGGGCACACTTTCCTAGGTTTAGGGCATGCACTACGAGGCAAGGCACGAACTACGAGACGAATGCATATTTCCCAAGTAAATGCACGCAACCTAAATGAATGCACGTAATTCAATGCAAGGCACACAAAATAAAATACGATTCTTAAACCTAGGTCAAGGCATGCAAATCTAGGTTAGGGCACACAAAACGAGGTATCGCACGTAAATCGAGGTCGGGCCTCACATCATCCCCTCCTTAAAAGAATTTCATCCCAAAATTCAATATTACCTTTGAAATAAAGCTGGATACTGTTGCTCCATCTGGTTTTGCCTTTCGCACGTTGCTTCTTCAACTCCATAATGATCCCACCACACTTTCACCATCGGTATAGATTTGTTATGCAACTCCCGATCGTGCTGGTCTAGAATCTGAATGGGCTTCTCTTCATAAGACAAGTTTTCCCGAAGCTGCAACGGCTCTGGCTCCAAGATATGCGATGGATCAGGGTAATACTTCCGTAGCATAGAAATATGAAAGTCGTCGTGAATATTGGAGAGGTTTTGGGGTAGCTTCACGCGATATGCCAATTTGCCAACCTTCTCAACTATCTCAAAGGGTCCTACAAACCTCGGGCTCAACTTTCCACCCTTGCCGTGTTTAATCAATCCCCTCCGAGGTGATATCTTCAAGAATACCTTATCGCCGACCTCAAACTCTAAGCTCCGTCTCCATCGGTCTGCATAACTTTTCTGCCTGCTCTGGGCAGTAAGCATCCGTTTTTGGATGAGGTGGATATTATCAATAGTCTTCATAAGTTCAGGTAAAAGGGCCGGGTCAAAAGTCTTCATCTTACCTACTTCATCTCAGTAAATTGAGGATCGACACTTGCGGCCATACAACGCCTCAAATGGGGCCATCCCGATTGTGGCCTGATAATTGTTATTATAAGTGAACTCTGCTAGAGACAGATATTTCTCCTAACCTTTTTCGAAGTCTAAAACACAAGCCCTCAGTATATCCTCCAGAATCTGAATAGTTCTCTCAGATTGTCCATCAGTCTGAGGGTGATAAGTCGTGCTGAAACTCAACTTCGTTCCCAAAGCTTCTTGCAATCTCTTCCAAAATCGGGAAGTAAAACGAGAATCTCTATCCGATACAATACTGACAGGCATCCCGTGCAATTGTACAATCTCTGCCACATACATATCTCCCAATTTCTTAGGACTATCCTCCTTGTTCATCGGTAAGAAATGCGCTGACTTAGTCAATCTATCCACTATGACCCAAACGGCGTCATGACCCTTTTGTGACCTGGGCAGGTCCATAACAAAGTCTATAGTTATATGTTCCCATTTCTATTGAGGGATTTCCAATGGCTGAAGTAAACTTGCTGGTCATTAATGTTCTGCTTTTCGCGGGTCACGACGCACGATCCGGGAGGGAGAAACAGCTCAAAAGAAGAAAAATGTCCCAAAATTGATGAAAACGTTCAATTTTAGGGTCCAAAAACAGGCGCAACTGAGCAGGCTTGATTCCCCCATCGTGGAGCTCTCAGAGAGCTTTCCAACGGTATGCTGTGCGCCACGCAACTCCTTACGGATCAAAAGTTATGGGCACAGGAGCGACAGAGACCTGGTCCCAAGCTCTATGCCCTCGATTTGCGGGCCTAGCTTCTACGTGAAGTGAAGTTGTCTTGCCCAAGGTAGTGTGGGATTCGGTAATAGAAATGTGATGGATTATGTTGTCGACCTTTTCGCGACTCACGACGTACGATCCGAGACGAAAAAACAGTGCAAAAGAAGAAAAATATCCCAAAACTGATGAAAACCTTCGATTTTGGGATCCAAAAACAAGTGCAGCTTAGCGGGCTTAATACCCTAGTTGTAGAGCTCTCGAAGAGCTTTACAACGGTATGCTGTAAGCCATGTAACTCCTTACAGATCAAAAGTTAGTGGTACCGGAGCGACGGAGACATGGTCCCAAGCTCGACGCCCTCAGTTTACGGGCCCAGCCTCTACGTTAAGCAAAGTTGTCTTGCCCAAGGTGTCGTGGGATTCGATAATAGAAATATGATGGATTAGGTTGTCGTCCTTTTCGCGGCTCACGATGTACGATCCGGGAGAGAAAAATAGCGCAAAAGAAGAAAAGTGTCCCAAAATTGATGAAAACTTTCGATTTTGGGCTTCGAAAACAGGCGCAGTCGAGAAGGCTTGCTGCCCTCATCATGGAGCTCTCGGAGAGCTTTCCAACGTTATGCTGTGCACTGCGTAACTCCTTACGGATCAAAAGTTATAGGCACTGGTGCGATGGAGACCTGGTAAAAAGCCTCACACCCTCGGTTTGCGGGCCCAGCCTCTACGTGAAGCGAAGTTGTCTTGACCAAGGTACTATGGGATTCGATAATATAAATGTGATGGATTAGGTTATCATCCTTTTTGCGGCTCACGACGTACGATTCGGGACAAAAAAACAACGCAAAATAAGAAAAGTATCCCGAAACTGATGAAAACTTTCAATTTCGGGCTCCGAAAATAGGCGTAGCCGACCAGTCTGGTTGCCCTCATCGTAGAGCTCTCGGAGAGCTTTCCAACTGTCACGCCCCAACCCGACCTATAAAGGTTAGACTATGGTGTGATCTAATAATTCAAGTCATATCACGTACTTGATCGTTCAAGAGGGTTTAACATTTAACGTTTTAGCATAAACTCCACAATTTTTCAGAAAACTGGCAGCATAACGGCTGTAATTGGGCTCTTTAGTTTGATCTAATTTTCTAAATGCCTCAAAATTTTCAATCTCAATTTCATTTCCAACTAAGATTATTATTTATAACCAATCGAAACGTCTACCAGTCATCTTGAAGTCTCGTTTGATTAATAACCTAGCATGATACTATGTCTCGTTTGTTTGTTTGTCCTTGTTACAAAAGTACCTGTTGATCTTAGCTTAATAATGAGTACTTGCATAAGATTGGATAGGTTCATTTTACTTAGTCCTTACCTAATACTTCATAACCCTATGATAGATACTAGCCAATAACGATAGCAAAAACGACCATAGTAGTGTCTATCTAGGTATTATCAGTACAAGCCAAAATTAGACCCCAAATTACAACAGGGGTCCTTTACATTACAATAGTAAGCATCATAAGAAATGAAATAGTCTTCAAGCAACATATTGTTCACAAAATGGCCATAGTCACGTAGGCACGTAGGGCAAGCAATCATTCCAATGAATCATCGTTAGGCACGTCGTCCTCGGGTACCTGTTCTTGGTCTTCTTCACCTGAGATGATAAAAGAGGGTGAGTCCTTATGAACTCAGCGAAGGGGAACGACAAATAAGTTTTGAAACTCATTTTCCTGTTCAACTTATGAAAACCCTTTTTGCAAGGATGAATATATCACAAGTAAGTACATAACGTAATGTAAAAGTAAGGGAACAAAATTACCCGTCTTTCATCCTCGAGGTCCTCTAGGAACCAAGCGAGAGTACTTATACACATAGTGAAAAGTATACGGTCCATTTCTGACAAACATGTCCAGAACTGGTTCGTTCTACAAGGTTCAGAACTGAAAAATCTAGCTGCACACCAAATTTCATGCATTTTGGATATCATCTACGAAATCAAAACTGGTTCGTTCTACAAGGTTAGTGAATCTGCCAAAACCTGCTTCATTTTTCCAGACTTTCCAGATTTGGACACATTTTGATAATTAGCCATTTTGAGGACCTTAGATTCGAAATTAGCTTTGTCCTATTTCTGTGAAAAATGCTCAAAACTGACAAAACTTGTTACCTACCAATTTTCATGCATTTTCAACATCATATATCTAGTCAAAATCACTTCGCACCAACAAGGCAGAAGGCTGTCACATACCCAATTTCATCTATCATCACATTCTAGCTAAATATCTTGCCATGCATGTTTATAAAAGCTCATGAACACATATATATCTCAAGTACAAAAGTAAAGATAGACATTTAAGGGCATGCATGTGGTTTTTTGAAATATTTTCAAGGAGTTTTAGCCCTCACCTTAGCAAGACAACAAAGAAGATGCTCAAACTCTTGGTGAAGCACAAGATTGACTCTTTTCCTTGCTGTGCATTGCGTAACTCCTTATAGATCAAAAGTTATGGGCACCGGAGCGATGGAGACCGGGTCACAAGCCCTACGCCCTCGGTTTGCGGGCCTAGCCTCTAAGTGAAGCAAAGTTGTCTTGCCTAAGATGCCTTGGGATTTGATAATAGAAATGTGATGGATTAGGTTGTCGTCTTTTTCGCAGCTCACGACGTACGATCCAGGATGTAAAAACAGCGCAAAATAAGAAAAATTTCCCAAAACTAATAGAAATGTTTGATTTTGGGCTTTGAAAACAGGCGCAGCGAAGCAAGCTTGCTACCCCCATCGTAGAGCTCATGGAGAGCTTTCCAACGTTATGCTGTGCGCCGCGTAACTCCTTATGGATCAAAAGTTATGGGCACCGGAGCGACGGAAACCTAGTCTCAAGCCCCACGCCCTTAGTTTTCAGGCCCAGCCTCTACGTGAAGTGAAGTTGTCTTTCCCAATGTGCTGTAAGATTCGATAATAGAAATGTGATAGATTAGGTTGTCGTCCTTTTCGCGGCTCACAACGTGCGATCCGGGACGGAAAAATAGGACAAAAGAAGAAAAATGTCCCGAAACTAATGAAAACGTTCGATTTTGGGCTTTGAAAATAGGCGCAGCTGAGCAGGCTTGATGCCGCCGTTGTAGAGCTCTTGGAGAGCTTTCCAACGGTATGCTGTGCGCTGCGTAACTCCTTACGGATCAAAAGTTATGGGCACTGGAATGAAAGAGACATGGTCCCAAGCTCGACGCCATCGGTTTGCGGACCCGGCCTCTAAGTGAAGCAAAGTTGTCTTGCCCAAGGTTTAGTGGGATTCGATAACAGAAATGTGATGGATTAGGTTGTAATCCTTTTCGTGGCTCACGACGTACGATCCAGGATGGAAAAACTATGCAAAAGAAGAAAAGTATCCCAAAATTGATGAAAATGTTTGATTTTTGGCTTTGAAAATAGGCACAGCAGAGCAGAATTGCTACCCCCGTCGTAGAGCTCTAGGATAGCTTTCCAACAGTATTCAGTGCACCGCGTAACTCCTTATTGATCAAAAGTTATGGGCACTGGAGCAACGGATACCTGGTCATAAGACCCACGCCCTCGGTTTGCGGGCCCAGCCTCTACATGAAGTGAAGTTGTCTTGCCCAAGGTGCCGTGGGAATCGGTAATAGAAATATGATGGATTAGGTTGTCGTCCTTTTCGTGGCTCACGACGTACGATCCGGGATGGAAAAATAGCGCAAAAGAAGAAAAGTATCCTGAAACTAATGAAAACGGTCAATTTTGGGCTCTGAAAATAGGCGCTGCTGAGTAGAATTGCTACCCTATCGTAGAGCTCTAGGAGAGCTTTTCAACGGTATTCTGTGCGCCACGTAACTCCTTACGGATCAAAAGTTATGGGCACCGGAGTGACGGAGGCCTGGTCCGAAGCCCGACGCCCTCGGTTTGTTGGCCCCGCCTCCACGTGAAGCGAATTTGTCTTGCCCAAGGTGTCGTGGGATACGATTATAGAAATGTGATGGATTAGGTTGTCGTCCTTTTCGTGGCTCACAACGTACGATCCAGGACGGAAAAATAGCGAAAAGAAGAAAAATGTCCCGAAACTGATGAAACCGTTCGATTTTGGGCTCCAAAAACATGCGCAGCCAAGAAGGCTTTCTGCCCCAATTGTAGAGCTCTCAAAGAGCTTTCCAACGGTATTCTGCGTACCGAGTAACTCCTTACGGATCAAAAGTTATGGGCACCGGAGCGACGGAGACATGGTCCCAAGCCCGACGCCCTCGGTTTGCAGGCCTAGCCTCTAAGTGAAGCGAAGTTGTCTTGCCCAAGGTACAGTGTGATTCGATAATAGAAATGTGATGGATTAGGTTGTCGTCTTTTTTGCGACTCACGACGTACGATCCGAGATATAAAAATAGCGCAAAAGAAGAAAAGTGCCCTGAAATTGAAGAAATTGTTCGATTTTGGGCTCTGAAAACAGGCGCAGTAGAGCAAGCTTGCTGCCCCCATCGTAGACCTCTCGGAGAGCTTTCAAACGTTATGTTGTGCGCCATGGAACTCCTTACGGATCAAAAATTATTGGCACCGGACCGTCGGAGACCTGGTCCCAAGCCCCACGCCCTCGGTTTGCAGGCCCAGCCTCTACGTGAAGCGAAGTTGTCTTTCCCAAGGTGCTGTGAGATTTGATAATAGAATTGTGATGGATTAGGTTGTCGTCCTTTTCGCGGCTCACTACGTACGATCAAGGACGGAAAAACAGCGCAAAAGAAGAAAAGTATCCTGAAATTGATGAAAATGTTTGATTTAGGACTCTAAAAACAAGCGCAGCTGAGCAAAATTAATGCCCGCATCGTAGAGCTCTCGAAGAGCTTTCCAACGGTATTCTGTGCGCCGCGTAACTCCTTACGGATCAAAAGTTATGGGCACCGGAGCGATGGAGACCTGGTCCCAAACCTCACGCCCTCAGTTTGCGGGCCCAGTCTCTACGTAAAATTAAGTTGTCTTGCCCAAGGTGCCATGAGATTCAATAATAGAAATGTGATAAATTAGGTTGTCGTCCTTTTCGCGGCTCACGACGTACGATCCGGGACGGAAAAACAGCGCAAACCAAGAAAAGTATCCTGAAACTAATGAAAATGTTCGATTTTGGGCTCCGAAAATAGGCGTAGCTGAGAGGGCTTGCTGCCCCTGTCGTAGAGCACTCGGAGAGCTTTCCAACGGTATGATGTGCATCGCGTAACTTCTTACGGATCAAAAGTTAAGGGCACCGAAGCAACGGAGACCTGGTCCTAAGCCTGACGCCCTCGGTTTGCAGGCCCAGCCTCTACGTGAAGCGAAGTTGTCTTCCCCAAGGTGCCATGGGATTCGACAATAAGAATGTGACATATTAGGTTGTCATCTTTTTTGCGGCTCACGACGTACGATCCCGAACGGAAAAACAGCGCAGACGAAGAAAAGTATCCTGAAACTGATGAAAACGTTAAATTTTGGGCTCCGAAAACAAGCGTAGTAGAGCAGGCTTGATGCCCCTATCGTAGAGCTCTAAGAGAGCTTTCCAACGGTATGCTGTGTGCCACGTAACTCCTTATGGATCAAAAGTTACGGGCATCGGAGCGACGAATACTTTGTCACCAGCCCCACGCCCTCGGTTTGCGGGCCCAGCCTCTACGTGAAGCGAAGGTGTCTTGCCCAAGGTATCGTGGGATTCGATAATAGAAATGTGATAGATTAAGTTGTATTCCTTTTCACGGCTCCCGACGTACGATCCGGGACGGAAAAACAGTGCAAACTAGAAAAATAGCCCAAAACTGGTGAAAATGTTCAATTTTTTACTCCGAAAATAGGCGCAGCTGAGCATACTTGTTACCACCATCGTAGACCTCTCGGAGAGCTTTCCAACGGTATGCTGTGCGCTACGTAAATCCTTACGAATCAAAAGTTATGGGTATTGAGGCGACGGAGACCTAGTCCCAAGCCCCACGCCGTCGGTTTGAGGGCCCAGCCTCTACGTGAAGTGAAGTTCTCTATCCCAAGGGGTTATGACATTCGATAATAGAAATGAGATGGATTAGGTTGTCGTCCTTTTCGCGGCTCACGACGTATGATCCAGGATGAAAAAACAGCGCAAAATAAGAAATGTATCCCGAAATTGATGAAAATGTTCGATTTAGGGCTCTGAAAATTGGCACAGCCAAGCATAATTGCGGCCCCCGTCGTAGAGCTCTCGGAGAGCTTTCCAACGGTATTCTGTTCGCTGCGTAACTCCTTATAGATCAAAAGTTATGGGCACCGGAGCGATGGAGAACTGGTCCTAAGCCCCACGCCCTCGGTTTGCTGGCCCAGCCTCTACGTGAAGTGAAGTTGTCTTGCCCAAGGTGCCGTGGGATTCGGTAATAGAAATATGATGGATTAGGTTATCGTCCTTTTCACGGCTCACGACGTACGATCCAGGACGAAAAAACAGCGCAAAAGAAGAAAAATATCCCAAAACTGATGAAAATGTTCAATTTTGGGCTCCGAAAATAGGTGCAGTCGAGTAAGCTTGCTGCCCCGTCGTAGAGCTCTCAGAGAGCTTTCCAACGGTATATTGTGCGCCGCGTAACTCCTTACGGATCAAAAGTTATGGGCACCGGAGCGATAGGGACCTGGTCCCAAACCCCACGCTCTCGGTTTGTGGGCCCCGCCTCTACGTGAAATGAAGTTGTCTGGTCCAAGGTGCTGTGAGATTCGGTAATAGAAATTTGATAGATTAGGTTGTCGTCCTTTTTGCGGCCCACGACGTATGATCTGAGACGAAAAAATAGCGCAAAAGAAGAAAAGTATCACGAAACTGATGAAAACGTTTGATTTTGGGCTTCAAAAATAGGTGCGGCCGAGCAGGGTTGCTGCCCCCATCATGGAGCTCTCAGAGAGCTTTCCATCCGCATGCTTTGCGCCGCGTAACTTCTTACGGATCAAAAGTTATGGGCACCGGAGCGATGGAGACCTGTGCCAAGCCCCAAGCCCTCGGTTTGCGGGCTCAGCCACTACGTGAAGCGAAGTTGTCTTTCCCAAGCTGTTGTGAGATTTGATAATAGAAATGTGATGGATTAGGTCGTCGTGCTTTTCGTCGCTCACGACGTACGATCCGGGATGGAAAAACAGCGCACAAGAAGAAACGTGTCCCGAAACTGATGAAAACGTTCAATTTTGGGCTCTGAAAATAGGCACAACGAGGTAGGCTTACTACCCCTGTCGTAGAGCTTTCGAAGAGCTTTCTAATGGTATGCTGTACGCTGCGTAACTCCTTACAAATCAAAAGTTATAGGCACCGGAGTGACGGAGACATGGTCCCAAGCCCTACGCCCTCGGTTTGTGGGCCCAGCCTCTAAGTGAAGCGAAGTTGTCTTGCCCAAAGTGGCATGGGATTGGATAATAGAAATGTGATAGATTAGGTTGTCGTCTTTTACGCGGCTCACGACGTACGATCCGGGACAGAAAAATAGCGAAAAAGAAGAAAAGTATGGCAAAATTGATGAAAACGTTCGATTTTGGGCACCGAAAAGAGGCGCAAAAGAACAGAATTGCTGCCCCAGTCGTAGAGCTCCCGGAGAGCTTTCCAACAGTATTCAGTGTGCCGCGTAACTCCTTACGGATCAAAAGTTATGGGCACTGGAGCGACGAAGACCTGGTCCTAAGCCCCACGCCCTCGGTTTGCGGGCCCAGCCTCTACGAGAAGAGAAGTTGTCTTCCCCAAGGTGCCGTGGGATTCAATAATAGAAATAGGATGGATTAGGTTATCGTTCTTTTCGCGGCTCACGACGTACGATCCAAGACGGAAAAAATAGCACAAAAGAAGAAAAGTGTTCCGAAACTGATTAAAATGTTCGATTTTGGGATCCGAAAATAGGCGTAGCCAAGCAGGCTTGCTGCCCACATCGTAGAGCTCTCGGAGAGTTTTCTAACGGTATATTGTGCACCACGTAACTCCTTACGGATCAAAAGTTATGGGCACTGGAGCGACAGAGACCTGGTCACAAGCCCCACGCCCTTGGTTTGCGGGCCCAGCCTCTACGTGAAGCAAAGTTGTCATGCCCAAGGTGCCGTGGGATCCAATAATAGAAATGTGATGGATTAGGTTGCCATCCTTTTTGCGGCTCACGACGTATGATCCGAGATGAAAAAATAGCGCAAAGCAAGAAAAGTGTCTCGAAATTGATGAAAACTTTCGATTTTGGGTTCCGAAAACAAGCGCAGCTGAGCAAGCATGATGCCCCCGTCGTAGATCTCTCGGAGAGCTTTCCAACGGTATGTTGTGCATCGCGTAACTCCATACGGATCAAATGTTATGGGCACGGGAACGACAGAGACCTGGTCACAAGCCCCACGCCCTCGGTTTGCTGGCCCAGCCTCTACGTGAGGTGAAGTTTTCTTGCCCAAGGTGCTGTGGGATTCGGTAATAGAAATGTGATGGATTACTTTGTCCTTTTCGTGGCTCACGACATACGATTCGGGATGGAAAAATAGCGTAAAGGAAGAAAAGTGTCACGAAACTGATGAAAATGTTCAATTTTGGGCTCGAAAAATAGGCGCGGCCGAGCAGGCTTGGTGCCCCCACCGTAGAGCTCTCAGACAGCTTTTCAATGGTATGCTATGCGCCACGTAACTCCTTACAGATCAAAGGTTATGGGCATTGGAGCGACGGAGACCTGGTCCCAAGCCCCACACCCTAGGTTTGCGGGCCCAGCCTCTATGTGAAGCGAAGTTGTTTTTCCCAAGGTTCCGTGGGATTCGATAATAGAAATGTTATGGATTAGGTTGTCTTCCTTTTCGCGGCTCACGACGTACGATCCGGGATGAAAAAATAGCACAAACTAAGAAAAGTGTCCCAAAACTGATGAAAACATTTGATTTTGGACTCTAAAAATAGGTGCAACCGAGCAGACTTGTTGCCCCGATCGTAGACCTCTTAGAGAGCTTTCCAACGGTATGCTGTACATTGCGTAACTCCTTATGGATCAAAAGTTATGGGCAAAGGAGCGACGGAAACCTGGTTCCAAGCCCCACGCCCTCGATTTACGGGTCCAGTCTCTACATGAAGCGAAGTTGTCTTGCCCAATGTGCCTAGGGATTTGATAATAGATATGTGTTGGATTCGGTTGTGTTCTTTTTTGTGGCTCACGACGTACGATCCGGGATGAAAAAACAGCACATATGAAGAAAAGTGTTATGAAACTGATGAAAACGTTCAATTTTGGGCTCCAAAACACGCGTAGCTGAGTAGACTTGATGCCCCCGTCGTAGAGCTCTCGGAGAGCTTTCCAACGGTATGCTGTGCGCTGCGTAACTCCTTACGGATAAAAAGTTATGGGCACCAGAGCGACGGAGACCTAGTCACAAGCCCCACATCATAGGTTTGCGGGCCCAGCCTCTATGTGAAGCGAAGTTGTTTTTCTCAAGGTTCCGTGGGATTCGATAATAAAAATGTGATGGATTATGTTGTCTTCCTTTTCGCGGCTCACGACGTACGATCCGGGACGAAAAAATAGTACAAACTAAGAAATGTATCCCAAAAACTGATGAAAACGTTTGATTTTGGACTCCAAAAACAGGCGCAGCCGAGCAGGATTGATGACCATGTCGTAGACCTCTCAGAGAGCTTTCCAACGGTATATTGTGCGCCACGTAAGTCTTTATGGATCAAAAGTTATGGGCACCGGAACGACGGATACCTGGTCCCAAGCCCCACACCCTAGGTTTGCGGGCCCAGCCTCTATGTGAAGCGAAGTTGTTTTTCCCAAGGTTCCATGGAATTCGATAATAGAAATGTGATGGATTAGGTTGTCTTCCTTTTCGCGGCTCACGACGTACGATCCGGGACGAAAAAATAGCACAAACTAAGAAAAGTGGCCCAAAACTGATGAAAAACATTTGATTTTGGTCTCTAAAAATAGGCGCAGTCGAGCAGGCTTGATGACCCCGTAGTAGAGCTCTCAGAGAGCTTTCCAACGGTATGCAGTGCACCGCATAACTACTTACGGATCAAAAGTTATGGGCATCGGAGCGATGGAGACCTGGTCCCAAGCTCTGCGCCCTCGGTTTGCTGGCCCAGCCTATATGTGAAGCAAAGTTGTCTTGCCCAATGTGCCTAGGGATTCGATAATAGAAATGTGATTGATTAGGTTGTGTTCCTTTTTGCGGCTCACGACATACGATCCAGGACGGAAAAACAGCGCAAACTAAGAAAAGTATCATGAAACTGATGAAAACGTTCGATTTTGGGCTCCAAAAATGGGCACAGCTGAGCAGGCTTGATGCCTCTGTCGTAGAGCTCTCCGAGAGCTTTCCAAGGGTATGATGTGCGCCGCATAATTCCTTACAGATCAAAAGTTATGGGCTTCGGAGCGACGGAGACCTGGTCCCAAGCCCCACACCCTAAGTTTGCGAGCCCAGCCTCTATGTGAAACGAAGTTGTCTTGCCCAAGGTGTCATGGGATTCGGTAACAGAAATGTGATGGATTAGGTTGTTGTCCTTTTTGCGACGCACGACTTACGATCGAAGACGAAAAGATAGAACAAAAGAAGAAAAGTATCCCAAAACTAATGAAAACATTCAATTTTAGACTCCAAAAATAGGTGCAGTTGAGCACGCTTGATGCCCCCGTCGTAGAGCTGTCGGAGAGCTTTCCAACGGTATGCTGTGCACCGTGTAACTCCTCACAGATCAAAAGTTATAGGCACTTGAGCGATGGAGACCTGATCCCAAACCCCACGCCCTCGGTTTGCAGGCCTAGCCTCTACGTGAAGCGAAGTTTTGTTGCCCAATATGCCTAGGGATTCGATAATAGAAATGTGATTGATTAGGTTGTGTTCCTTTTCGCGGCTCATGACATACGATCCGGGACGGAAAAACAGCGCAAACTAAGAAAAGTATCATGAAACTAATGAAAACGTTCGATTTTGGGCTCCAAAAATGGGCACAGCTGAGCAGGCTTGATGCCCCTGTTGTAGACCTCTCGGAGAGCTTTCCAACGGTATGCTGTGCGCCGCGTAACTCCTTATAGATCAAAGGTATAAGCACCGAAGCGACGGAGACCAAGTCCCAAGCTCGGTTTGCGGGCCTAACCTCTACGTGAAGTGAAGTTGTCTTGCCTAAGGTGTCGTGGGATTCGATAATAGAAATGTGATGGATTAGGCTATCCTCCTTTTCGCGGATCACGACGTATGATCTAGGACGGAAAAACAACACAAAAGAAGAAAAGTATTCCGAAACTGATGAAAATGTTCTATTTTGGGCTTCGAAAATAGGCGTAGCCAAACAATCTTGATGAACCCATCGTAGGGCTCTCGGAGTGCTTTCCAACGGTATGCTGTGCACCGCGTAACTCCTTACAGATCAAAAGTTATGGGCACCGGAGTGACGGAGACATGGTCCCAACCCCGATGCCTTAGGTTTGCGGGCCCAACATCTATGTGAAGCGAAGTTGTCTTGCCTAAGGTGCCATGGGATTCGGTAATAGAAATGTGATGGATTAGGCTGTCGTACTTTTCGCGGCTCACGACGTACGATTCGGGACGAAAAAGCAGCGCAAGAGAAGAAAAGTATCCCGAAACTAATGAAAATATTCTATTTTGGGCTCTGAAAATAGGCGCAGCAGAGCAAGTTTGATGCCCCCGTCGTAAAGCTCTCAGAGAGCTTTCCAATGGTATGCTGTGCGCCGCGTAACTCCTTACGGATCAAAAGTTATGGGCACCGGAGCGACGGAGACCCGGTGCCAAGCCCTACGCCCTAGGTTTGCTGGCCCAGCCTCTATGTGAAACGAAGTTGTCTTGCCCAAGGTGCCATGGGATTCGGTAAGAGAAATGTGATAGATTAGGTTTTTGTTCTTTTCACGACTTACAACGTACGATCCGGGACAGAAAAATAACGCAAAAAGAAGAAAATTAGCTTTAAACTGATGAAAACGTTCAATTTTGGGCTCCAAAAATAGGCACAGCCAAGCAGGCCTGCTGCTTCTATTGTAGATCTCTCGGAGAGCTTTTCAACGGTATGTTGTGCGCTGCGTAACTCCTTACGAATCAAAAGTTATGGGCACCGGAGCGACGGAGACCTGGTCACATGCCCCACGCCCTCGGATTGCCGGCCTAGCCACTACGTGAAATGAAGTTGTCCTGTCCAAGGTGCCGTGGGATTCAATAACAAAAATTTGATGGACTAGGTAGTCGTCCTTTTCGCGGCTCACGACTTACGATCCGGGACATAAAAACAGCGTAAAAGAAGAAAATTGTCCAGAAACTGATGAAAACTTTTGATTTTGGGCTCCCAAAATAGGCGCAGCCGAGCAGGCTTGATGCCCACGTCGTAGAGCTCTCGTAGAGCTTTCCAATGGTATGCTATGCACTGCGTAACTACTTACGGCTCAAAAGTTATGGCCACCGGAATGACGGAGACCTGGTCCCAAGCCCTACGCCCTTGGTTTGCAGGCCCAGCCACTACTTGAAGCGAAGTTGTCTTGCCCAAGATATTTGGGATTCGATAATAGAAATGTGATGGATTCGGTTGTCATCCTTTTCGTTGCCCACGACATACGATCCGGGGTGAAAAAATAGTGCAAACTAAGAAAAGTATCTCGAAACTGATGAAAACGTTCGATTTTGGACTTCGAAAATAGGCGCAGACAAGCTAGCTTGATGCCCACGTCGTAGAGCTCTTAGAGAGCTTTCCAACGGTATGCTGTGCACCGTGTAATTCCTTATGGATCAAAAGTTATGAACACCGGAGCGACCTAGACCAAGTTCCATACCCCACGCCCTCGGTTTGCTGGCCCAGCCTTTACGTGAAGCGAAGTTGTCTTGCCCAAGGTGCCATGGGATTCGATAATAAAAATGTGATGGATTAGGTAATCATCCTTTTCGCGGCTCACGACGTAAGATCCGAGACAGAAAAACAGTGCGAAAGAAGAAAAGTATCCTGAAATTGATGAAAACATTCGATTTTGGGCAGCGAAAATGGGTGTAGCAGAGTAGGCTTGCTGCCCTCGTCGTAGACCTCTCGGAGAGCTTTCCAACAGTATGTTGTGCGCTGCGTAACTCCTTATAGATCAAAAGTTATGGGCACTGAAGCGACATAGACCTGGTCCCAAGCCCCACGCCCTTGGTTTGCAGGCCTAGCCTCTACGTGAAGCGAAGTTGTCTTGCCCAAGGTGCCGTGGGATTCGATAATAGAAATGTGATCAATTGGGTTGTCTTCCTTTTCGCGGCACACGACGCACAATCCGGGATGAAAAAATAGCGCAAACGAAGAAAAGTGTCCCAAAACTGATGAAAACATTCGATTTTGGACTCCAAAATCTGGCGCAGTCAAACAAGCTTGATGCCCCCGTCGTAGAGCTCTCAGAGGGCTTTCCAATAGTATGCTGTGCGCAGCGTAACTCCTTACTGATCAAAAGTTATAGGCACCGGAGCGACAGAGTCCTGGCCCCATGCCCCACGCCCTCGACGTGCGGGCCCAACCTTTATATGAAGAAAAATTGTCTTGCCCAAGGTGTCGTGGGATTCGGTAATAGAAATGTGATGGATTAGGTTTTTGTTCTTTTTGCGGTGCACGACGTACAATCCTGGACGGAAAATCGGCACAAAAGTAGAAAAGTGTCCCTAAACTAATGAAAACATTCAATTTTGTGCTCCGAAAATAGGCGTAGCTGAACAAGCTTGCTGCCCCTGTCGTAGACCTCAGAGAGCTTTCCCACTGTATGCTGTGCGCCACGTAAGCCCTTACGGATCAAAAGTTATGGGCAAAAGAGCGACGGAGACCTGGTCCCAAGCCCCATGCCCTCGGTTTGCGGGCCCAGCCTCTACGTGAAGCGATGTTGTCTTGCCCAAGGTACCATTGGATTCAATAATAGAAATGTGATGGATTAGGTTGTCATCCTTTTCGTGACTCACGACGTACGATCCGGGACAAAAAAATAGTGCAAAAGAAGAATAGTATCCCGAAACTAATGAAAACATTCAATTTTGGGCTCCAAAAATAGGCAAAGCCGAGCAAGCTTACTGCCCCATCGTAGAACTCTCGAAAAGCTTTCTAATGGTATGCTGTGCGCTGCGTAACTCCTTACGGATGAAAAGTTATAGGCACCGGAGCGACAGAGACCTGGTCCCAAGCCCCACGCCCTCAATTTGCAGGCCCAGCCTCTACGGGAAGCGAAGTTTTCTTGCCCTAGGTGCCATGGGATTCAATAATAGAAATGTGATGGATTAGGTTGTCGTCCTTTACTAGGCTCATGACGTACGATCCGGGAAGGAAAAATAACGCAAAAGAAGAAAAATATCCCAAAAATTGATGAAAACGTTCAATTTTGGGCTCCGAAAATAGGCACAGCCAATCAGGCTTGCTGCCCCCGTCGTAGACCTCTCAGAGAGCTTTCCAACGGTATGTTGTGTGCCACATAATGCCTTACTGATCAAAAGTTATGGGCACCGGAGCGAGAGAGACTTGGTCCCAAGCCCCATGCCCTCGGTTTGCGGGCACAGCCTCTACTGAAGTGAAGTAGTCTTGCCCAAGGTGCCGTGGGATTCGGTAATAGAGATGTGATGGACTAGGTTGTCGTCCTTTTCCCGGCTCACGACATACGATCCGGGATAGAAAAATAGCACAAAAGAAGAAAAGTGTCCCTAAACCTATGAAAACATTCAATTTTGGGCTCCGAAAACAGGCGCAGCCAAACAGGCTTGCTGCTCCAGTCGTAGACCACTCGAAAAGTTTTCCAACGGTATGCTGTGCACTGCGTAACTCTTTACAGATCAAAAGTTATGGGTACCGGAGCGACAGAGATCTGGTCCCAAGCCCTACGCCCTCTGTTTGCGGGCCTAGTCTCTACTTGAAGTGAAGTTGTCTAGCTCAAGGTGCCGTGAGATTCGATAATAGAAATGTGATGGATTAGGTTGTCATCCTTTTTGCAGCTCACGACGTACGATCCGGGATAAAAATACAGCTCAAAAGAAGAAAAGTGTCCCGAAACTAATGAAAATATTTGATTTTGGGCTCCGAAAATAGGCGCAGCTGAGCAGGCTTCCTGCCTCCATCATAGAGCTCTCGCAGAGCTTTCCAACGGTATGCTGTACGCTGCGTAACTCCTTACGGAACAAAAGTTATGGGCACCGGAGCGACGGAGACCTGGTCCTAAGCTCTCGATTTACGGGCCCAGCTTCTACGCAAAACGAAGTTGCCTTGCTAAGGTGCCATGGGATTCGGTAATAGAAATGTGATGGATTAGGTTGTCACCCTTTTCGCGGCTCACGACATACGATCTGGGATGGAAATAAAGCGCAAAAGAAGAAAAGTGTCCTAAAATTGATGAAAACGTTCAATTTTGGACTTCGAAAATAGGCACAGCAAAGCATGCTTGGCTGCTCTCATCGTAGAGCTCTCGGAGAGCTTTCCAATGGTATGTTGTGCGCCGCGTAACAGCTTACGGATCAAAAGTTATGGGCTCCGAAGCGACGGAGACCTGGTCCCAAGCCCCACACCCTAGGTTTGCGGGTCCAGCCTCTATTTGAAACGAAGCTGTTTTGCCCATGGTGCCGTCGGATTCGGTAACAGAAATGTGATGGATTAGGTAGTCGTCCTTTTCGCGGCGAACAACGTACGATCCGGGATGGAAAAACAGCTCAAACTAAGAAAAGTATCTTGAAACTTGTGAAAACGTTCGATTTTGGGCTCCAAAAATAGGTGCAGCATAGCAGGCTAGATGCCCTCGTTGTAGAGCTCTCAGAGATCTTTCTAACGGTATGTTGTGCGTCGCGTAACTCCTTACGGATCAAAAGTTATGGGCGCCGGAGCGACCTAGACCAGGTTCCATGCCCCACGCCCTTGGTTAGCTAGCCCAGCCTTTACGTGAAGCGAAGTTGTCTTGCCCAAGGTGTCGGGGATTCGATAATAGAAATGTGATGGATTAGGTAATCGTCCTTTTCGCGACTCACGACGTAAGATCCGGGACGAAAAAATAGCGCGAAAGAAGAAAAGTATCCTGAAATTGATGAAAACATTCAATTTTGGGCAGCGAAAATAGGTGTAGCCGAGCAGGCTTGCTACCCCCGTCGTAGACCTCTCGGAGAGATTTTCAACAGTATGTTGTGCGCCGCGTAACTCCTTACTGATCAAAAGTTTTCGGCACCAAAACGACGGATACCTGGTCACAAGCCCCACGCCATCGGTTTGCGGGCCCAGCCTCTACGTGAAGCGAAGTTGTCTTGTCCAAGGTGCTATGGGATTCAATAATAGAAATGTGATGGATTAGGTTGTCTTCCTTTTTGCGGCTCACGACGTACGATCTGGGATGGAAAAACAGCGCAGAAGAAGAAAAGTATGCCGAAATTGATGAAAACATTCGATTTAGGGCTTCGAAAATAGGCCCAGCCAAGTAGAATTTATGCCCCCGTCATAGAGCTCTTAGCGAGCTTTCCAACGGTATTCTGTGTGCCACGTAACTCCTTACGGATCAAAAGTTATGGGCACCGGAGCGACGGAGACCTGGTCCCAAGCCGCACGCCCTCAGTTTGCCAGCTTAGCCACTGCATGAAGTGAAGTTGTCTTGCACAAGGTGCCGTGGGATTCGATAATAGAAATGTGATCGATTGAGTTGTCTTTCTTTTTGCGGCTCACGACGTACGATCCGGGACGAAAAAATAGCGCAAACGAAGAAAAGTGTCCCAAAATTGATGAAAACATTCAATTTTGGACTCCAAAAGTCGGCGCAATCGAGCAGGCTTGTTGCCCCAGTCGTAGAGCTCTCGAAGAGCCTTCCAATGGTATGTTGTGCGCCGCGTTACTCCTTACGGAACAAAAGTTATAGGCACCGGAGCGACGGAGTCCTGGTCCCAAGACCCTGCCCTTGGTTTGCGGGCCAAGCCTCTACATGAAGCGAAGTTGTCTTGCCCAAGGTGCCGAGGTATTCGATAATAGAAATGTGATGGATTAGGTTTTTGTTCTTTTCGCGGCTTACGACGTATAATCTGGGATGAAAAATCGGCGCAAAAGTAGAAAAGTGTCCCTAAACTAATGAAAACGTTCAATTTTGTTCTCCGAAACAGGCGCAGCTGAGCAAGCTTGCTACCCTTGTCGTATACCTCTCAGAGAGCTTTCCAACTATATGCTGTGCACTGCGTAACTCCTTACGGATCAAAAGTTATGGGCATCGGAGTGACAAAGACCTGGTCCTAAGCCCCACGCCCTCGGTTTGCGGGCCTAGCCTCTACGTGAAGCGAAGTTGTCTTGCCCATGGTGCCATGGGATTCAATAATAGAAATGTGATGGATTCGGTTTTCGTCCTTTTCGTTGCTCACGACGTACGATCCGGGATAAAAAATAGCGCAAAAGAAGAAAAGTATCTCAAAACTGATGAAAATGTTTAATTTTGGGCCCTGAAAATAGGCCCAGCCGAGCAGGCTTGCTACCCCCATCGTAGACCTCTCACAGAGCTTTCCAACGGTATGCTGTGCGTCGCGTAATTTCTTACGAATCAAAAGTTATGGGAACCGGAGCGATGGAGACCTGGTTCTAAGCCCCAAGCCCTCCGTTTGCGGGCCCAGCCTCTACGTGAAGTGAAGTTGTCTTGCCTAAGGTGCCGTGGGATTCGATAATAGAAATGTGTTGTATTAGGTTGTCGTCCTTTTCGCGGCTCCCGACGTACAATCCAGGAAGGAAAAACAGCGCAAAAGAAGAAAAGTATCCTTAAACTGATGAAAACATTTGATTTTTGGCTTCAAAAATAGGTGTAGCCAAGCAAGCTTGCTGCCCCCATCATAGAGCTCTCGGAGAGCTTTCCAACGTTATGCTGTGCGCCGCGTAACTTCTTACGGACCAAAAGTTATGGGCACCGGAGCGTCGGAGACCTGGTCCCAAGCCCCAACCCTTGGTGTGCGGGCCCAGCATCTACATGAAGTAAAGTTGTCTTTCCCAAGGTGCACTAAGATTCGATAATAGAAATGTGATGGATTAGGTCGTCGTCCTTTTCGTGGCTCACGACGTACGATCCAGAACGGAAAAACAGCACAAAAGAAGAAAAGTGCCCCGAAACTGATGAAAACGTTCGATTTTGGGCTTCGAAAATAGGAGTAGAAAAGTGGGCTAGCTGCCTCCGTGGTAGAGCTCTCGAAGAGCTTTCCAACGGTATGCTGTGCGCCGCGTAACTCCCTACATATAAAAAGTTATGGGCACCGGAGCGACGGAGACATGGTCCCAAGCCTGACGCCTTCAATTTGCGGGCCCAGCCTCTAAGTGAAGCGAAGTTGTCTTGCCCAAGGTGCTGTGGGATTCGGTACTAGAAACGTGATGGATTAGGTTGTCGTCCTTTTCGTGACTCACGACGTACTATCCGGGATGAAAAAATAGCGCAAAAGAAGAAAAGTGTCCCTAAACTAATGAAAACGTTTAATTTTGTACTCCGAAAATAGGCGCAACCGAGCAGGCTTGCTACCCACGCCATAGACCTCTTAGAGAGCTTCCTAACGGTATGTTGTGCGCCGCGTAACTCCTTACAAATCAAATGTTATGGGCACCGGAGCGATGGAGACCTGGTCCCAAGCGCCACACCCTCATTTTGCGGGCCCAACCTCTACGTGATGCGAAGTTGTCTAGCCCATGGTGCCATGGGATTTGATAATAGAAATGTGATGGATTAGGTTGTCGTCCTTTTCCCGGCTCACGACGCCCGATCCAAGATGGAAAAACAGCGCAAAAGAAGAAAAGTATCCCGAAATTGATGAAAACGTTTGATTTTGGGCTTCGAAAATAGGCGCAGCCAAGCAGGCTTGCAACCCACATCGTAGAGCGCTCGGAGAGCTTTCCAATGTTATGCGGTGCATTGTGTAACTCCTTACGGAGCAAAAGTTATGGGTATCAGAGCATCGGAGACCTGGTCCCAAGCCCTACGCCCTCGGTTTTCAGGCCCAGCCTCTACATGAAGCGAAGTTGTCTTTCCCAAGGTATTGTGAGGTTCGATAATAGAAATATGATGGATGAGGTTGTCGTCCTTTTCATGGCTCACAACGTACGATCCAGGACGGAAAAATAGTACAAAAGAAGAAAAGTGTCCCAAAACTGATGAAAACGTTTGATTTTGAGCTTCGAAAACAGGCGCAACCGAGCAGGCTTGCTGCTCCCGTCGTAGTGATCTCAAAGAGCTTTCTAACGGTATGTTGTGCGCCGTGTAACTCCTTACGGATCAAAAGTTATGGGCACCGGAGCGACGAAGACATGGTCCTAAGCCCAACGCCCTCGGGTTGCGGGCCCAGCCTCTAAGTGAAGCGAAGTTGTCTTGCCTAAGGTGCCATGGGATTTGATAATAGAAATGTGATGGATTAGGTTATCTTCCTTTTCGTGGCTCACGACGTACGAACGGGGACGGAAAAATAGCGCAAAAGAAGAAAAGTATCCTAAAATTTATGAAAACGTTCAATTTCGGACTCCAAAAATAGGCGCTGCTGAGCAGAATTGCTACCCCATCGTAGAGCTCTCAGAGAGTTTTCCCAACGATATGCTTTGCGCCACGTAACTCCTTGCGGATCAAAAGTTATGGGCACTAGAGCAACGGAGACTTGGTCCCAAGCCCTACACCCTCGGTTTGCGGGCCCAGCCTCTACGTGAAGCGAATTTGTCTTCCGCATTGTGCCGTGGGATTCTATAATAGAAATATGATGGATGAGGTTGTCGTCCTTTTCGCGGCTCACGACATACGATTCGGGAAGAAAAACGGCACAAAATATGAAAAGTATTCTAAAACTGATGAAAACATTCGATTTTGGGCTCCGAAAATTGGCGCAGCCGAGCAGGCTTGCTGCTCCCATCGTAGAGCTCTCGGAGAGCTTTCCAACGGTATGTTATGTGCAGCGTAACTCCTTACGGATCAAAAGTTATAGGCACCAAAGCGAAAGGGATCTAGTCCCAAGGCCCACGCCCTCGGTTTGCTGGCCCAACCTCTACGTGAAGTGAAGTGGTCTTGCCTAAGGTGTCACGGGATTCGACTAATAGAAATGTGACGGATTAGGTTGTCGTCTTTTTCGCGGCTCACGACATACGATCCGGGACGGAAAAACAACGCAAAAGAAGAAAAGTATCCCGAAACTGATGAAAATCTCCCATTTTGGGCTCAGAAAAGAGGCGCAGCCGAGCAGGTTTGACCCCACGTCGTAGAGCTCTCGTAGAGCTTTCCAACGGAATGTTGTGCGCCGCGTAACTCCTTACGGATCAAAAGTTATGGGCACCGGAGTGACGGATACTTGATCACAAGCCCCACGCCCTCGGTTTGCGCCCCCAACCTCTACATGAAGCAAAGTTGTCTTGCCCAAGGTGTCGTGGGATTCGATAATAGAAATGTTATAGATTAGGTTGTCGTCCTTTTCGCGGCTCACGACGTACAATCCGGGACGAAAAAATAGCGTAAAGGAAGAAAAGTATCCCAAAACTGATCAAAACATTCGATTTTGGGCTCCAAAAATATCGCTCGTCGTAGAACTTTCAGAGAGCTTTCCAAGGGTATGTTGTGCGCCACATAACTCCTTACGGATCAAAAGTTATGGGCACCGAAGCGATAGAGACCAGGTCACAGGCCTCACACCCTCGATTTGCGGGCCTAGCCTCTACGCAAAGTGAAGTTTTCTTGGCTAAGATGCCATGGGACTCGATAATAGAAATGTGACGGATTAGGTTGTCGTCCTTTTCGCGGCTCATGACGAAAGATCCGGGATGAAAAAACAGCGCAAAAGAAGAAAAGTGTCCTGAAACTGAAGAAAACATTCGATTTTGGGCAGCAAAAATAGGTGAAGCAGAGCAGGCTTGCAGCCCCCATCATACACCTCTCGGAGAGCTTTCCAACGGTTTTCTGTGCACCGCATAACTCCTTACAGATCAAAAGTTATGGACACCGGAGCGATAGAGACCTGGTCCCAAGCCCCACGCCCTCGGTTTGCCGGCCTAGCCACTTCTTGCCCAAGGTGTTGTGGGATTCGATAATAGAAATGTGATGGATTAGGTTGTCGTTCTTTTCGCGGCTCACGACGTACGATCTGGGATGAAAAAACAGCCAAAAGAAGATAATTATCCTGAAACTGATGAAAACGTTCCATTTTAGGCTCCAAAATAGGCATAGCCGAGCAGGCTTTCTACCCCGTCGTAGAGCTCTCGAAGAGCTTTCCAACGGTATGTTGTGCGCCGTGTAACTCCTTACAGATCAAAAGTTATGGGCACCGGAGCGACGGGGACATGGTCCCAAGCCCGATTCCCTCAGTTTGTGGGCCCAGCCTCTACGTGAAGCGAAGTTGTTTTGCCCAATGTGCCATGGGATTCAGTAATAGAAATGTGATGGATTAGGTTGTCGTCCTTTATGCGACTCACGACGTACGATCCGGGATTAAAAAATAGCGCAAAAGAAGAAAAGTATCATAAAACTGATGAAAACGTTCGATTTTGGACTTCGAAAACAGGAGCAGCCAAGCAGGCTTGCTACCCCCTTCGTAGAGCTCTTGGAGAGCCTTCCAACGTTATGCTGTTCGTTGTGTAACTCCTTACGGAGCAAAAGTTATAGGCACTCGAGCGTCGGAGACCTGGTCCCAGGCCCTACGCCCTCGGTTTGCGGGCCCAGCCTCTATGTGAAGCGAAGTTGTCTTTCCCAAGGTATTGTGAGATTCGATAATAGAAATATGATAGATTAGGTTGTCGTCCTTTTCATGGCTCACAACGTACGATTCGGGACGAAAAAACAGCACAAAAGAAGAAAAGTGTCCCGAAATTGATGAAAACGTTCGATTTTGAGCTCCGAAAACAAGTGCAACCGAGCAGGCTTGCTGCTTCCGTCGTAGAGCTCTCAAAGAGCTTTCCAACAGTATGTTGTGCGCCGTGTAACTCCTTACGGATCAAAACTTATGGGCACCGGAGCGACGGAGACATAGTCCCAAGCCCGATGCCCTCGGGTTGCGGGCTTAGTCTCTAAGTGAAGCGAAGTTGTCTTGCCCAAGGTGCCATGGGATTCGATAATAGAAATGTGATGGATTAGGTTGTCGTCATTTTCGTGGCTCACAACGTATGATCCGGGGGGAAAAATAGCGCAAAAGACGAAAAGTATCCTGAAATTGATGAAAACGTTCGATTTTGGGCTCCAAAAATAGGCGCTGCAGAGCAGAATTGCTACCCCCGTCGTAGAGCTCTCAGAGAGTTTTCCAACGGTATGCTGTGCGCCGCGTAAGTCCTTACGGATCAAAAGTTATGGGCACCGGAGCGACGGAGACCTGGTCCCAAGCCCCACGCCCTCGGTTTGCAGGCCTAGCCTCTACGTGAAGAGAAGTTGTCTTTTGCAAGGTGCCGTGGGATTCTATATTAGAAATGTGATGGATTAGGTTGTCGTCCTTTTCGCGGCTCACGACATACGATCCGGGAAGAAAAAACGGTGCAAAATATGAAAAGTATCTTGAAACTGATGAAAACGTTTGATTTTGGGCTCTGAAAACAGGCGCATCCGAGCAGGCTTGCTGCCCCCGTCGTATAGCTCTCGGAGAGCTTTCCAATGGTATGTTGTGCGTCGTGTAACTCCTTACGGATCAATAATTATGGGCACTGAAGCGACGGAGACCTGGTCCCAAGCACCACGCCCTCGGTTTGCGGGCCCAACCTCTTTGTGAAGTGAAGTTGTCTTGCCCAAGGTGCCGTGGGATTCGATAATATAAATGGGATAGATTAGGTTGTCTCATTTTCACGGTTCCCGACGTACGATCCGGGATGAAAAAACAGCGTAAAAGAAGAAAAGTATCCCGAAACTGATGAAAACGTTCGATTTTGGGCTCCGAAAATAGCCGCAGCTGAGCAGGCTTAACCTCCCCGTCGTAGAGCTCTCGGAGAGCTTTTCAACGGTATGTTGTGCGCTGTGTAACTCCTTACGGATCAGAAGTTATGGGCACCGAAGCGAAGGAGACCTGGTCACAAGCCCCACCTCCTCGATTTACGGGCTCAGCCTCTACGTGAAGCGAAGTTGTCTTGTCCAAGGTGTCGTGGGATTCGATAATAGAAATGTGATGGATTAGGTTGTCGTTTTTTTCGCGGCTAACGACGTACGATCCGGGACAGAAAAACAGTTTAAAGGAAGAAAAGTATCCCAAAACTGATAAAAATATTCAATCTTGGTCTCCGAAAATAGGCGCAGCCTAGCAGGCGTGACACCCTCGTCATAGAGCTCTCGTAGAGCTTTCCAACGGTATGTTGTGCGGCACGTAACTTCTTACAGATCAAAAGTTATGGGCACCGGAGCGACGGATACCTGGTCACAAACCCCACACCCTCGGTTTGCCGTCCCAGCCTCTACGTGAAGCGAAATTGTCTTGCCTAAGGTGCCGTGGGATTTGATAATAGAAAGGTGATGGATTAGGTTGTCGTCCTTTTCGCAGCTCACAACATATGACCCGGGATGGAAAAATAGCGCAAAAGAAGAAAAGTGTCCCGAAACTGATGAAAACGTTCGATTTTGGGCAGCGAAAATAGGTGCAGCAAAGCAGGCTTAAAGCCCCCGTCGTAGACCTCTCGGAGAGCTTTCCAACGATTTGCTGTGTGCCGCGTAACTCCTTACGAATCAAAAGTTATGGGCACCAGAGCGATAGATACCTGGTCATATGCCCCTCGCCCTCGGTTTGTGGGCCTATCCTCTACGTGAATCGAAGTTGTCTTGCACTAGGTGCCATGGGATTCGAGAATAGAAATGTGATGGATTAGGTTGACGTACTTTTCGCGGCTCACGACGTACGATCCGGGACGGAAAAACAGCGTAAAAGAAGAAAAGTGTCCAGAAACTGATGAAAGCGTTCAATTTTGTGCTCTGAAAATAGGCGCAGCCATGCATGCTTGTTGCCCCTGTCGTAGAGATCTTAGAGAGCTTTCCAACGGTATGCTGTGCGCCGCGTAACTCTTTACGGATCAAAAGTTATGGGCACCAGAGCGACGGAGACCTGGTCCTAAGCCCCACGTCCTCGGTTTGTGGGCCCAACCTCTATGTGAAGCGATATTGTCCTGCCTAAGGTGCCGTGGGATTCGATAATAGAAATGTGATGGATTAGGCTGTCATCCTTTTCGCGGCTCACGACGTACGATCTAGATAGAAAAACAGCGCAAAAGAAGAAAAGTTTCACAGACTTCGAAAACAGGCGCAACCAAGCATGCTGGCTGCCCCCGTCGTAGAGCTCTCGGAGTGCTTTCCAACGGTATGTTGTGCACTGCGTAACTCCTTACAGATCAAAAGTTATGGGCACCAGAGCGTCGGAGACCTGGTCCCAAGCCCCACGCCCTCGGTTTGTAGGCCCAGCCTCTACGTGAAGCGAAGTTGTCTTTCCCAAGGTATTGTGAGATTTGATAATAGAAATATGATGATTTAGGTTGTCATCCTTTTCGTGGCTCACAACGTACGATCCGGGACAGAAAATAGTGCAAAAGAAGAAAAGTGTCCCAAAACTGTTGACAACATTCGATTTTGAGCTCCGAAAATAGGTCCAACCGAGCAGGCTTCCTGCCCCCGTCATAGAGCTCTCAAAAAGCTTTCCAACGGTATGCTGTGTGCCGCGTAACACCTCACGGATCAAAAGTTATGGTCACTGGAGTGACGGAGACCTGGTCCCAAGCTCGATGCCCTCGGGTTGCGAGCCCCGCCTCTACGTGAAGCGAAGTTGTCTTGCCTAAGGTGCCGTGGGATTCGGTAATAGAAATGTGATGGATTAGGTTGTCATCCTTTTCGCGACTCACGACATACAATCTGGGATGAAAAAATAGCACAAAAAAAGAAAAGTATCCTGAAATTGATGAAAACGTTCATTTTTGGGCTCCAAAAATAGGCGCTGCTGTGCAGAATTGCTACCCCAGTCGTAAAGGTCTCAGAGAGATTTACAACGGTATGTTGTGTGGCGTGTAACTCCTTATAGATCAAAAGTTATGGGCACCGAAGCGACGGATACCTGGTCCCTAGCCCCACGCCCTCGGTTTGCGGGCCCGGCCTCTACGTGAAGCGAAGTTGTCTTGCCCAAGGTAATGTGGGATTCTATAATAGAAATGTGATGGATTAGGTTGTCGTCCTTTTCGCGGCTTACGACATACGATCCAGGATGAAAAAACAGCACAAAAGAAGAAAAGTATCTTGAAACTAATGAAAACATTCAATTTTGGGCTTGGAAAATAGACGCAGCTGAGCAGGCTTGCTGCCCCTGTCGTAGGGCTCCCGGAGAGCTTTCCAACGGTATGCTGTGTGCCGCTTAACTCCTTACGGATCAAAAGTTATAAGCACCGAAGCAAAGGAGACCTGGTCCCAAGCCCCACGCCCTCGGTTTGCGGGGTAGCCTCTACGTGAAGTGAAGTGGTCTTGTGAGGCCCGACCTCGATTTGTGTGTGATACCTCATTTTGTGTGCCCTAACCTAGATTTGCGTGCCTTGACCTAGGTTCAAGAATTGTATTTCGTTTTGTGTGCCTTGCATTGAATTACGTGCATTCATTAAGGTTGCGTGCATTTTTTGCATTCATCTCGTAGTTCGTGCCGTACCTCATAGTGTGTGCCTTAAACCTAAGAAAGCGTGCCCTCACGCTAATCAAGAAAGCATCTTACATGAAGCACTAGGTCATTAATTAATCCTACAAATTCCACTAACTAATATTAAATTACTAATTCAACCACTAGAAGACAAAATCTCACAAAAAGCTAGACATTTCTTATTCTTTATTCTTTATTCTTTATTCTTTTGCACTTTCAAACATACAATTAATTAATGCCCAAAAGATGACAAAAAAAATCAGATTTCTACATGCCTTGGCCAACCACTTGTTGGGCTTTGTGATTGCTTTGCTTAATTCAATTTAATTCCTAGACAATCTATGACAATTCTATGACACAAATGCATAAAAACTAGCTCAAAACCCTCCCCAAAGCTCCACCAATCTCGACATAAGCTCCTTGCTCATGCTAGGAATTTCAAATGCTTCTTGAAGATACAAAAATATGAATTGCAAAGCTCAAGGCCGACATATGCATCAATATTTGCAAAAGCTTTCATTTTTTTTCTTCATTTCTCTCATTTCCTCACATTTCTCTCTCTCCCTCTCATTCTTCTCTCTCTCTCTCTCTCTTGGCTTTGGCTGAGTTCATACACTCCATAGCTAATCTTCATCATTCCATGGTTCATCAAGGCAAGCTAGAAGCTAAGAAGCTCGACTAAGCAAGCTAAGTTGCAAGAAAGCTTACATGCAAGCTTATTGAACTTCCATTTCGGTTTAGGTGAGTTTGCTAGCTTCCATTTCTTTTCTTCTTGTTCTAACCACATGCACCTACTAAGAACTTGGTTACTAAGCTAGGAAACTAGAGAGAAATCGAGTGGTGTCTCGGCTAAGCAAGGAAAAGAGTCAACCTTGTGCTTCATAAAAGTCTTGTGCATCTTCTTGTTGTTTTGCTAAGGTGAGGGCTAAAACTTCTTGAAAATCTTTCAAAAAACCACATGCATGCTCTTAAAGGTTTAGCTTTGCTTCTGTACTTGAGATATATGTGTGTTCATAAGCTTTCACAACCATGCATGGCAAGATTTTGGCCAGAAGGTGATGATAGATGAAATCGGGTTTGTGACAGCTATCTGTCTTGTTGGTGCGAGGTGATTTTGGCTAGGTAAATGATGTTTAAAATGCGTGAAAATTGGTAGGTGACTAGTTTTTCCAGTTCTGAACATTTTTCACAGAAATAGACCAAAGCTAATGTTGACTCTAAGGTCCTCAAAATGGCAAATCATTAAAATGTATCCAAATCTAGAAAGTCTGGAAAAATGAAGCAGGTTTTGGAAAATTCACTGACCTTGTGGAACAAACTAGTTTTGACTTAGTACATGACATCTAAAATGCATGAAAGTTTGTTTGCTGATAGATTTTTCAGTTCTGGACATTTTTGTCAGAAATGGACTAAGGCTAAATCTGACACTAAGGATCTCAAAAATGACAAGAAATGAAATGAGTGCAAATCTGAACAGGTTTGGGTAGTTTCACTGTTTTGGCTATAACTATTGAACTCGAACTCCAAATGATGCGAGGTTTGTTTCTCAATGTAGTTCACTTCTTAAGATTTAATTTGACATCTTATTCAATGGATTTGGAGATTGTTTGCTTGTCTTAATGATTGTGAGAAACAACCCATTGCAGTGAGGGTTTCACTTAGTGATATGCTTAGAAAAATTGTTGTAACTCCTCTTGTTGAATTAAATGCTTGGGATTGTGGCATTAGGATGTTGTGTGGATTGTTTTGAATACTTGAGGATGTTTGAATTAATCGATGCATGGCTTGAGATTGATTTTGAGTTGACTTGGGGCTTAGTCGCACGGGTAAGCGCGAAATAGAAACCCTAGTGACTAGGTAAATTCACTAAGTGTTGATCCTATGAATATCGTGTTTAATTATATGTTTAGTAGGCTGCTTGTAGTTGCCATTGTAGCCCTAAATGCGATCTTGATGATTACAAATTGACATGTAGGTTTTTCTTGCACCCGTACCCACGTAGATGTTGTTGCATGTTGAATAATCTTATTATTTGATTACGTGAACTTAGAAATAAGTTATATGGCTTGATTTACATACGTTACATGGCTGCCCGTTTAATGTACATATAACTCCATGTGCCTTTCAAGTGAAATTACTTGTCTTATCGTGCCTCGCTTGTTTAGTTGTCAATGTGCAATCTTATGACTACACGGAGGAAACCTACTTTGTTGTCCTCCTAATGTGATATATTAAATGTCATAAATGTGCATTGCATACAAGGTTGCAACCTTTCATTCTGGCGTGGTAGCGTTCACGCACATCGAATGGCATCGGGCTTGCCGGTGCAACCGTGACTACCATTGTCCAATTCCCTCTCTCGCTTGGGGGCTAGACTTCCTCGGAGAGTTGGGTCGTAGGATTTCGGGGTACATCCGGAGTACACCCACTTGGCGAGATAAGGGGATGATTTGAAGTCGGCCGCAACAACTGATACTGGAAATGAACTGAGAGCAAAAGCTCACCGTATCCTTTTTACTATGTGTATAAGTACTCTCGCTTGGTTCCTAGAGGACCTTGGGGTGGAAAGATGGGTAATTGTGTTCCTTTACTTTTATATTATTGTTATGTACTTATTTGTGATATATTCATGCTTGCAAAAAAGGGTTTTCATAAGTTGAACCGGAAAATGAGTTTCAAAACCTATTTCTCGTTTCCCCTCGCTGAGTTCATAAGGACTCACCCTCTTTTATTATCTCAGGTGAAGAAGATCAAGAACAGGTACCCGAGGACGACGTGCCTAATGATGATTCCTCGGAATGATTGCCTGTCCTATGTGCTTTGCTTGATTATGGACATTTGTGAACACTATGCTACTTGAAGACTATTTCTTTTCATGTTGCTTAATGTTTGTAATGTAAAAGACCCCCGTTGTAATTTAGGGTCTAATTTTGGTTTGTAATAATAATAACTAGACAGACACTACTATGGTCGTTTTGCTATTGTCATTGGCTAGTATCTATCATAAGATTATGAAGTATCAGGTAAGGACTAAGTAAAATGAACCTATCCAATCTTAAGCAGGTATTCATTGTTAAGCCAAGATCAACAGGTACTTCTGTAACAAGAACAAACAAACAAACGAGACATAGCATCATGCTAGGTTATTAATCAAACTAGACTTCGAGATAACTAGTAGGCGTTTCAATTGATGGTAAATAGTAATCTTAGTTGGAAATGAAATTTGAGGCGTTTAGAGAATTAGGTAAAACCAAATAGCCCAATTACAGCCGTTATGCTGCCGATTTTTCAAAAAAAATTGGAGTTTAGGCCAAAACGTTAAGTGTTAAATTTTCATGAACAGTTAAGTACGAGATAGACTTGAATGTTTAGATCACACCCTAGTCTAACCTTTATAGGCCGGGTTGGGGCGTGACACCCTATAAAAGGAATGGTATCAAAACTTAGATTGCTTAAGCCGGGTTTAACTCTCGGACCTTGGGTAGAGCCCTAAGGTAATTAGGATGACTTGTCTATATGTTATTGTGTGATAATGTTAAATGTGCCTTCTATGTTCTATGTGCTTAAGTGACTAACATGTCTTAATTGTTTCTAGAATTATGTATCTATATTATCTTATGCATTAAATTCTTGTTTGTCGTATTTCAATAAATTGTGCATCGTAATCTGTGCCTATAGATGGCTGGCCCTAGTACCCGCACTACTAATAGGAGCAATGGACCTCAAGAGACCGGTGATGCTTATCAAACTAATCCTGGCATAACTATGTTTAACATGATGGCAAATGCCATGGATCGCGTGTCACGTGTGATGGAACGTCAAGATGCACGTGAAGCTAACAACAATAACAACAGGAATGATGGTAACAATCGGAGACATAGCATAATGAGGGAGTTCCTTGATTTTCGCCCGTCCAAATTCCACGGGGAAGCTGATGATGAGAAAGCGGAGGCTTGGCTGTCCGAGATCGAGAGGATTTTCAGGCCACTTGATTATACTGATGAAGAAAAGGTGGAGTTTGCTGTGTTTCTGTTGCACGGGGATGCTGAGCATTGGTGGCACACTGTGGAAAACTGATCAGACACCTCGCTTGTGGGGTAATTTCTTTAAGGCATTCAAGGAGAAATATGTACCTGAAGTTTCCAAGCAGAGGTAGATTGAGGAGTTCATGCACTTGAACCAGGGTAACATGATAGTGGCCCAGTACGAGGCTCGTTTTGACTGGCTGTCCCGCTATGCTCAATATATGGTTAGTACTCCGGAGGCAAAGATGCGGAAATTTACGACCGGATTGAGGCCAGAGATTTAGGACCAGTTGGCTTCGCATGACTTCGATACATATTCTGCTCTCTTGGCTGCTGCTTCCCGAGTTGAGAAGAGAAAACTTGATAGAGCCGGTTCGAGTCAGCCGAACAAGAAACCATACCAGCCTTCAGGTCAACAGAGGAAATTCCAGGGACAGAGTCATAGCCAGGGCCAGAGCCAGAACAAACCAGTGAAAAACCGTGGGTTTTGATAATAGAAATGGGATGGATTAGGTTGTCGTCCTTTTCATGGCTCACGACGTACGATGCAGGACAAAAAAAAAGCACAAAAGAAGAAAAGTGTCCCAAAACGGATGAAAACGTTCAATTTTGGGCTCTGAAAATAGACGCAGCCAAGCAGGATTGCTTCCCCTTTCGTAGAGCTGTCGAACAGCTTTCCAACTGTATGTTGTGCGCCGCGTAACTCCTTACGAATCAAAAGTTATGGGCACCAGAGTGACGGAGACCTGGTCTAAAGCCCCACGCCCTCGGTTTGCGAGCCCAGCCTTTACGCGAAGTGAATTTGTCTTGCCCAAGGTACCGTGGGATTCGAAAATAGAAATGTGATGGATTAGGTTGTTGTCCTTTTCACAACTCACGATGTACGATATGGAACAGAAAAACAGCATAAAAGAAGAAAAATGTCCCAAAACTGATGAAAACATTCGATTTTGGTCGTAGAAAATAGTTGCAGCCAAGCAGGCTTGCTACCCCCGTCGTAGAGCTCCCGGAGAGCTTTCCAACGGTATGCTGTGCGCCGCGTAACTCCTTACGGATCAAAAGTTATGGGCACTAGAGCGATAGATACCTGGTCATAAGCCCTACGCCCTCAGTTTGCGGGCCCAGCCTCTACGTGAAGTGAATTTGTCTTGCCCAAGGTGCTGTGGGATTCAGTAACAGAATGTGATAGATTATGTTGTTATCCTTTTTGCGACTCACGATGTACGATCTAGGATAAAAAACAGCGCAAAAATGAAAAAGTGTCTCGAATCTGATGAAAACGTTCAATTTTGGACTCTAAAAACAAGCGCATCTAAGCAGGCTTGATGCCTTTGTCGTAGAGCTCTCGGAGAGCTTTCCAACGGTATATTGTGCGCCGCGTAACTCCTTACGGATCAAAAGTTATGGGCACCGGAGCGACAGATACCTAGTCACAAACCGCACGCACTCGGTTTGCGTGCCCAACCTCTACGTGAAACGAAGTTGTCTTGCCCGAGGTGTCATGGGATTTGGTAATAGAAATGTGATTGATTAGGTTATTGTCCTTTTCGCGGCTCACGACGTACGATCCGGGACTAAAAAATAGCGTAAAAGAACAAAAGTATCCTGAAACTAATAAAAACGTTCGATTTTGGGCTTCGAAAACAGGCGCAGCCGAGCAGGCTTGAATCTCCCGTTGTAGACCTCTCGGAGAGCTTTCCAACGGTATGCTATGCGCCGCTTAACTCCTTACGGATCAAAAGTTATGGGCAAATGAGTGACGGAGACCTAGTCCTAAGCCCCACGCCCTCGGTTTGCGGGCCCAGTCTCTACATGATGCAAAGTTGTCTTGCCCAAGGTACCGTGGGATACGATAATAAAAATGTGATGAATTAGGTTGTCGTCCTTTTCACGACTCACGACGTACGATCCGGTACCGAAAAATAGCGCAAAACAAGAAAAGTATCCCAAAATGGATGAAAATGTTCGATTTTGGGCTTCGAAAATAGGTACAACCGAGCAGAATTATTGCCCCCATCGTAGAGCTCTCAGAGAGCTTTCTAACGGTATTCTATGCGCCGTGTAACTCCTTACGGATCAAAACTTATGGGCACCGGAGCGACGAAGACATGGTCCCAAGCCGGACGCCCTCGGTTTGTGGGCCCAGCCTCTACATGAAGCGCAGTTGTCATGCCCAAGGTGCCATAGGATTCGATAATAGAAATGTGAAGTGTGATACCCCGAACCTGGGATGTATTCAATAGCATTTAAAGTTCATTTAAATTGCATTTTATTGACCTTTCACCTTCTTTGACCAAACTAGTTGACTTTTCATCTACATTGACCAACTAGGACAAGGTGGGAATTTTTGAAATGTTTAATAAAAGGCAAACTTGGGATTAGAAATAAAAAAATGCAATGTTAAGTTAGTCAAATTTTGGGTCAACTTTGGAATTATATTTGAACCAATTGGGGAAGATTTAGGTAGAAAATTATATATGGTTGGAAAGCTCTATGTGTCTAGTTTCTGAGGCTTCAAACCGTTCGTGAATTGGAGTTTTCTAGAATAAGTTATGGCCATTTTTGTAAGGTCGCACATAGCTGTTTTGGTTTAGCGGGTTGACCGAATCTTTGACCTTTGACTTCTTGTCATTTTTTTTTTCCTAAATAAGCAGAATGCAAACGAAAAAATAGAGAAGAAAGGCTTGAAGCCATGAGGAAAAGAAAGAGAAAAAGAAAAAAAATTTCAAAACAAATCATCAAATCTTCGCGTGAGCTTGCACGAGGTGGTTTCCGAGGCATCCTACGAGGTTTCCGTAGCGTCTAGGAGCATCTAAGGTGAGGGTTTCATCGTTATTTGCGCATTTGAAAATGTTGAACATAAACTTTAATTTTTGTGATTTAACCGTAGGTTGTTATTTTGTCTGTTTCATTGCTTAAAGTATGTTCCCTAGCAATCATAGAACACGTATTTATAGCTTTTTAACATTTTCTGCGGTTGAATATTGAAATTGAAATATAAATTGTTAGTTGAATAGTATTTTATGAATAGTAAACCCTTGAAACGATAAAGTTGCGTTGTTATGCTGTCTGTTGATGTGAAAAGGTGCTAGGTATGCTAGAATGCCTAAATGCATGATTTGTTTAGGTTGCGTAATGGAAAAAATGAGAAAAATGCCTTGGTGAAAGTCGGGGTCGTTTAGGTCAAGTTTAGCGTTTTCTCGTTTTGCGTGATGAAATTGTTTCGGGAGGCCATGGAAGCACTTTTGGTGCGATTATGGCATTGGTTGGGTGTTTCGTTAGTATAGTTGTAGTTCAAACGAGCAAAGGGGGAAATCGGGACTTTGCGTGAATTCCAAGGTTAAGTAGGGTTTCGGGGTCTTTAGACGTGCCTTATAGTGACCTAGGAGGATTGGTGAAGTCGGTTTCCAAAACTCGTGGCTCGTTTGAAAGTAGTAGAGTTTGGTAAGTTGGGGTCATTTTCATGATTTTGTGTGTTTTCATAGAATATTGCTTATAGAATGCTTATATTGCTTATAGAATGCTTATGTTGCCTATAGAATGCTTATAATGCCTATAGAATACTTGTTATTGCTTGATAATGTTAGTTGGTGTTGTTCTTGTTACTTGTTTGATTGTAAATGCTTGTTAATGCTTATTACGCTTGTTAGAGTTGATTATTGATTGAAATGTTTAACAATTGTTGATAATGCTTGATATCTCGTTTATCTCCTCTATTCTGTATTGTTGTGCTATCGCTTGTTTATCGCCTTGTATCGAGTCTTGCATTGCATAGTGTCAGCGCGTGAGTGATGGGCCTCTCTGCGTAGCCTCGGGTTGTTAGTGTTGGTTGCTCTAGCTCCGTAGCTATTCCCTCTTCTCGCTTGGGTTGCCTCCTAGGGAGACTTGGGTCGTAGATTGATGGATACTTCTGGGGTATTCCAAACTGGTGTTATAAGGTGGTTGCGCACTTATTGTCATCGTTGTCAACATCAAGCTCGAGATTGATGTATCGCTCGTGAAATGGTACACTGCTCGTATGAGTGAACCATAGCCTTCAGAGTGTGGTATAGCTTTGAATGGTTGTGTTAATGCTTTCAATAATTGCTTATTGTATTGATTGTTTGTCTTGATTGCTTATTTATCAGTTATATTGCTTAACTGTCTTATTTGCATTGCACGACTTTCTTTCTCTCCAATTCGATATCTGTCTCGCCCTCACTGAGTATATGTGTTGTGTATACTCACTACTCACCACCACATTTCAGGAAATGTCATGTTAGTTGGAAAGTTCGTGATTTCGTGAAAGTTCGTTGCCTGAAGAGTTGTCTTGCGTGCCTATGTGGCTTGAGTGTCGAAGTTTGTAAAGATGTATGTTCATATGTTGTTTGTATTTATTGTCAAAAGAAATGTAATTTAAATTTAGCTAAGTAGCTGAGGTGAATTGATAAGCTAGTTTATGTAATCAGTTAGCATAGCTTAACTTCAATGCATGTCTGTAATGTCCAAAGGAAAAGAGTTATAATGGCATGATAGTTTATTTTATGCAGTAGCTTAGTATGGTTTAACCGTCTAGTTCGAATGTACTTGTCAAAAATGAAAAGAGATAGGTTAGCTTTTAAATTGGAAATGTATGTATACTTGCTGAGTTTAATTTGTTGAGAACCGAGGCTCGGATGGCCTTGAGGTGGTTTTGAATGTTTGGACATGGTATTGGTCCACTTATATGCCATCGCAAGTTTTACATTTCGCCTAGAGCAGGGGAGACTCCGTCCGTTTTCCCTGAAAATTATGCCCGGGTTTAGTTTGGGTTGTGATTAGATCGATTGATAGAACTCCCGGTCTCGAGAGGGATCGAGGTGTTACATGATGGATTAGGTTGTTGTCCTTTTCGTCGCTCACGACGTACGATTCGGGACGAAAAAACAGCGCAAAATCAGAAAAGTGTCCCGAAACTGATGAAAACGTTCAATTTTGGGCTCCGAAAATAGGCACAGCCAAGTAGGATTGCTTCCCCCTTCGTAGAGCTGTCGGAGAGCTTTCCAACTGTATGTTGTGCGCCATGTAACTCCTTATGGAACAAAAGTTATGGGCACCGGAGCGACGGAGACCTGGTCCTAAGCCCCACGCCCTCTATTTGCGGGCCCAGCCTCTACATGAAGTGAATTTGTCTTGCCTAAGGTGCCGTGGGATTCGATAATAGAAATGTGATGGATTAGGTTATTATCCTTTTCGCTGCTCACGAAGTACGATCTGGGACAGAAAAACAGCACAAAAGAAGAAAAGCATCCCGAAACTGATTAAAACCGTCGATTTTGGGCGTCGAAAATAGGCATAGCTGAGCAGGTTTGCTAGCACTGTCGTAGAGCTCTCGGAGAGCTTTCCAACAGTATGCCGTGCATCACGTAACTCCTTACGGATCAAAAGTTATGGGCACCGAAACGACGGAGACCTAGTCCCAAGCCCCACACCCTCAGTTTGCTGGCCCAGCCTCTACGTGAAGTGAAGTTGTCTTACCCAAGGTACTGTGGGATTCAGAAATAGAAATGTGATGAATTAGGTTGTCGTCCTTTTCGTTGCTCACGATGTACGATCCGGGATGGAAAAGCAGCGCAATTGAAGAAAAATGTCCCGAAACTAATGACAACATTTGATTTTTGGGCTACGAAAACACGCGCAGCCTAGCAGGCTTGCTGTCAATGTCGTAGAGCTCTTGGAGAGCTTTCCAACGGTATGCTGTGCGCCACGTAATGCGTTACGGATAAAAAGTTTAAGGCACGCGAGCGACGGATACCTGGTCACAAGCCCTACGCCCTCGCTTTACGGGCCCAGCCTCTATGTAAAGTGTAGTTGTCATGCCTAAGGTGTCGTGGGATTCGGTAATAGAAATTTGATACATTAGGTTAACGTCCTTTTCGTGGCTGACGAAGTACGATCCGGGATGGAAAAACAGCGCAAAAGAAGAAAAATATCCCGAAACTGATAAAAACATTCGATTTTGGCCTCCGAAAACAGGCGTAGCCGAGCAAGCTTGATGTCCTCGTCGTAGAGCTCTCGGAGAGCTTTCCAACGGTAAGTTGTGCGCTGCGTAACTCCTTACGGATCAAAAGTTATGGGCAAAGGAGCGTAGGAGACCTGGTCCCAAGCCCCATGCCCTCAGTTTGTGGGCCCAGCCTCTACGTGAAGCGAAGTTGTCTTGCCCAAGGTGCTGTGGGATTCGATAATAGAAACGTGATGGATTAGGTTGTCGTCTTTTCTAGGCTCACGACGTACGATCCGGGAAGAAAAAACAGCGCAAGAGGAGAAAAGTGTCCAGAAACTATTGAAAATGTTCAATTTTGGGTTTCAAAAACAGGTACAGCCGAGAAGGCTTACTGCCCCCCTCGTAGAGCTCTTAAAGAGCTTTCCAACGGTATGCTGTGCGCCGCGTAACTCCTTACGGATCAAAAGTTATGGGCACCGGAGTGACGGAGACCTGGTCCTAAGCCCCACTCCCTCGGTTTGCGGGCCCAGCTTCTACATGAAACGTAGTTGTCTTGCCCAAGGTGTCGTGGGATTCGATAATATAAATATAATGGATTAGGTTGTTGTACTTTTCTAGGCTCACGACGTACGATCCGGGAAAGATAAACAGCGCAAAAGAAGAAAAGTGTCCCAAAATTGATGAAAATGTTCAATTTTGGGCTCTGAAAATAGGCGGAGGTGAGCAGGCTGCCGACGGCCATCGTAGATCTCTCGGAGAGCTTTCTAACGGAATGCTGTGCGCCGCGTAACTCCTTGCAGATCTAAAGTTATGGGCACCGGAGCGACGGAGACCTAGTCCCAAGCCCCACGCCTTCGGTTTGCCGGCCCAGCCTCTACGTGAAGCGAAGTTGTCTTAGCCAAGGTGCCGGGGGATTCGATAATAGAAATGTGATGGATTAGGTTGCCATCCTTTTCGCGGCTCACGACGTGCGATCCGGGATCGTAAAACAGTACAAAAGTAGAAAAGTGTCCTAAAATTGATGAAAACGTTCGATTTTGGGCTACAAAAATAGGCGCAGTCGGGCAGGCTTGCTACTCCCGTCGTAGAGCTCTCGGAGAGCTTTCCAACGGTATGCTGTGCGCCACGTAACTCTTTACGGATCAAAAGTTATAGGCACCGGAGCGATAGATACTGGTCACAAGCCCCACGTCCTCGGTTTGCGGGCCCAGATTCTCCGTGAAGTGAAGTTGTCATGCCAAAGGTGTCGTAGGATTCGGTAATAGAAATTAGATTGATTAGGCTGTCGTTCTTTTCACGGCTGACGACGTACAATCGGGGACGAAAAAAAATGTAAAAGAAGAAAAGTGTCCTGAAACTGATGAAAACATTCGATTTTGGGCTATGAAAATAGGCGCAGCTAAGCGGGCTTGCTGCCCGGGTCGTAGAGCTCTCAGAGACCTTTCCAACGGTACGCTGTGCGCCGCGTAACCCCTTACGGATAAAAAATTATGTGCAAATGAGCGACGGAGACCTGGTCCTAAGCCCTAAGCCTTCAATTTGCGGGCCCAGCCTCTACGTGAAGTGAAGTTGTCTTGCCCTAGGTGCCGTGGGATTCGATAATAGATATGTGATGGATTAGGTTGTCGTCCTTTACTAGGCTCGCGACGTAATATTCGGGAAGGAAAAATAGCGCAAAAGAAGAAAAGTATTCTGAAACTTATGAAAATGTTCGATTTTGGGCTTAAAAAATAGGCACAACTGAGCAAGCTTGCTGAACTCGTCATAGAGCTCTCGGAGAGCTTTCCAACGGTATGTTGTGCACCGCGGAACTGCTTACGGATCAAAAGTTATGGGCACCGGAGCGACGGAGACCTGGTCCCAAGCCCCACGCCCATGGTTTGCAGGCCCAGCCTCTACGCGAAGCGATGTTGTCTTGCCCAAGGTGCCTTGGGATTCGATAATAGAAATGTGATGGATTGGGTTGTCGTCATTTTCGCGGCTCATGATGTACGATCTGAGACAGAAAAACAGCACAAAAGAAGAAAAGCATCCAAAAATTGATGAAAACCTTCGGCTTTGGGCTTCGAAAATAGGCACAGTCAAGCATGCTTTCTATCCCCGTCGTAGAGCTCTCGGAGAGCTTTCCAATGGTATGTTGTGCGCCATGTAACCCCTTACGGATCAAAAATTTTGTGCAAAGGAGCGACGGAGACCTGGTCCCAAGCCCTAAGCCCTCAATTTGGGGGCCCAGCCTCTACGTGAAGTGAAGTTGTCTTGCCTAAGGTGCCGTGGGATTTGTTAATAGAAATGTGATGGATTAGGTTGTCGTCCTTTACTAGGCTCACGACGTACGATCCGGGAAGGAAAAATAACGCAAAAGAAGAAAAATATCCCAAAAACTGATGAAAATGTTCAATTTTGAGCTCCGAAAACAGGCGCAGCTGAGCAGGCTTGCTGCCCCTTTGTAGAGCTCTCGAAGAGCTTTCCAACGGTATCGTGTGCACTACGTAACTCCTTACAGATCAAAAGTTATGGGCACCGGAGCGACGGAGACCTTGTCCCAAGCCCCACCTCCTCGGTTTGCAGGCCCAGCCTTTACGCGAAGCGATGTTGTCTTGCCCAATGTGCCATGGGATTGGGTAATAGAAATGTGATGGATTGGGTTGTCGTCATTTTCACAGCTCACGATGTACGATCTAGGACAGAAAAACAACACGAAAGAAGAAAAACATCCCAAAACTAATGAAAACCTTCGATTTTGGGCATCGAAAATAGGCGCAACCGAGCAGGCTTGCTGACCCCGTCGTAGAGCTCTCAGAGAGCTTTCAACGGTATGCTGTGCCCACGTAACTCCTTACGAATCAAAAGTTATGGGCACCGGAGCGACGGAGACCTGGTCTCATGCCCCACGCTCTCAGTTTACAGGCCCAGCCTCTACGTGAAGTGAAGTTGACTTGACCAAGGTGCTGTGGGATTCGATAATAGAAATGTGATAGATTAGGTTGTCGTCCTTTTTGCGGCTCACGATGTATGATCCGGGACAAAAAAACAGCATAAAAGAAGAAAAGCATCCCAAAACTGATGAAAACCTTCGATTTTGGGCTTCGAAATTAGGCATAGCCGAGCAGATTGGCTATCCCCGTCGTAGAGCTCTCGGAGAGCTTTCCAATGGTATACTGTACACCTCGTAACTCCTTACCGATCAAAAGTTATGGGCACTAGAGCGACGAAGACCTGGTCACAAGCCCAATGCCCTCGATTTGCGGGCCCAGCCTTTATGTGAGGCTAAGTTGTCTTGCCCATAGTGCCATGGGATTCGAAAATAGAAATCTGATGGATTAGGTTGTTGTCTTTTTCGCGGCTCACGACGTACGATCCGGGACGAAAGAACAGCTTTAAAGAAGAAAAGTATCCCAAAACTGATGAAATCGTTCAATTTTGGGCTCCGAAAATAGGCGCAGCCTAGCAGGCTTGCTATCCCCATCGTAGAGCTCTCGGAGAGCTTTCCAACGGTATACTGTGCGCCACGTAACTCCTTACGGATCAAAAGTTATGGGCACTGGAGCGACAAAGACCTAGTCCTATTCCCCACGCCCTCGGTTTACGGGCCCAGCCTCTACGTGAAGTGAAGTTGTCTTGCCCAAGGAGCCATGGGATTCGATAATAGAAATGTGAAGGATTAGGTTGTGGACCTTTTCCCGGCTCACGACGTACAATCCGGGACGAAAAAACAGCGCAAAGGTAGATAAATGTCCCGAAACTGATGAAAACGTTCAATTTTGGGCTCTGAAAATAGGCGCATCTGAGCAGGATTTCTGCCCCCGTCGTAGAGCTCTCAGAGAGCTTTCAAACGGTATTCTGTAGGTCGTGTAACTCCTTACAGATCAAAAGTTATAGGCACTAGAGCGACAGATACCTGGTCACAAGCCCCACGCCCTAGGTTTGTAGGCCCAGCCTCTACGTGAAGTGAAGTTGTCTTGCCCAAGATGCCATGGGATTCAGTAATAGAAATGTGATTGATTAGATTGTCGTCCTTTTCGCAGTTGACGACGTACGATTCGGGACGAAAAAATAGCGTAAAAGAACAAAAGTATCCCGAAACTAATAAAAACGTTCGATTTTGGGCTCCAAAAATAGGCGCAGCCGAGCAGGCTTGCATCCCCCGTCGTAGAGCTCTCAGAGAGCTTTTCAACTGTATGCTATGCGCCGCGTAACTCCTTATGGATCAAAAGTTATGGGCAAATGAGGGACGGAGACCTGGTCCCAAGCCCCACGCCCTCGGTTTGCGGGCCCAGCCTCTACATGATGCGAAGTTGTCTTGCCCAAAGTACCGTGGGATACAATAATAGAAATGTGATGGATTAGGTTGTCGTCGTTTTCGTGCCTCACGACGTACGATCCGGTACAGAAAAATAGCGCAAAAGTAGAAAAGTATCCCGAAATGGATGAAAATGTTCGATTTTGGGCTTTGAAAATACGTACAGCCGAGCAGAATTACTGCCCCCATCGTAGAGCTCTCCCAAGCCCGACACCCTCGGTTTGTGGGCCCAGCCTCTACGTGAAGCGTAGTTGTCTTGCCCAAGGTGCCATGGGATTCGATAATAGAAATGTGATGGATTAGGTTGTTGTCCTTTTTGTGGCACACGACGTACTATCTGGGACGAAAAAAAGCGCAAAAAAAGAAAAGTGTCCCAAAATAGATAAGAACGTTCAATTTTAGGCTCTGAAAATAGGCACAACCAAGTAGGATTGCTTCCCCCTTCGTAGAGCTCTCGGAGAGCTTTCCAACTATATGTTGTGCGCCGCGTAACTTCTTATGGATCAAAAGTTATGGGCACCAGAGCGACGGAGACCTGGTCCCAAGCCCCACGCCCTCGATTTGCGGGCCCAGCCTCTATATGTAGCGAATTTGCCTTGCCTAAGGTGCCGTGGGATTCGATAATAGAAATGTGATGGATTAGGTTGTTGCCCTTTTCGTAGCCACGAAGTACGATCTGGGACAGAAAAACAGCACAAAAGATGAAAAGCATCGCGAAACTGATGAAAACTGTCGATTTTGGGCTTCGAAAATAGGCTTAGCTGAGCAGGCTTGATACCCCCGACGTAGAGCTCTCGGAGAGCTTTCAACGGTACGTTGTGCGCCGCAAAACTCCTTACGGATCAAAAGTTATGGGCAATTAAGCGACGGAGGCCTGGTCCCAAGCCCCACGCCCTCAGTTTGCGGGCCCAGCCTCTACATGCAGTGAAGTTTTCTTGCCCAAGGTACCATGGGATTCGATAATAGAAATGTGATGGATTAGGTTGTCGTCCTTTTCGCGGCTCACGATGTACGATCCGGGATGGAAAAGCAGCGCAAAATTAGAAAAGTGTCCCGAAACTGATGAAAACATTCGATTTTGGACTCCAAAAACTGGCTCAGCCGAGCATGCTTGCTGCCCACGTCATAGAGCTCTCGGAGACCTTTTCAACGGTATGTTGTGCGCCGCGTACTGCTTGCGGATCAAAAGTTATTGGCATCAGACCGACGGATACCTGGTCACAAGCCCCACGCCCTCGCTTTGTGGGCCCAGCCTCTACGTGAAGTGAAGTTGTCATGCCCAATGTGTCATGGGATTCGGTAATAGAAATTTGATTGATTAGGTTAGCGTCCTTTTCGCGGCTAGCGAAGTACGATCCGGGATAGAAAAACAACGCAAAAGAAGAAAAGTGTCACGAAACTGTAAAAACGTTCGATTTTGTTCTACAAAAATAGGCGTAGCCGAGCAGGCTTGTAGCCCCTATCGTAGAGCTCTCGGAAAGCTTTCCAACGGTATGCTGTGCGCTGCGTAACTCCTTACGAATCAAAAGTTATGGGCAAAGGAGTGACGGAGACCTAGTCCCAAGCCCCACGCCCTCGATTTGCGGGTCCAGCCTCTACGTGAAGCGAAGTTGGTTTGCCCTAGGTACTGTGGGATTCGATAATAGAAATGTGATGGATTATGTTGTCGTTCTTTTCTAGGCTCAAGACGTACGATCCGGGAAGGAAAAATAGCGCAAAAGAGGAAAAATGTCCCGAAACTAATGAAAACGTTCAATTTTGGGCTCCGAAAATAGGCGCACCCGAGCAGGCTTGCTGCCCTCATCGTAAATATCTCGAAGAGCTTTCCAATAGTATGCTGTGCGCCGCGTAACTCCTTACGGATCAAAATTATGGGCACCGGAGCGATGGAGACCTAGTCCCAAGCCACACGCCCTCGGTTTGCAGGCCCAGCCTCTGCGTGAAGCGAAGATGTCTTTCCCAAGGTGCTGTGAGCTTCGATAATAGAAATGTGATGGAGTAGGTTGTCGTCCTTTTCGTGGCTCACGACGTACGATCCGGGACGGAAAAATAGCGTAAAAGAAGTAAAGTGTCTTGAAACTGATGAAAACGTTCGATTTTAGTCTCTGAAAATAGGTGCAGCTGAGAGGGCTTGCTTCCCCTATCGTAGAGCTCTCGAAGAGCTTTCCAACGGTATGTTGTGCGCTATATAAGTCCTTACGGATCAAAAGTTACAGGCACCGGAGAGATAGAGACCTGGTCCCAAGCCCCACGCCCTCTGTTTGCGGGCCCAATCTCTACGTGAAGCGAAGTTGTCTGGCCCAAGGTGCCGTGGGATTCGTTAATAGAAATGTGATGGATTAGGTTGTCGTCCTTTTCGTGGCACATGACGTACGATCTGGGATGAAAAAATAGCGCAAAAGAAGGAAAGTGTCCCGAAATTGCGAAAAATAGTCAATTTTGGGTTTCGAAAATAGGCGCAACAGGGTAGGCTTGCTGCTCACATCGTAGAGCTCTCGAAGAGCTTTCTAACTGTATGTTGTGCGCTGTGTAACTCCTTACAAATCAAAAGTTATGGCACCGGAGTGACGGAAACCTTGTCCCAAGTGCCACGCCCTCGAGTGACGGAAAAATAGTGCAAAAGTAGAAAAGTGTCCCGAAACTGATGAAAACGTTCGATTTTGGGCTCCAAGAGCAGGCGCAGCTGAGCAGGATTGCTGCCCGCGTCGTAGAGCTCTTGGAGAGCTTTCCAACTGTATGTTGTACGTCACGTAACGCCTTACGGATCAAAAGTTATGGGCACCGAAGCGACAGATACCTGGTCACAAGCCCCACGCCCTCGGTTTGTGGGCCCAGCCTCTACGTGAGATGAAGTTGTCATGCCCAAGGTGTCTTGCAATTTGGTAATAGGAATTAGATTTATTAGGTTGTCGTCCTTTTCGTGACTGACGACGTACGATCCGAGATGGAAAAACAACGCAAAAGTAGAAAAGTGTTCTGAAACTGATGAAAATGTTCGATTTTGGTCTTCAAAAATGGGAGCAGCCGAGCAGGCTTTCTGTCTCTATCGTAGAGCTCTCGGAGAGCTTTTCAACGTTATGTTGTGCGCAGCGTAACTCCTTACGGATCAAAAGTTATGGGTACCGGAGCGACCCCATGTCCCACGCCCTCTGTTTGCGGGCCCAGCCTCTACGTGAAGCGAAGTTGTCTTACCCAAGGTACGGTGGGATTCGGTAATAGAAATGTGATGGATTAGGTAGTCGTCCTTTTTTAGGCTCATGACGTATGATCCGGTAAGGAAAAACAACACAGAAGAAGAAAAGTGTACCAAAATTAATGAAAACGTTCAATTTTGGTCTCTGAAACCAGGCGCAGCCAAGCAGGCTTGGGGCCCCCGTTGTAGAGCTCTCGGAGAGCTTTCCAACGGTACGTTGTGCGCCGCGTAACTCCTTACGGATCAAAAGTTATGGGCACCGAAGCGACTGAGACCTGGTCCCAAGCCCTACGCCCTCGGTTTGCGGCCCCAGCCTCTACGTGAAGCAAAGTTGTCTTGCCCAAGGTACCGTGGGATTCGATAATAGAAATGTGATGGATTAGGTTGTCGTCCTTTTCGTGGCTCACGACGTACGATCCGGGATAAAAAAAAACAGCGCAAAAGAATAAAATTATCCCGAAATTGCCAAAAATAGTCAATTTTGGGTTTCGAAACTATACGCAACAGGGTAGGCTTGCTGCTCACATCGTAGAGCTCTCGAAGAGCTTTCTAACTGTATGTTGTGCGCTGTGTAACTCCTTACAAATCAAAAGTTATGGCACCGGAGTGACGGAAACCTTGTCCCAAGTGCCACGCCCTCGATTTGCGAGCCCAACCTCTACGTGAAGTGAAGTTGTCATGCCCAAGGTGTCATGGGATTTAGTAATAGAAATATGATGGATTAGGTTGTCGTCCTTTTCGCGGCTGACGACATACGATCCGGACGGAAAAACTGTGCAAAAGAAGAAAAGTATCCCAAAACTGAAGAAAACGTTCAATTTTGGGCTCCGAAAATAGGCGTAGCCGAGCAGGCTTGCTGCCCCTGTCGTAGAGCTCTCGGAGAGCTTTCCAACGATTTGCTGTCCGCCGCGTAACTACTTATAGATCAAAAGTTCTGGGCACCGGAGCGTTGGATACCTGATCACAAGCCCCACGCCCTCGGTTTACGGGCCCAGCCTCTACTTGAAGTGAAGTTGTCTTGCCCAAGGTGCCATGGGATTCGATAATAGAAATGTGATGGATTAGGTTGTTGTCCTTTTCGCGGCTCACGACGTACGATTCAGGACGAAAAAATAGCGGAAATGAAGAAAAGTGTCCCGTAACTGATAAAAATATTCAATTTTAGGCTCAAAAAATAGGCGCAGCAAAGCAGGCTTCCTGCCTCGGTCGTAGAGATGTCGGAGAGCTTTCCAACGGTATGCTGCGCGCCGCGTAACTCTTTACGGATCAAAAGTTATGGGCGAAGGAACGATGGAGACCTGGTCCCAAGCCCCACGCCCTTAGTTTGCGGGCCCAGCCTCTACGTGAAACGAAGTTGTCTTGCCTAAGGTGCCGTGGTATTCGATAATAGAAATGTGATGGATTAGGTTGTCGTCCTTTTAGCGGCTCAAGACATACGATCCGGGACGAAAAAACAACGCAAAAGATGAAAAGTGTCCCGAAACAGATGAATACGTTAGATTTTGGGCTACGAAAAAAGGCACAACCAGCAAGCTTGCTATGCTCATCATAGGGCTCTCGGAGAGCTTTCCAACGGTATACTATGTGCCGCGTTACTCCTCACGACGTACGATCCGGGAAGGAAAAACAGCACAAAAAAAGAAATGTGTCCCAAAACTGATGAAAACGTTCGATTTTGGGCTCCAAAAATAGGCGCAGCCGCACAAGCTTGCTCCCCCCGTGGTAGAGCTCTCGGAGAGCTTTCCAACAGTATGTTGTGTGCCGCGTAACTCTTTACGAAGCAAAAGTTATGGGCATTGGAGCGACGGAGACCTGGTCCCATGCCCTATGCCCTCGGTTTGCGGGCCCAGCCTCTACGTGAAGCGAAGTTGTCTTGCCCAAGGTGCCGTGGGATTTGATAATAGAAATGTGATCGATTAGGTTGTTGTCCTTTTCGTGGCTGACGACGTAAGATGCGGGATAGAAAAACTGCGAAAATGAAGAAAAGTGTCCCAAAAATGATGAAAATGTTCGATTTTGGGCTTCCAAAACAGGCGCAACAGAGCAGGCTTCCTCCCCCTGTCGTAGAGCTCGCGGGGAGCTTTACAACGGTATGCTGTGCACCGCGTAACTCTTCACAGATCAAAAGTTATGGGCAAAGGAACGACAGATACCTGGTCCCAAGCCCCACGCCCTCGGTTTGCGAGCCTAGCCTCTACGTGAAATGAAGTTGTCTTGCCTAAGGTGCCGTGGGATTCTATAATAAACATGTGATGGATTAGGTTGTCATCATTTTCTAGCCTCACGACGTACGATCCGGGAAGGAAAAATTGCGCAAAAAAAGAAAAGTGTCCCAAAACTGATCAAAACATTCAATTTTCGACCTCAAAGACAGGTGCAGCCAAGCAGGCTTGCTACCCTCGTCGTAGAGCTCTCGAAGAGCTTTCCAACGGTATGCTGTGCACCGCGTAACTCTTCACGGATCAAAAGTTATTGGCACCGGAGCGACAGATACCTGGTCACAAGGCCTACGCCCTCAGTTTGCGGGCCCAACCTCTACATGAAGTGAAATTGTCATGCCTAAGGTGCCATGGGATTCGATAATAGGAATGTGATGGATTAAGTTGTCGTCCTTTTCGCGGCTCACGACGTACGATCTAGGATGGAAAAACAGCGCAAAAGAAGAAAAGTGTACCGAAACTAATGAAAATATTCGATTTAGGGCTCCGAAAATAGGCACAGCTGAGCAAGCTTGCTGCCTTGTCGTAGAACTCTCGGAGAGCTTTCCAACTGTAGGTTGTGCGCCGCATAACTCCTTACGAATCAAAAGTTATGGGCAAAAGAACGATAGAGACCTGGTCCCAAGCCTCACGCCCTTGATTTGTGGGCCCAGCCTCTACGTGAAGCGAAGTTGTCTTTCCCAAGGTGCCTGGGGATTCGATAATAGAAATGTGATGGATTAGGTTATCATCCTTTTCGCGGCTCATGACGTACGATCCGGGATAAAAAAACAGCACAAAAGTCACAAAACTGTTGAAAACATTCGATTTTGGGCTCTGAAAGTAGGCACAGGCAATAGGCATACTGCCCCCGTCGTAGAGCTCTCGGAGAGCTTTCCAACGGTATGTTGTTCGCCACGTAACTCTTTACGGATCAAAAGTTCTAGGCACCGGAGGGACGGAGGCTTGGGCCCAAGCCCTACGCCCTCGGCTTGCGGGGCCAGCCTTTACGTGAAATGAAGTTGTCTTGCCCAAGGTGTCGTAGGATTCGATAATAGAAATGTGATAGATTATGTTGTCATCCTTTTTGTGGCTCACGACGTACGATCCAAGACGAAAAAACAGCACAAAAGGAGAAAAGTGTCCCGAAACTGATGAAAACGTTTGATTTTGGGCTCCGAAAATAGGCGTAGCCGAGAAGGCTTGGTGCCCCCGTCGTAGAGCTCTCGAAGAACTTTCCAACGGTATGCTGTGTGCCGCGTAACTCCTTACGGATCAAAAGTTATGGGCACCGGTGCGATGGAGACCTTGTCCAAAGCCCCACGACCTCGGTGTGCGGGCCCAGCCTCTACGTGAAGCGAAGTTTTCTTGCCCAAGGTGTCGTGGGATTCGATAATAGAAATGTGATGGATTAGGTTGTCGTCCTTTTCACTACTGATGACGTACGATCCGGGACAGAAAAACAGAGCAAAAGAAAAAAGTGTCCTAAAACTAATAAAAATGTTCGATTTTGGGCTCCAAAAATAGGCGCAGCCAAGCAGGCTTGCTGCACTCATCGTAGAGCTCTCGGAGAGCTTTCCAACAGTATGATGTGCGCCGCGTAACTCTTTACGGATCGAAAGTTATGGGCATCAGAGCGACAGAGACCTGGTCCCAAGCCCCACGCCCTCGGTTTGCGGGTCCAACCTCTACGTGACGTGAAGTTGTCTTGCTCAAGGTGCCGTGGGATTTGGTAATAAAAATGTGATGGATTAGGTTGTCGTCTTTTTCGCGGCTCACGACTTACTATCCGGGACAGAAAAATAGCGCAAAAGAAGAAAAGTATCCCAATACTGATGAAAACATTCGATTTTGGGCTCCAAAAATAGGCGCAGCTGAGCAAGCTTGCTTCCCCAATCGTAGGGCTCTCGAAGAGTTTTCCAACGGTATGCTGTGCACCGCGTAACTTGTTAGGTCCGACCTCAATTTGCGTGCGATACCCGTTTGTGTGCCCTAACCTTGAACTGCTGCCTTAACCTAGGTTTAAGAGTCGTGTCATGATTTATATGCCTTGCATTGAATTATGTGCTTTCTTTTTGGGTTGTGTGCGTTTACTTGGAATACGTGCATTCGTTTCGTAGTTCGTACCTTACCTCATAATGCGTGCCCTAGACCTAGGAAAACGTGCTTACACGCTAATCAAGAAAGCATCCTACACAAAGCACTAGGGTATAGAATAATCCTACAAGCTCCACTAACCATTATTCTAATCCTATGTCAATGCACTGGAAGACAAAATTTCAATAAGCACTAAACATTCTTCATCCTTTATTCCTTATTCTTTTGCAAATTGCAAGTACCTAAAATACCACATCAACCTACAACAAAATAAAGCTTAAAACATGACAAAAATTCAGATTTGTGAACCATGATGGCCGGCCATACTATGTTCTTGAGCAAAAATTTGAACAAACAATTTTATCATGCATGCTTAGACAAGAATCTTACACAATGTCATACCTTTTGCATACACCAAAGCCACATTTTGCTAACTACTAAGCCACCATTCTCGGCCACATCAACATTGCACACCAAAAATTCAAATAATGTTCAAAAGGCAACACAAAATCAGATTTTTGCAATCCTATAGCCGACACACACATACAAACATTTCATTTCTCTCAAACTTTCTCTCAAGCTCTCATCTTCTCTCTCTCTCTCTCGGCCAAGGCTGCATCTTTAAGCTCCATAGCTCAAGCTCATCTTCGAAGGCTCTTCTAGGCGCTCAAGGACCTTAAGAAACTCGACCATAGCAGCCCAAGCAAGCAAGAAGCAAGAAAATCGCAAGCAAGCTCATAAAGTTAATCATTTTCGGCCTTAGGTATGTTTTGCTAGTTTTCTTCCATTTCTTTTGGTTTCACCCACATGCACACCATCCTCACATGCTAAATCAGTTAGGAATTAAAGGAAAACAAGCTATCTCTCTCGGCCAAAGCAAGGAAGAAACCTTTGTGCATTTTGAAGAGCATTTGAGCATCATTAATCATCAATAGGCTAAGGTGAGGGTTAAACTCTTCTAAAAGCTTTCAAAATTCACATGCATGCCTTTATATGACTATATTTACCTCTGTAGTAGTTGTATATGTGTGTACTTGAGTTTATATGACCATGCATGGCAAGATTTTTGGCTAGAACTTGAAGATAGGTAAAAACGTGTTGTTGGCAGTTTTTTGATCTTGTAGTTCGAAGAGCATTTTGCTTAGTAAATGATGTTGAAAATGCGTGAAATTTGGTAGGTGACTAGTTTTGCCAGTTCTTAGCATTTTTCATACACGTAGGACAAGGCCAATTCTGACTCTAAGGCCTCCACAATGGTCAAACATCGTGGGGTGTCTAAATCTGGAAGAATTAGAAAAATGAAATAGGTTTCTGGCAGATCACTGACTCTGTAGAACGAAGAATTTTTGAACTAGTAAATGTTGATAAAAATGCATGAAAATTTGTAGGTTGCTATATTTTGCAGTTCTGGACATTTTTTTTTCAGAAATAGACCAAAGCCAATTATGACTCTAAGACCCTCAAAATTGGAAAAATTGTAATGTATATAAAACTGGACAGTTTTACGTAGTCTCACGGTTTTTACCATAACGCCTAAGTCTGAACTCCAAATGATGCGAGGTTTGTTCCTAGATTTAAATCCCTTACTAAGCTTTAATTTGAAATTCTTTTCACTGAAATTGGAAAATGTTTGCATGTCTAATCGAATGTGGGAAAATAGACCATTGCAGTGAGGTTTTGTTTAGTGATATGCTTTGAAACATGTTGTAACTTCTCTCGTTGTATTGAATGCCTAGAATTGTGGCACTTAGATGTTGTATGGACTATTGTGGCTGTTTGAGGTTGCTAAATTTGATTGATGTATTACTTGGGATCACTAATTGATGAATGGTTTGCTTAACCGCATGTTAAGCACGGAATCGAAGCCCTATTGCTTATGACTATTTGCTAAGAGATCATCTTATGGTTAAACGTGTCAAATCGTGTGGTTAATAGGCTGCCCGTAGTTGTCCTTATAGCTCTAAATGTGATTCCCGGTGATTACATGTTGATAAGCAGACTTTTCTTGCACCCGGTGTCTTGTAAACGTCGTTGCATGCTTGTATAATCTTATGACTCGATACGTGAACCCCGAAATGAGTTATATGACTTGATTTATATGTGTTACTCGGCTGCCCATTTAATGTTCATATGACTCTACATGCTTTACAAAGTGAAAATTCATGTTAAGCATGCCTCATTCGTTTACTTGGCAATATGTGATCTTGAAATTGCTCGGAGGCAACCTACTTTGTTGTCCTCCTAATGTGAATTGTTAATGTATAAATGTGCATTGGATACAGGGTTGCAACCTTTTATTCGGGCATGGTAGCGTTTCACGCACGCTTGTTGGCATAGGGCTTACCGGTGCTCCCGTGACTACCATGGTCCAATTCCCTCTCTCACTTGGCATTCCACCTCGGAGAGTTGAGTCGTAGGATTTCGGGGTATATCCAGAGTATACCCAATTGGGAGTGATAAGTGGATGATTGAAGTCGGCCGCAAAAATTGATATCGAAAAAGAATTGAGAGCAATAGCTCACCGTATCCTTTTCACTATGCGTTTAAGTACTCTCGCTTGGTTTCTAGAGGACATCGGGGAGGAAAGACAGGTAAATATGTTCTTTACATTTATGTTATGCTATAAACTTGCTTGTGTTATATGTCATGTTTTGAAAAAGGGTTTTCATAAGTTAACTGGAAAAGGGTTTCAAAACGTATTTCTCGTTCCCCCTCGCTGAGTTCATAAGGACTCACCCTTTTTTATCATCACAAGTGAAGAAGATTAGGAACAGGTACCCGAGGAGAACGTGCCTGTTTATGACTCTTTGGAGTGATTGCTTGTCTTACGTGCCTTGCTTGACTATGGCTATTTGTGAACGTTATGTTTATTTTGAAGACTATTTCTTATGTTGCTTGTTGTCGATTGTAATTGACCCCCGTTGTAATTTGGGGTCTAATTTTGGCTTGTACTAACTATGACTAGACGACACGTTATCTTGTGGGTTGCTATTACTGTTTTGATTTAGTAACTGCCGTAGGAAACTCAATTACTAGATGAAGAGATCAAATGTTGTAACTCTATCTAATTTCACCTAGGTGCTTAATAGTATGCTAAAGATCAATAGGTACTTGTGTAATAGGAATTAACAAATAAACGGGATATGGTTATCATGCTAGGTTTGTTAATCCAACGAGACTTTCGAGATAACTAGTAGGCATATCGATTGGTGATATATAGTAATCTTAGTTGGAATTGAATATGAGATTTAAAGTTTTGAGGCGTTTAGAAGATTAGGTCAAACTAAAGAGCCTAATTACAACCGTTATGCTGCCGGTTTTCCAGAAAATTTTGGAGTTATAGTTTAACAGATAAGCTTAACCTTCGTCAATCGGTTACAGTCGTAAAAGAATGTGAACGATTAGATATCACCCTAGTCTAACCTCTATAGGTCGGGTTGGGGGCGTGATACCTTATATTAATAGTATCAGAGCTTAGATTGCTTAAGCTGGGTTTAACTCTCAAACCTTCGGTAGAAGCCCTAAGATAGTTATTATGACTTGTTTATATGTGCTAATATATGGCAATGTTAAATGTGCCATCTTTGTTTCTACGTGCTTATGTGATTAACATGTCTTAACTGTCTTGAGAATTGTATGTCTATGTGGAATTGTATGTTGCGTACTCTATACATTAAATTCTTGTCTTGTCGTATTCCAATAAATTGTGCATCATAATCTGTGCCTATAGATGGCTGGCCCTAGTACCCGCAATACCAATAGGGGTGATGTGCCTTAAGAAGCCGGAGATGCTCACTAAACTAATCCCGACATGGCTATGTTTAACATGATGGCGAGGGCTATGGATCGCGTGTCGCGAGTTATGGAACGTCAAGATGTACGTGAAACAACCTATAACAACAACAACAGGAATGGTAGTAACAATGGGAGGAATAGCAGAATGCGGGAGTTCCTTGATTTTCCCTCGTCCAAATTCTACGGGGAAGCTGATGATGAAAAGGCAGAGGCTTGGCTGTCTGAGATTGAAAGGATTTTCAGGCCACTTGACTATACTGATGAAGAAAATATCAAGTTTGCTGTGTTTCTTTTATACGGGGATGCTGAGCATTGGTGGCACACTGTGGAGGCACTTTGGGAAACTGATCATACACCTCGCTTGTGGAGTAATTTCATTAAGGCATTCAAGGAGAAATACATACCTGCAGTTTCCAGGCAGAGGCGAATTGAAGAATTCATGCACTTGAACCAGGGTAACATGACGGTGGCTCAGTATGAGGCTCGCTTCGACAGACTGTCCCGTTATGCACAACACATGGTCAGTACCCCTAAGGCGAAGATGGGGAAATTTATGAATAGATTGAGGCCATAAATTCAGGATCAGTTGGCTTCACATGACTTTACTACATATTCTGCTCTTCTTGCTGATGCTTCCTGAGTTGAGAAAAGAAAACTTGATAAAGCCGATTCAAGTCAACCGAACAAGAAACCTTACCAGCCTCAAGGGCAACATAGAAAATTCCAGACTTAGAGTAGCAGTCAGGGCCAGAGCCAGAACAGGCCAGTTAATAACCGTGGTCTATCTAAAGCACCATCAGCCTCTTCCACCTGTGGATCCACAGGTAGTTCACCTGCTACTCAGTCTATCAACTGTTCTTACTGTGACAAGAAGGGTCACACCGAGGCTCAGTGTTGGAGGAAATCAGGACGATGGATGGGGTGTGGCAGCGATCAACACCAGGTTAAAGACTGCCCTAAATGGCATGGAGGACAAAATCATAATAAACCAGCTAGTAGAGGCAAGACTCCAATTCCTAGAGTTCAGGCCCGAGCTTATGCTATTGAATGCGAGGAGCTTCCTGAGGAGACTACTGTTGTTGAAGGTACATTCTTGATACTAAATCAACCTGTTAAGGTGTTAATTGACCCATGTGCTACTTATTCATTTATTACTCCCTTATGTGTGCAACGTGTGAAATTACGAGTTGAATGTTTGCCTTACGAAGTAGAAGTCGGTACTCCGATGGGTTCTAAACTCGTTACTAGCTCAGCTTGTAAAACATGTAAAATCCAAATTAAGGATAGGGAATTCTTAGTCAATCTTAAAGTGTTAACCTTTCGAGACTACAAAGTCATCTTAGGGATGGACTGGTTGGCAAAGCATCATGCCCAACTAGATTACCGGACGAAGATTGTAACATTCCAGATACCTAGTCAACCAAAATTAGAGGTAATAGGTCGAAGAGACTTCACCGGGAGTTCCATCATTTCATCTACGAAAGCAGTGAAGTCCTTGAGAAAATGGTGTAGTGGATACTTAGCTTACCTCATCAACAAGCCATCGGATAAAGCTAAGTTGGAGGAGATGCCAGTGATTAAAGATTATGCTGACGTGTTTCCAGAAGAATTGTCGGGTTTGCCTCCGGACCAGGAGATCGAGTTCGTAATAGAATTACAGCCTGGCATCTAGCCGATATCTAAAGCTCTCTATCGTATGACACCAGCCGAATTACAAGAATTGAAGGACCAGTTGCAAAGATTGTTGAAGAAAGGGTTTGTTCAGCCGAGCTCTTCTCCGTGGGGTACACCAGTCCTATTTGTAAAGAAGAAAGACGGAACGTTGAGGTTATGCATTGATTACCGAGGATTGAACCAAGTGACCGTCAAGAATAAATACCGACTTCCACTAATCGACGAGTTGTTTGATCAACTTCAAGGAGCTAAAGTGTATTCAAAACTCGGGTATTATCAGTTGCGGATCAAAAAGGAGGATGTACCTAAATCGGCTTTCAGGACGAGATATGGGCATTATGAATTTGTGGAGATGCAATTTGGGCTAACTAATGCCCCTGCAGCTTTTATGGACATGATGCACAGGGTGTTTCAACCCTACTTGGACCAATTTGTGGTGATCTTTATTGATGATATTTTTGCATACTCGAAGTCCGAGGCCGAGCATGAACAACATCTGTGATTGGTATTGCAGAAAATTCGGGAGCATCAATTGTATGCAAAGTTTAGCAAATGCGAATTTTAGTTGCGGAAGATTGCATTCTTGGGGCATATATCCCAAGAGGGAATAGTGGTGGACCCAGCAAAGATATAAGCGGTGATGTCTTAGAGGAAGCCGAAAAATGTCACAGAGGTTCGGAGTTTTCTTGGTTTAGCCAGCTATTATCGGAGGTTCGTGAAGGATTTCTCAAAGATTGCAAGACCGCTTACAAAGCTCACTCAGAAGAAAACGAAGTTCGTGTGGGATGACAAGTGTGAGAACAACTTTCAAGAATTGAAGAAAAGATTGACAACCGCACCTGTTCTTGCATTGCCTTAAGGGAGTCAGGGCTTTGTAATCTATAGCGATGCTTCTAAAGAAGGAGTGGGTTGTGTATTGATGCAGAATGGTCGAGTGATTGCGTATGCCTCTAGGAAGCCCAAGTCGTATGAATTGAACTACTCGACGCATGATTTGGAGTTAGCGGCTATTGTGTTTGCACTCAAGAAATGGAGGCACCATCTATGGGGTAACAAGTTTGAGGTGTTTACTGATCACAAGAGCTTGAAGTACTTGTTCTCACAAAAAGAGTTGAACATGAGGCAAAGACGGTGGATGGAGCTCTTGGATGATTATAACTGCACAATCAATTATGTGCCCAATAAAGCGAATGTGGTAGCAGATGCCTTAAGTCGGAAGGCAAGCATGGAAAAATTGGAGGTTAAGATGTGGGAGATATTAGAGGAAGCATTTTTGTGGAAGCTGCAATTGACTCAAAAGGGATTACTATTTGCCACTACACAAGTTCAATCGACCTTGTTGTCTGAATTACGAGAGGCTCAACAGAAGGACCAACAGTTTCAGAAGATTAAGGAAAGCAACATAGATTTCGAGTTTCTTGATGATGGTATTAGGAAGTTCAGGAGTCGAATTTGTGTTCCTAATAACCCAGAGTTGAAAAATAAGATTCTTGAAGAAGCTCATAACTTGAGATACACCAGTCACCCCAGCGGAACGAAGATGTACCGGGATTTGAAGCAACACTATTGGTCGAATAACATGAAGAGAGAGATTGCCGAGTTTGTGGCACAGTGTTTAACTTGTTAGAGGGTCAAGGCAGAACATCAACGACCGGCAGGTTTACTACAACTGTTGGAAATTCCCCGATGGAAATGGGAACATATAACTATGGACTTTGTCATGGACCTGCCCAGGTCACAAAAGGGTCATGACGCCGTTTGGGTCATAGTGGATAGATTGACTAAGTCAGCACACTTCTTACCGATGAACAATGAGGATAGTCCTGAGAAACTGGGAGATATGTATGTGGCAGATATTGTAAGGTTGCATGGGATGCCTGTGAGTATTGTATCAGATAGGGATCCTTGTTTTACTTCTTGATTTTGGAAGAGATTACAAGAAGCTTTTGGGGACGAAGTTGAGTTTTAGTACAGGTTATCACCCTCAGACTGATGGACAATCCGAGAGAACTATTCAAATCTTGGAGGATATGTTGAGGGCGTGTGTTCTAGACTTCGGAAAAGGTTGGGGGAAGTATCTGCCTCTAGCGGAGTTCACTTATAATAATAGCTATTAGTGTCACGCCCCAACCCGACCTATAGAGGTTAGACTAGGGTGTGATCTAAATTTTCACGTTCTTTTATGACTACAACTGATTAATAAAGAATAAGCATATCCGTTAGACTAGAACTCCAACAATTCTTCAGAAAACTGGCAGCATAACGGCTATAATTGGCTATTTAGTTTGACCTAATTTCCTAAACGCCACAAAACTTTCAATCTCAAATTCGATTCCAACTAAGATTACTATTTATCACCAATTGATATGTCCACTATTTATCTCAAGTCTCGTTTGATTAACACCTAGCATAGCAACTATGTCTCGTTTATGTGTCAATTCCTGTTACACAAGTACCTATTGGTCTTAGCTTATACATGAGTACCTGCTTAAGATTTGATAGATTCATTTTACTTAGCCCTTTGCCTAATACTTCATAAGCCTGTAGTAGTTACTAATCAAAGTAGCAAAATGAGCAAATAGGGTGTCTGTCTAGTTAATATCGGTACAAATCGAAATTAGACCCCAAATTACAATGGGGGTCATTTACAATAGCAACGACAAACAACATAAGAGATAATCTTCAAAACAACATGTCGTTCATAAAACAGCCACAATCACATAAGGCACGTAGGGCATGCAATCACTCCAAAGAGTCATCAATAGGCACGTTATGCACGGGTACCTGCTCTCGATCTTCTTCACCTGTGATGATAAAAGAGGGTGAGTCCTTATGAACTCAGCGAGGGAAAACGAGAAATACGTTTTGAAACTCTTTTTCCGGTTCAACTTATGAAAACCCCTTTTTGAAAGCATGACATATAACACAAGTAAGTTTATAATGTAATATAAAAGTAGAAGAACACAATTACCCGTCTTTCCTCCCCGAGGTCCTCTAGGAACCAAGCGAGAGTACTTAAACACATAGTGAAAAGGATACGGTGAGCTTTTGCTCTCAAGATCATTTCTGATAACAGTTGTTGCGGCCGGCTTCAATCATCCACTTATCACGCCAAATGGGTGTACTCCGGATGTACCCCGAAATCCTACGACCCAACTCTCCGAGGAAGTCTAGCCCCCAAGCGAGAGAGGGAATTGGACAATGGTAGTCACGGTTGCACCGGCAAGCCCGATGCCGCCCGGTGTGCGTGAAACGCTACCACGCCAGAATGAAAGGTTGCAACCTTGTATGCAATGCACATTTATAACATTTACATTTCACATTAGGAGGCCAACAAAGTAGGTTGCCTCCGAGTAAGTATAAGATCATATATCGATAAGTAAACTTACAAGGCATGCATTGACATGTACATTCACTTTGTAAAACACTTAGGAGCATGTGAACATTTAACGGACAGCCAAGCATCACCATATAAAACAAGTCATATTGCTCATTTTAGTTCACATATTAAGTGTTGAGATCATACGAGCATGCAATGACACTTGTACAAGACCGAGTGCAAGAATAGTTCACGTATCAATATGCAATATTCGGGAGTCATGTTTAGAGCTATATGGACAATTACGGGCAGCCTATTAATTTTCCTCAACCTCATTTATAATTCACAAAAGAATGGTTTATGACTCGGGAACCTACGGGCCATTCGGGTTTACTAGGCCGTGCTCGGGGTCGGTTCCATTTGCTAAGCACCACAAGCAACTATTAAACAATTTCAAGCATACTTAACATTTATTAGGCAGCCCACGAATCACACAATTAAACACAATAACCATAGGATCAACACTTAGCGAGTTTTCATAGTCAATAGGGTTTCAATTCATGCTTACGCGTGCGATTTAAGCTACAAGTTGTCACGTAATTAAACCCAAGCCATGCATCGATTAATTAAAACATCCTCAATCATCCAAAATAGTCCACAAAACATCCAAGTGCCACGATCCCAAATATTCAATACCACAAGAGAAGTTACAACATTTTTCAAAGCATATCACTAAATAAAAGCCTCACTGCAATGGTTTGTTTTCCCACAATCATTTAGATAAGCAAACAATCTCCAATTTCAGTAAAAAAAAATATCAAATTAAATCTTAATGAGTGATTTAAATCCTGAAACAAACCTCGCATCATTTGGAGTTCGGATTCAAGAGTTATAGCCAAAACCGTGAGACTACGCAAAACTGTCCAGATTTATACACATTTCAATACTTGTCATTTTGAGAGTCTTAGGGTCAGATTTAGCCTTAGTCTATTTCTGACAAAAATGCCCAGAACTAAAAATCTAGCAACTTACCAAATTTAATGCATTTTAGATTTCATTTACTAAGTCAAAACTGTTTCATCCTACAAGGACAGTGAACTGCCAAAAACCTGCTCCATTTTCTCAGATTTTCCAGATTTAGACACCCTTCGATGTTTTGCCATTTTGGAGACCTTAGAGTCAAAATTGGCCTTGGCCTATGTCGACAAAAAATGCTCAAAACTGGAAAAAATAGTAACCTACCAATTTTCACGCATTTTCAACATCATTTACCAGGCCAAATATACTTCGTTCTAACAAGTCAGAAATCTGCCAACTACTCAATTTTTCCTATCTTCAAGTTCTAGCCGAATATCTTACCATGCATGTTATATAAGCTCATGCACACACATAAACAACAAGTACAGAGGTAAATATAGACATATGAAGGCATGCATGTGATTTTTGAAAGCTTTTAAAAGAGTTTAACCCTCACCTTAGCCTATTGGTGGTTAAAGAAGCTCAAATGCTCTTCAAAATGCACAAAGGGCTTCTTCCTTGCTTCTTGCTTGCTTGGGCTGCTATGGCTGAGCTTGGGAGAGATCTTGAGAGCATGCTTGAGGTCTTGGAAGGTCAAGAGGCAGCCATGGTCAAAATGGAGAGAGAAGGAGAGAGAATGAGAGCTTGAGAGGGTTTTGAGAGGAAAATGAAATGTGATGAGTGGTGTGTGTGTGTGTGTCGGCCTTAGGGCCTTTCAAATCTGATTTTTCTTTGTCAATTGTGTAATTTGAATTGTGAGGAGCATGCTTGGTGATTTGGTCGAGAATGGGAAGGGTTTGGGTGAGGTTTTTATTATTATTATTATTTTTTTTTATCATGCATTTGTCTATCCTAGGTTGCATTGTGTCTTGTACTTGTCATAGGAATGTTTAGATAATAGGAAAGTGCTTAGGGTTTAACATGTGTGTAAGAGAATGTTGGGTATTTAGGGATTTTAGGTAGAATAGAATATAGAATATGTTTAGAGGTTTGTGAGATTTTGTCTTGTAGTGAGTTTAAAATATAATATTTAGGTGTTAGTGGATTTTGTAGAGATTTAAATTAGGATTATAATAGTAGTTAGTGGTGTTTGTAGGATTATTTAATAATCTAGTGCTTGGTGTAGGAATCTTCCTAGATTAACGTGGTGGCACGAATTCCTAGGTTCTAGGGCACGAATTACAAGGTAAAACACGTACTTCAAGACTAAGGCACGTACTTCAAGACAAATGCATGAATTCCAATGCTAACACACGCAACCCTAGGTGAATGCATGTAATTCAAGACATAACTCTTAAACCTAGGTTAAGGCACATAGTTCAAGGTTAATGCACACGAAACGAAGAGACACACGCAAATCGAGGTCTCGCACGTAAATCAAGGTCATGGCATATTTATCTAGGTATCACATGTATATCGAGGATTAGGGCACATAATTCTAGGGCAAGGCACGTATGATGAGGCATGCACGAAAACCAAGACAGGGCACATAATCGAAGGTCAATCATATAATTATTGGTCTAAGGCACGCAAATTGAGGTAAGACACGTTATTTGGGGTCGGGCCTCACAATCAGGCCACTATCAGAATGGCCCCATTTGAGGCATTGTATGGACGTAAGTGTCGATCCCCAATTTACTGGGATGAAGTAGGTGAGACGAAGACTTTTGACCCGACCCTACTACCAGAACTTATGAAGACTGTTGATAATGTCCACCTCATCCGGAAACGGATGCTTACCGCCCAAAGCAGGCAGAAAAGTTATGCAGACCGACAGAGATGGAATTTGGAGTTTGAGGTCAGCGACAAGGTGTTCTTGAAGTTATCACCTCGGAGGGGACTGATTAAACATGGCAAGGGTGGAAAGTTGAGCCCGAGGTTTGTAGGACCATTTGGGATAATTGAGAAGGTTGGCAAATTGGCGTATCGCCTGGAACTACCCCAAAACCTCTCCAATATTCATGACGTCTTCCATGTCTCAATGCTACGGAAGTATCACCCTGATCCATCACACATCTTGGAGCCAGAGCCGTTGCAGCTTCGGGAGAACTTGTCTTATGAAGAAAAGCCTATTCGAATTCTAGACGAACAAGATCGGGAATTGCGCAACAAGTCGATACCGATGGTGAAAGTGCTGTGGGATCACCATAGAATTGAAGAAGCAACGTGGGAAAGACGAGATCAGATAGAGCAACAGTATCCGGCATTATTTCAAAGGTAATATTGAATTTAAGGACGAAATTCTTTTAAGGAGGGAAAGATGTAAGGCCTGACCTTGAATTGCGTGCGATACCCGTTCGTGTACCCTACCTTGAACTACGTGCCTTAACCTAGGTTTAAAATTCGTGTCTTGATTTACATGCCTTGCATTGAATTACGTGCATTCTTTTAGGGTTGCGTGGATTTACTTAGAATACGTGCATTAATCTCATAGTTTGTGTCTTACCTCGTAGTGCATGCCTTAGACCTAGGAAAGCATGCTTACACGCTAATCAAGAAAGCATCCTACACAAAGCACTAGGCTATAGAATAATCCTACAAACTCTACTAACCATTATTCTAATCCAAAGTCAATGCACTAGAAGACAAAATTTCACTAAGCACTAAACATTCTTCATTCTTTATTCCTTATTCTTTTGCAAATTCCAAGCACCTAAAATACCACATCAACCTACAATAAAATAAAGCTTAAAACATGACAAAAATTCAGATTTGTGAGCCATGATGGCCGGCCATACCATGTTCTTGAGCAAAAATTTGAACAAACAATTTTATCATGCATGCTTAGACAAGAATCTTACACAATGTCATACCTTTTGCATACACCAAAGCCACATTTTGCTAACTACTAAGCCACCATTCTCGGCCACATCACCATTGCACACCAACAATTCAAATAATGTTCAAAAGACAACACAAAATCAGATTTTTGCAAGCCTATAGCCGACACACACACACAAACATTTCATTTCTCTCAAACTTTCTCTCAAGCTCTCATCTTCTCTCTCTCTCTCTCAGCCAAGGCTGCATCTTTACACTCCATAGCTCAAGCTCGTCTTCTAAGGCTCTCCTAGGCACTCAAGGACCTTAAGAAACTCGACCATAGCAGCCCAAGCAAGCAAGAAAATCGCAAGCAAGCTCATAAAGTTCATCATTTTCGGCCTTAGGTATGTTTTGCTAGTTTTCTTCCATTTCTTTTGGTTTCACCCACATGCACACCATCCTCACATGCTAACTCAGTTAGGAATTAAAGGAAAACAAGCTATCTCTCTCGGCCAAAGCAAGGAATAAGCCTTTGTGCATTTTGAAGAGCATTTGAGCATCATTAATCATCAATAGGCTAAGGTGAGGGTAAAACTCTTCTAAAAGCTTTCAAAATTCACATGCATGTCTTTATATGACTATATTTACCTCTGTAGTTGTTTATATGTGTGTACATGTGCTTATATGACCATGCCTGGCAAGATTTTTGGCTAGAACTTGAAGATAGGTAAAAACGTGTTGCTGGCAGTTTTTTGATCTTGTAGTTCGAAGAGCATTTTGCTTAGTAAATGATGTTGAAAATGCATGAAATTTGGTAGGTGACTAGTTTTGCCAGTTCTGAGCATTTTTCATACACATAGGACAAGGCCAATTCTGACTCTAAGGCCTCCACAATGGTCAAACATCGTGGGGTGTCTAAATCTGGAAGAATTGGAAAAATGAAATAGGTTTCAGGAAGATCACTGACTCCATAGACGAAGCTTTTTTGAACTAGATTTTGGAGTTCTTGACATTTTTGTCAGAAATAGACCAAAGCCAATTATGACTCTAAGACCCTCAAAATTGGTAAAAATCGTAATGTGTATAAAACTGGACAATTGTGCGTAGTCTCACGGTTTTGGCCATAACTCCTAAGTCCGAACTCCAAATGACACGAGGTTTGTTCCCAGATTTAAATCACTCACTAAGCTTTAATTTGACATTTTGTTCACTGAAATTGGATAATGTTTGCTTGTCTAATAAAATGTGGGAAAACAGACCATTGCAGTGAGATTTTTGTTTAGTGATATGCTTTGAAACATGTTGTAACTTCTCTTGTGGTATTGAATGCTTGGAATTGTGGCACTTCGATGTCGTATGGACTGTTGTGGCTGGTTGAGGTTGCTAAATTTGATTGATGTATGACTTGGGATCACTAATTGATGAATGGTTTGCTTAACCGCATGTTAAGCACGGAATCGAGGCCCTATTGCTTATGACTATTTGCTAAGAGATGATCTTATGGTTAAACGTGTCAAATCGTGTGGTTAATAGGCTGCCCGTAGTTGTCCTTACAGCTCTAAATGTGATTCCTGGTGATTACATGTTGATAAGTAGACTTTTCTTGCACCCGATCTCTTGTAAACGTCGTTGCATGCTTGTATAATCTTATGACTTGATACGTAACCCCGAAATAAGTTATATGATTTGATTTATATGTGTTACTCGGCTGCCTGTTTAATGTTCATATGACTTTATATGTTTTACAAAGTGAAAATTCTTGTTAAGCATGCCTCATTCGTTTACTTGGCAATATGTGATCTTGAAATTGCTCGGAGGCAACCTACTTTGTTGTCCTCCTAATGTGAATTGTTAAATGGTATAAATGTTAATTGTATACAAGGTTGCAACCTTTCATTGTGGCATGGTAGCGTTTCACGAACGCCGGGCGACATAGGGCTTGCCAGTGCTCCCGTGACTACCATGGTCCACTTCTCTCTCTCGCTTGGCATTCCACCCTTGGAGAGTTAGGTCGTAGAATTTCGGGTTACATCTGGAGTACACCCAATTGGGAGTGATAAGTGGATGATTGAAGTCGGCCATAAAAATTGATATCGAAAAAGAATTGAGAGCAACAACTCATCGTATCCTTTTCACTATGTGTTTAAGTACTCTCGCTTGGTTCCTAGAGGACCTCGGGGAGGAAAGATGGGTAAATGTGTTCTTTACATTTATGTTATGCTATAAACTTACTTGTGTTATATGTCATACTTTCAAAAAGGGTTTTCATAAGTTAACCGAAAAAGGGTGTCCAAACGTATTTCTCGTTTCCCCCCTCACTAAGTTCATAAGGACTCACCTTCTTTTATCATCACAAGTGAAGAAGATCAGGAATAGGTACCCGAGGAGAACGTGCCTGTTGATGACTCTTTGGAGTGATTGCTTGTCTTACGTGCCTTGCTTGACTATGGCTATTTTGCGAACGTTATGTTTATTTTGAAGACTATTTCTTATGTTGCTTGTTGTCGATTGTAAATGACCCCCGTTGTAATTTGGGGTCTAATTTTGGCTTGTACTAACTATGACTAGACGACACGCTATCTTGTGGGTTGCTATTACTGTTTTGATTTAGTAACTGCCATAGGCAACTCAATTACTAGGTGAAGAAATCAAATGTTATAACTCTATCTAATTTCACCTAGGTGCTTAATAGTATGCTAAAGATCAATAGGTACTTGTGCAACAGGAATTAACAAATAAACGGGACATGGTTATAATGCTAGGTTTATTAATCAAACGAGACTTTCGAGATAACTAGTAGGCATATCGATTGGTGATAGATAGTAATCTTAGTTGGAATCGAATCTGAGATTGAAAGTTTTGAGGCGTTTGGCATATTAGGTCAAACTAAAAAGCCTAATTATAGTCGTTATGCTGCCGGTTTTTTGAAAAATTTTGGAGTTCTAGTTTAACAGATAAGCTTAACCTTTGTCAACCGGTTATAGTCGTAAAAGAACGTGAACGATTAGATTACACCATAATCTAACCACTATAGGTCGGGTTGGGGCGTGATAGCAGCCGAGCAGGCTTGCTACCCCCGTCGTAGATCTCTCATAGAGCTTTCTAACGGTATGCTGTGCGCCGCGTAACTCCTTACAGATCAAAAGTTATGGGTAAATGAGCGACGGAGACTTGGTCCCAAGCCCCATACCCTCGGTTTGCGGGCCCAGCCTCTACGTGAAGCGAAGTTTTCTTTCCCAAGGTGCCATGGTATTCAATAATTGAAATATGATGGATTAGGTTATCATCATTTTCTAGGCTCACGACATACGATCCGGAAAGGAAAAACAGCGCAAAATAAGAAAAATGTCACAAAACTGATGGAAACGTTCGATTTTGGGCTCTGAAAATAGGCGCAGCCTAGCAAGCTGGCTACCCCCATTGTAGGACTATCAGAGAGATTTCTAACGGTATGCTGTGCGCTGCATAACCCCTTACGGATCAAAAGTTATGGGCACCAGAGCGACGGAGACCTAGTCCCAAGCACCACACCCTCGGTTTGCGGGCCCAGCCTCTACGTGAAGCGAAGTTGTCTTGCCCAAGGTGTCGTGTGATTCGATAATAAAAATGTGATGTATTAGGTTTTTGTCATTTTCTAGGCTCACGACGTACGATCCGGGAAGAAAAAAGAGCGTAAAAGAAGAAAACTGTCCGAAAACTGATGAAATCGTTCGATTTTGGGCTCCAAAAATAGGCTCAGCCGAGCAGGTTTGCTACCTCCGTAGTAGAGCCCTTAGAGAGCTTTCCAACGGTATGCTGTGCGCCGCATAACTCCTTGCGGATCAAAAGTTATGGGCACCGGAACGACGGATACCTGGTCACAAGTCCCAGGCCCTCGGTTTGCAGGCCCAGCCTCTACGTGAAGTGAAGTTGTCTTGTCCAAGGTGTCGTGGGATTCGGTAATAAAAATGTGATGGATTAGGTTGTCGTCTTTTTTACGGCTCACGACGCACGATCTGGGACGGCAAAACAGCGCAAAAGAAGAAAAGCGTCCCGAAATTGATGAAAAAGTTCAATTTTGGGCTTTGAAAACAGTCTCATCCGAGGAAGATTACTATCCCTGTCGTAGAGCTCTCAGAGAGCTTTCCAACGGTATGTTGTACGCCGCGTGACGACTTACGGATCAAAAGTTATGGGCACCGGAGTGACAGAGACCTGGTCCCAAGCTCCACGCCCACGGTTTGCGGGCCCAGTCTCTACGTGAAGAGAAGTTGTCTTGCCCAAGATGCCATGGGATTCAGTAATAGAAATGTGATGGATTAGGTTGTCAAACTTTTCACGGCACACGACGTACGATCCGGGATAAAAAAAACAGCGCAAAAAAAAGAAAAGTGTCCTAAAACTAATGAAAACGTTCGATTTTGGGCTCCAAAAATAGGCACTGCTAAGTAGATTGGTTGCCCCCGTCGTAGAGCTCTCGGAGAGCTTTCCAACGGTATACTGTACGCTGCGTAATTTCTTACGGATCAAAAGTTATGGGCACTGGAGCGACGGAGACCTGGTCGCAGGTCCGACGCTCGCGGTTTGCAGGCCCAGCCTCTACGCTAAGTGAAGTTGTCTAGCCCAAGATGCCGTGGGACTCGATAATAGAAATGTGATGGATAAAGCATCTTGGGAAATCTGAACGGGGCAAAAAAACAAAACGAAAAGAGGATGCAACATGATGATTTCCCAAGGGGTTACCCATCCTAGTACTACTCTCGCCCAAGGACGCTTAACTTCGAAGTTATGATGGGATCCGGTGCATTAGTGCTGGTATGATCACACCCGTCATGTTGAGGACGCAAAGCCTTTATTCGTCGTCCATTTCGTAGCTCCCGACCAACGATCTGGGTCGAAGAAACAACGCAAAAAGAAGAAAAGTGACCCAAAACTGATACAAACTTTTGATTTTGGGATCTGAAAAACAGCCGGCACTGAGCAAGCTTGCTACTCCCGTCGTAGAGCTCTTGGAGAGGTTTCCAACGATATGCTGTTTGCCGCATAACTCGTTAAAGATCAAAAGTTATGGGCAACGAAGCGACGGAGACTAGGACACAGGCCACACACCTTCGGCTTACGGGCCCAGCCTCTACGAGAAGCGAAGTTGTCTTGCCCAAGATGCCGTGGGACTCGATAATAGAAATGTGACGGATAAAGCATCTTGGCAAGTCTGAACGGGGCAAAAAAACAAAACAAAAATGGGGGGGCAACACGAGGACTTCCCAAGGGGTCACCCATCCTAGTACTACTTCGCCAAAGCACGTTTAACTTTGGAGTTCTGATAGGATCCGGTGGATTACTGATGGTATTATCGAACACGTCATATTGAGGGCGTAAAGCCCTTATTTGTTGTCCTTTTCGCGGCTCCAAACGAACGATCTGGGTTGAAAAAATAGCACAAAAAGAAGAAAAGTGGCCCGAAACTGATGAAAACGTTCAATTTTGGGCTTTGAAAATAGGCACAACTGAGTAGGCTTGCTACGCCCGTCATAGATCTCTCGGAGAGCTTTCCAACGGTATTTTATGCACCGCCTAACTCTTTACAGATCAAAAGTTATGGGCACCGGAGCGACGGAGATCTGGTCACAGGCCCGACACCGTTGGTTTGCGGGCCCAGCCTCTACGCGAAACGAAGTTGTCTTGCCCAAGATGCCGTGGGACTCGATAATAGAAATATGACGGATAAATCATTTTGGCAAGCCTGAATGGGGCAAAAAAACAAAACGAAAAAGGGGGTGCAACACGAGGACTTCCCAGGGAGTCACCCATCCTATTCCTACTCACACCCAAGGACGCTTAACTTTGGAGTTCTGATAGGATCCGGTGAAATACTGCTGGTATGATCGTACCCGTCATATTGAGGGCGCAAAGACATTATTTGTCGTCCTTTTTGTTGTTCGCGATGAACGATAGGGGACGAAAAAATAGCGCAAAAAGAAGAAAAGTGGCCCAAAACTGATGCAAACGTTTGATTTTGGGATTTGAAAAATAGGCACGGCCTAGCAGGCTTTTTGCCCCCGTTGTAGAGCTCTCAAAAAGTTTTCCAACGGTATGTTGTGCGCCGTATAACTCTTTACAGATCAAAAGTTATGGGCACCGGAGCGACGGAGACCTGGTCACTGGCCCTATACCCTCTGATTGCTGGCCCAGCCTCTACGCAAAGTGAAGTTGTCTTGCCCAAGATGCCGTGGGACTCGGTAATAGAAATGTGATGGATAAATCATTTTGTCAAGCCTAAACGGGGCAAAAAAACAAAACGAAAAGAGGGGTGCAACACGAGGACTTCTCACGGGGTCACCCATCCTATTACTACTTTCGTCCAAGCACGCTTAAATTCGGAGTTATGATGGGATCCGGTGAATTACTGTAGGTATGATCGCACCCATCAGGATGAAGGCGTAAATCCCTTATTTGTAGTCCTTTTCGCATCTCCTAACGAACGATCGGGGATGAAGAAACAGTAAAAATGAAGAAAAGTGGCCCAAAACTGATGCAAACGTTCGATTTTGGTCTCTGAAAATTGGCACAGCCGAGTAGACATGTTGCCCTTGACGTAGAGCTCTCTGAGAGCTTTCCAACTGAATGATGTGCGCCGTATAACTCTCTACGGATCAAAAGTTATAGGCACCGGAGCGACGGAGACCTGGTCACAGGCCCCACGCCTTTGGTCTGCGGGCCCATCCTCTACGTGAAGTGAAGTTGTCTTGCCCAAGATGCCGTGGGACTCAATAATAGAAATGTGACAGATAAAGCATCTTGGTAAGCCTGAACGGGGAAAAAAAACAAAATGAAAAGGGGGGTACAAGACGAGGACTTCCCAAGAGGTTACCTATCATAGTACTACTCTCGCCCAAGCACGCTTAACTTCAGAGTTCTGATGGAATGCGGTGCATTAGTGCTGGTATGATCGCACCTGTCATGTTGAGGGCGCAATGCCCTTATGTGTCGTCCTTTTCCCGGCTCACGACGAATGATCGAGGATGAAAAATAGCGCAAAAAGTAGAAAAGTGGCCTGAAACTGATACAAATGTTTGATTTTGGGATCTGAAAACAGGCGCAGCCTAGTAGATTTGATGCCCCCGTCGTAGAGTTCTCGGAGAGCTTTCCAACCATATATTGTGCGCCGCATAACTCCTTACGAATCAAAAGTTATGGGCACTGGTGCGCTGGAGACCTGGTCACTGGCCCCACTTCCTTAGTTTGCGGGGCCAACCTCTACGCGAAGCGAAGTTGTTTTGCCCAAGATGTCGTGGGACTCGATAATAGAAATGTGATAGATAAAGCATATTGACAAGCCTAAACGTGGCAAAAATGCCAAACGAAAAAGGGGGTGCAACACGAGGACTTCCCAGGGGGTCACCCATCTTATTTCTATTCTCGCCCAAGCACGTTTAACTTCAGAGTTCTGATGGGATCCGGCATATTACTGCTGGTATGATCGTACCCGTCATGTTGAGGGTGCAAAACCCTTATTTGTCGTAATTTTCGCAGCTCCCAACAAACGATCAGGGACGAAGAAATAACCCAAAAAGAAGAAAAGTGGCCCGAAACTGATGCAAACCTTCAATTTCGGGCTCTGAAAATAGGCGCAGCTAAGCTGGCTTGCTGACCCTGTCGTAGAGCTCTCGGAGAGCTTTCCAACGGTATGCTGTGTGCTGCATAACTCCTTACAGATCAAAAGTTATGGGCACCGGAGCGACGGAGACCAGGTCACAGGACCCACGCCCTTGATTTGCGGGCGCAGCCTCTACGCGAAGTGAAGTTGTCTTGCCCAAGATGCCGTGGGACTTGATAATAGAAATGTGATGGATAAAGCATTTTGGGAAGCCTAAACGGGGCAAAAAAACAAAATGAAAAGGGGTAGTGCAACACGAGGACTTCCCAGGGGGTCACTTATCCTAGTACTACTCTTGCTCAAGCACGCTTAACTTCAGAGTTCTGATGGTATGATGGCACCCGTCATGTTGAGGGCGCGAAGCCCTTATGTGCCATCCTTTTTGCGGTTCCCGACGAACGATCCGGGAAGAAGAAACAATGCAAAAAGAAGAAAAATGGCCCAAAATTAATGCAAACATTTGATTTTTGGATCAAAAAAATATGCGCAGCCTAGCAGGCTTTCTGCCCCCATCATAGAGCTCTTCGAGAGCTTTTCAACGGTATGTTGTGCGCCGCATAACTCCTTGCGGATCAAAAGTTATGGGCACCAGAGCGATTTAGACCTGGTCACTGGCCCTATGCCCTTTGTTTGCGGGCCCAGCCTCTATGCGCAGCGAAGCTGTCTTGCCCAAGATGCCGTGGGACTCGGTAATAGAAATGTTATGGATAAAGCATTTTGGCAAGCCTAAACGGGGCAAAAAAACTAAACGAAAAGGGGGGTGGAACACGAGGACTTCCTAGGGGGTCTCCTATCCTATTACTACTCTCGCCCAAGCATGCTTAACTTCAGAGATTTGATGGTATGATCGCACCAGTCATGTTGAGGGCGCAAAGCCCTTATGTTTCGTCCTTTTCGCGGCTCCCGACGAAAGATCCGGGACGAAGAAACAGTGCAAAAAGAAGAAAAATGGCACGAAACTAATGAAAACGTTTGATTTTTGGATCAGCAAAATATGTGCAGCCTAGCCGGCTTTCTACCCCCGTTGTAGAGCTCTCGGAGAGTTTTCCAACGGTATGTTGGGCGCCGTATAATTCCTTACGGATCAAAAGTTATGGGCACCGGAATGGCGGAGACCTGGTCATAGGCCCCACGCCCTCGGTTTACGGGCCCAGCCTCTACGCGAAGCGAAGTTGTCTTGCCCAAGATGCCGTGGGACTCGATAATAGAAATGTGATAGATAAAGCATTTTGACAAGCCAAAACGGTCCAAAAAAACAAAACAAAAAGAGGGGTGGAACATGAGGACTTCCGAGGGAGTCACCCGTCCTAGTACTACTCTCGCCAAAGTACAGTTAACTTCACAGTTCTGATGGGATCCGGTGCATTAGTGCTGGTATGATCGCACCCGTCATGTTGAGGGCGCAAAGCCCTTATTTGTCGTCCATTTCGCAGCTCTAGACGAACGATCGGTGACGAAGAAAAAGCGAAAATGAAGAAAAGCGGCCCGAAACTAATGCAAACATTCGATTTTGGTCTCTGAAAATAGGCGCAGCAGAGCCAGCATGTTGCCCTCGACGTAGATCTCTCTGAGTGCTTTCTAACTGTCTAATGTGCGCCGCATAACTCTTTACAAATCAAAAGTTATAGGTACCGGAGCGACGGAGACCTGGTCACTGGCCCCACGCCTTCAGTCTGCGGGCCCAGCCTCTATGGGAAGCGAAGTTGTCTTGCCCAAGATGCCGTGGGACTCGATAGTAGAAATGTGATAGATAGAACACCTTTGCAAGTCTGAACGGGGCAAAAAAACAGAACGAAAAAGGGGGTGCAACACAAGGACTTCCTAGAGGGTCACCCATCCTAATACTACTCTCGCCTAAGCACGCTTAACTTTGGAGTTCTGATGGGATCCGGTGCATTAGTGCTAGTATGATCGCACCATTCATGTTGAGGACGCAAAGCCCTTATGTGTTGTCCTTTTCGCAGCTCCCGATGAATGATCGAGGATGAAAAATAGCGCAAAAAGTAGAAAAGTGGCCTGAAACTGATGCAAACGTTTGATTTTGGGATCTGAAAACAGGCGCAGCCTAGCAGATTTGCTGCCCCTGTCGTAGAGCTTCAGGAGAGCTCTCCAACGATATGCTGTGCGCCGCATAACTCCTTACAAATCAAAAGTTATGGGCACCGGAGCGACAGAGACCTGGTCACCGGCCCCACTTCCTTAGTGTACAGGACCAGCCTCTACGCAAAGCGAAGTTGTTTTGCCCAAGATGCTGTGGAACTCGATAATAGAAATGTGATAGATAAAGCATCTTGGCAAGCCTAACGGGGCAAAAAAACAAAACGAAAAGGGGGGTGTAACACGATGACTTCCCAGGGGGTCACCAACCCTATTTCTATTCTCGCCCAAGCACACTTAACTTTGGAGTTCGGATGGGATCGGGTTCATTACTGCTGGAATGATCGCATCCATCATGTTGAGGGCGCAAAGCCCTTATTTGTCGTCATTTTCATGGCTTCCGACGAACGATCCGAGATGAAGAAACAACGCAAAAAGAAAAAGAAAAGCAGCCCGAAACTGATGCAAACCTTCAATTTTGGGCTCTAAAAACAGGCGCAGGCGAGCTGGCTTGCTAACCTCGTCGTAGAGCATTCGGAGAACTTTCTAACGGTATGTTGTGCGCCGCATAACTCCTTACAGATCAAAAGTTATAGGCACGGGAACAACGGAGAACTGGTCACAGGCCCCATGCCCTCAGTTTGCAGGCCCATCCTCTACGCGAGGCGAAGTTGTCTTGCCCAAGATCTCGTGGCACTCAATAATAGAAATGTGACGGATAAAGCATCTTGGCAAGCTTGAACGGGGCAGAAAAACAAAACGAAAAGGGGTAGTGCAACACGAGGACTTCCCAGGGGGTCACTTATCCTAGTACTACTCTTGCTCAAGCACGCTTAACTTCAGAGTTCTGATGGTATGATCGCACCCGTCATTTTGAGGGCACAAAGCCCTTATGTATCGTCCTTTTCGCGGCTCCCAACGAACAATCTGGGACGAAGAAATAGCGCAAAAAGAAGAAAAATAGCCCAAAACTAATGCAAACGTTTGATTTTTGGATCAGTAAAATATGCGTAGCCTAGCAGGCTTTCTGCCCCCGTCGTAGAGCTCTCGGAGAGTTTTTCAACTGTATGTTGTGCGCCTTATAACTCCTTACAGATCAAAAGTTATGGGCACCGGAGTGACGAAGACCTGGTCACTGGCCCTACGCCCTCTGTTTGCGGGCCCAGCCTTTACGCAAAGCGAAGTTGTCTTGCCCACGATGCCGTGGGACTCGGTAATAGAAATGTGATGGATAAATCATTTTGTCAAGCCTAAACGGGGCAAAAAAACAAAACGAAAAGAGGGGTGCAACACGAGGACTTCTCACGGGGTCACCCATCCTATTACTACTTTCGTCCAAGCACGCTTAAATTCGGAGTTATGATGGGATCCGGTGAATTACTGTAGGTATGATCGCAACTGTTATGTTGAGGGCATAAATCCCTTATTTGTCGTCCTTTTCGCATCTCCTAACGAACGATTGGGGACAAAGAAAAAGCAAAAATGAAGAAAAGTCACCCAAAACTGATGCAAACGTTTGATTTTGGTCTCTGAAAATAGGCGCAGTAGAGCTGGCATATTTCCCTCGACGTAGAGCTCTCTGAGAGCTTTCCAACTGTCTGTTGTGCGCCACATAACTCTCTACAAATCAAAAGTTATGGGCACCGGAGCGATGGAGACCTAGTCACAAGCCCCACGCCTTCGGTCTGTGGGCCCAGCCTCTACGCAAAGCGAAGTTGTTTTGCCCAAGATCCCGTGGGACTTGATAATAGAAATGTGACGGATAAAGCATCTTGACAAGTATGAACGGGGCAAAAAAACAAAACGAAAAGGGGGGTGTAACACGACGACTTCCTAGGGGGTCACCCATCCTAGTACTACTCTCGCCCAAGAACGCTTAACTTTTATAGGTTTGATGGGATCCGGTGCATTACTACTGGTATGATCGTACCCGTCATGTTGAGGGCGCAAAGCCCTTATTTGTCGCCCTTCTCGCGGCTCCTGACGAATGATCGAGGACGAAAAACAGCGTAAAAAGCAGAAAAGTAGCCCGAAACTGATGCAAACGTTTGATTTTGGGATCTGAAAACAAGCGCAGCCTAGTAGATTTGCTGCCCCTGTCGTAGAGTTCTCGGAGAGTTTTCCAACCATATGCTTTGCGCCGTATAACTCCTTACGGATCAAAAGTTGTGGGCACCGAAGCGACGGAGACCTGGTCACTGGCCCCACTTCCTCAATTTGCGGAGCCAGCCTCTATGCGAAGCGAAGTTGTCTTGCCTAAGATGCCGTGGAACTCGATAATAGAAATGTGATAGATAAAGCATCTTGGCAAGCCTGAACGCGACAAAAATGCCAAACGAAAAAGGGGGTGCAACACGAGGACTTCCCAGGGGGTCACCCATCCTATTTCTACTCTCGCCCAAGCACATTTAACTTCGGAGTTCTGATGGGATCCGGCATATTACTGCTACTATAATCGCACCCGTCATGTTGAGGGCGCAAAACCCTTATTTGTCGTAATTTTCCCGGCTCCTGACGAACGATCGGGGATGAAGAAACAGCCGAAAAAGAAGAAAAGTCGGCCGAAACTGATGCAAACGTTCAATTTGTAGAGCTCTCAGAGAGCTTTCCAACGGTACACTGTGTGCCGCATAACTCGTTACGGACAAAAAGTTATAGGCACCGGAGCGACGGAGACTTGGTCACAGGCTCCACGCCCTTGGTTTCAGGCCCATCCTCTACGCGAAGCGAAGTTGTCTTGCCCAAGATGCCGTGGGACTCGAAAATAAAAATAAGACGGATAAAGCATCTTGGCAAGCCTGAACGGGGCAGAAAAACAAAACGAAAAGGGGTAGTGCAACACGAGGACTTCCCAGGGGGTCACTTATCCTAGTACTACTCTTGCTCAAGCACGCTTAACTTCAGAGTTCTGATGGTATGATCGCACCCGTCTTGTTGAGGGCGCAAATCATTTATGTGTTGTCCTTTTCTCAGCTCTTGACGAACGATCCGAGATGAAGAAACAGCGCAAAAAGAAGAAAAATGGCCCAAAACTGATGCAAACGTTTGATTTTAGAATCATAAAAATATGCTCAGCCTAGCAGGCTTTCTACCCCCATCGTAGAGCTCTTGGAGAGCATTTCAACAGTATGCTGTGCGCCGCATAACTCCTTACAGATCAAAAGTTATGGGAATCGGAGCGACGGAGACCTGGTCACAGGCCTTACGCCCTCTATTTGCAGGCCCAGCCTCTACGCGAAGCGAAGTTGCTTGCCCAAGATACCGTGGGATTCGATAATATAAATGTGACGGATAAATCATTTTGTCAAGCCTAAACAGGGCAAAAAAACAAAATGAAAAGAGGGGTGCAATACGAGGACTTCCCTGGGGGTCACCCATCCTATTACTACTCTCGCCCAAGCACGCTTAACTTCATAGTTCTGATGGGATCTAGTGAATTACTACTGGTATAATCACACCCGCCATGTTAAGGGCGCAAATCCCTTATTTGTTGTCCTTTTCGCAGCTCCGGACGAACGATCGGGGATGAAGAAAAAGCGAAATTGAAGAAAATGGGCCCAAAACTGATGCAAACATTCGATTTTGGTCTCTAAAAATAGGCGCAGTAGAGCCAGCATGTTGCCCTCGATGTAGAGCTCTCCGAGTGCTTTCCAACTGTCTGCTATGTGCCGCATAACTCTTTGCATATCAAAAGTTATGGGCACCGGAGCGATGGAGACCTGGTCACAGACCCCACGCCTTCGGTCTGCGGGCCGAGCCTCTACGCGAAGCGAAGTTATTTTGCCCTAGATGCCGTGGGACTCGATAATAGAAATGTGACGGATAAAGCATCTTGGCAAGTCTAAACGAGGCAAAAAAACAAAACGAAAAGGAGGGTGTAACACGAGGACTTCCTAGGGGGTTACCCATCCTAGTACTATTCTCGCCCAAGCATGCTTAACTTTGGAGTTCTGATGGGATCCTTTGCATTACTACTGGTATGATCGTACTTGTGATGTTGAGGGCGCAAAGCCCTTATTTGTCGTCCTTTTCGCGGCTCCCGATGAATGATCGAGGATGAAAAATAGCTCAAAAAGCAGAAAAGTGGCCCAAAACTGATGCAAATGTTTGATTTTGGGATCTAAAAATAGGCGCAGCCTAGTAGATTTGGTGCCCTTGTCGTAGAGCTCTCGGGGAGCTTTCCAATGTATGATGTGCACCGCATAAGTCCTTACAGATCAAAAGTTATGGGGACCGGAATGACAGAGACCAGGTCACTGGCCCCACGTCCTCGGTTTGCGGGCCTAGCCTCTTCGCAAAGCGAAGTTGTCTTGCCCAAGATGCCGTGGAACTCAAGAATAGAAATGTGATGGATAAAACATCTTGGCAAGGCTGAATATAGCAAAAATACAAAACGAAAAAAGGGGTGCAACACGAGGACTTCCCAGGGGGTCACCCATCCTATTTGTACTCTTGTCCAAGCACGTTTAACTTCGGAGTTCTGATGGGATCCGGCACATTACTACTGGTATGATCGCACCCATCATGTTGAGGGCGCAAAACCCTTATTTGTCGTAATTTTCGTAGCTCCCGACGAACGATTGGGGACGAAGAAACAACCCAAAAAAAGGAAAAGCGACCCGAAACTGATGCAAACCTTCAATTTTGGGCTCTGAAAACAGGCATAGTCGAGCTGGCTTTCTAACCCCATCGTAGGGCTCTCGGAGAGATTTCTAACGGAATACTATGCGCTGCATAACTCCTTATGGATCAAAAGTTATGGGCACCGGAGCAACGGAGACCAGGTCACAGGCCCCATGCCCTAGGTTTGTAGGTCCAACCTCTACTCAAAGCGAAGTTGTCTTGCCCAAGATGCCTTGGGACTCGAGAACAAAAATGTGATGGATAAAGAATCTTGGCAAGCCTGAACGGGGCAGAAAAACAAAACAAAAAGGGGGGTGCAACACGAGGACTTCCCAGGGGGTCACCCATCCTAGTACTACTCTCGCCCAAGCACGCTTAACTTCGGAGTTCTAATGGTATGATCGCACCTGTCTTGTGGAGGGTGCAAAGCCCTTATGTGTCGTCCTTTTCATGGCTCCCGACGAACGATCCGAGATGAAGAAACAGCGCAAAAAGAAGAAAAATGGCCCAAAACTGATGTAAACGTTTGATTTTCGGATCAAAAAAATATGCACCGCCTAGCACACTTTCTGCCCTCATCGTAGAGCTCTTCGAGAGCTTTCCAATGGTATGTTGTGCGCTGCATAACTCCTTACGGATCAAAAGTTATGGGCACCGGAGCGACGGAGACCTGGTCATAAGCCCCACGCCCTTAGTTTACGGGCCCAGCCTCTACGCGAAGTGAAGTTGTCTTGCCCAAGATGCCGTGGGACTCGATAATAGAAATATGATAGATAAAGCATCTTGGTGAGCCTGAACGCGGTAAAAATACAAAACGAAAAAGGGGGTGCAACACAAGGACTTCCGGGGGGGTTATCTATCCTATTTCTACTCTCGTCCAAGCACGTTTATTTTTGGAGTTCTGATGGGATCCGGCATATTACTGCTGGTATGATCGTACCCGTCATGTTGAGGGTGCAAAACCCTTATTTGTCGTAATTTTCGCAGCTCCCAACAAACGATCAGGGACGAAGAAATAACCCAAAAAGAATAAAAGCGGCCCAAAACTAATGCAAACCTTCAATTTTGGGCTCTGAAAATAGGCACAGCTAAGTTGGCTTGCTGACCCCATCGTAGAGTTCTCGAAGAACTTTCCAACGGTATGCTGTGCGCCGCATAACTCCTTACGGATCAAAAGTTATGGACATTGAAGCGACGGAGACCTAGTCACAGGCCCCACTTCCTCGGTTTGCGGGCCCAGCCTCTACGCGAAGCGAAGTTGTCTTGCCCAAGATGACGTGGGACTCAATAATAGAAATGTGATGGATAAAGTATCTTGGCAAGCCTGAACAGGGTAGAAAAACAAAACGAAAAGGGAGGGATACAACACGAGGACTTCCTAGGGGGTCACCCATCCTAGTACTACTCTCGCCCAAGCATGCTTAACTTCGTAGTTCTGATGGTATGATCGTACCCATCTTGTTGAGGGCGCAAAGCCCTTATGTGTCGTCCTTTTTGCAGCTCCCGACGAACGATCCAGGACAAAGAAACAGCGCAAAAAGAAGAAAAATGGCCCAAAATTAATGCAAACATTTGATTTTTGGATCAGAAAGCCTAGCAAGCTTTTTGCCCCCATCGTAGAGCTCTCGGAGAGTTTTCCAATAGTAAGCTGTGCGCCACATAACTCCTTACGTATCAAAAGTTATGGGCACCGGAGCGACGGAGACCTTGTCACAAGCCCTAAGCCCCATGCCCTCGGTTTGCGAGCCCAGCCTCTACACGAAGCGAAGTTGTTTTTCCCAAGATGATGTGGGACTCGATAATAGAAATGTGACAGATAAAGCATCTTGGCAAGCCTGAACGAGGCAGAAAAACAAAAAGAAAAGCGGGGTGCAACACGAGGACTTCTCAGGGGGTCACCCATCCTAGTACTACTCTCGCCCAAGCACGCTTAACTTTGGAGTTCTAATGGTATGATCGCACCCATCTTGTTGAGGGTGCAAAGCCCTTATGTGTCGTCCTTTTCGTGGCTCCCGACGAACGATCTAGGACGAAGAAACAGCGCAAAAAGAAGAAAAGTGGCCCGAAACTGATGGAAACGTTTGATTTTAGGATCTGAAAAATATACGCAGCCTAGAAAGCTTTCTTCCCCCGTCGTAGAGCTCTCGGAGAGCTTTCGAACAGTATGCTGTGCGCCGCATAACACCATACGGATCAAAAGTTATGGGCACCAGAATGATGGAGACCTGGTCACAGGCCCCACACCCTCGGTTTGCGGGACTAGCCTCTACGCGAAGTGTAGTTGTCTTGCCCAAAATGCCTTGGGACTCGATACTAGAAATGTGATGGATTAAGCATCTTGGCAAGCCTGAACGGGGCAAAAAAACAAAACAAAAAAGGGGGTGCAACATGAGGACTTCCTAGGGGGTTACCCATCCTAGTACTACTCTCGCCCATGCACGCTAAACTTCGGAGTTCTAATGGGATCCGGTGAATTAATGCTAGTATGATCACACCCGTCATGTTGAGGGTGCAAAGCCTTTATGTGTCATCCTTTTCACGGCTCCCAACGAACGATCAGAGATGAAGAATCAGCCCAAAATGAAGAAAAGTAGCGTGAAACTGATGCAAACGTTCGATTTTGGGCTCTGAAAACAGGCACAGCCGAGCAAGCATGTTGCCTTCATCGTAGAGCTCTCGAAGAGCTTTCCAATGGTATGCTGTGCACCGTATAATTCTTTACGGATAAAAAATTATGGGCACCAGAGCAACGGAGACCTGGTCACAAGCCCCACACCATAGGTTTGCAGGCCCAGCCTCTATGCGAAGTGAAGTTTTCTTGCCCAAGATGCCGTAGGACTCGATACGAGGATCAAGTCCTCAAATAAAACCCGACTCCAACTCCATCAAAAATTGAGGGTTCCAGATAGCTCCCCTCAAAGATAAGAATAAGTCCTTGGTAGTTGTGGCTAAACCGATAAGCCCAATGCCACCCGGGGGGCATCGATCACACTTAGGCCTTTAAAAGGTTGCAAC